>JAIFGZ020000079.1:0-354236 GCA_019925245.2 Oryza australiensis | reverse complement strand
ATGCATATGCCCTAGAGGCAACATGGAGATGTTGGATATCACGTCAATGTTTATGTATAAATGAATAAAGTGTTATTCAGTTCCATAAAATAGACATCTTGTATTGATCAATAAGTACGTGACTTATTTATGAGACTCGATATGTATGAATCTATTTCTAAACGATCCTCGATCATATGTCATATTGTTGGAACAAATATGATTCTAAGATCGGCATGTTTATTGATTGATGATCATGTCTCATAGATCATGGGTATGGAGATACCAAATCAATAAACATGGACATATGTGTTAGAGAACACATTGTTGGATAGACCCACCATGAGACACTACAGGAATTAATGTGCCATTAGTTGGTCTCGTAGTGTTGGTACAAAGTCCTTAGACCCGAGATCACCATGGATTCCAACATGTGTAGTAGCCACTTTGGGACTACCAAACGCTATTCCGTAATCGGATAGTTATAAAGGTAGTTTTCGGGTTTGCTATGAAACATGGAGTGGGATGTGAGTGATCAAGATGGAATTTGCCCCTCCTTTTGAGAGATATCTCTCGGGCCCCTCAAGGTAATGGATTATGGAAATGCATGGCCATGCTAAGTTGATTGAGGAGTCAATCAACGCATGATAATCCAATACGGTTCGAGTGAATGGTTAAGCTATTGAAGGGATGGCACACATCTTGCCTATAGCTTAACCGGTATCGTGAGGCAAAGGGATTTGTGTACACATTACAGTTCGAGCCGATATTATATTCTTGTATACTATGGTGTCAATATGTGCCGCTAGGCGCCGCTATTGACAGTCGACCGAGTTGGACTCGAGCCGACGATCGGCTAAGTTAGACTATAGCCGAAACCGAGTATACCGAACCTACAAGGTCGCACGCTTAAGGGGATAAGAACAGGCATTCAAGTTGGACTCGGATACGGCTCGATCGGATAGGGATCCGATCGGATAGAGTCCTATAGGCTTACGACGTATGGGCGGCCAACTCTATGAGATACGGATGAGATCCGGTTCAAAAATAGAGTTCGATCGGCCACTAGTCCTAGTCGGCCAACTCTATATAAAGGAGGGAGGGGTGGAGAGCTGCGAGACGTCAATTGCATCGCGTGCAACGTAAGTCGCCGAGATCAATCTCCACGGAAACCCTCCCCACTTTCGAGCCAAACCCTAGCCTTGCATCGCGTGCTAGCACACGGGTGTACGGCGTTCGTCCCCTGGACGTGTGGATACCGTAGAGGCGCCGCTACGTTGCGCGCTCTTGATCGGCCTCGGATCGGCCGCAATCGGAGCGATCGGCCGTGGTGGACTCGGCTGCGGCCGGACGCATCGGAGCGAGGCGTGAGAACACGGCCGGATGACTCGAATCGGGCGATTGGCGAATCGGCCGTCTCCGGAAATCGGCTACACTGCTCCGGATCGGATTGCCCCGATTGGCTATTCCGCTGCACTCTACTCCAATCGGTAACGATCTATCGGCCCTTACTTGCAGTGTTCCTGGTTTGCGCGGTAAAAGTTTTTGTTTTTGGCTAGCGTAGCCTCCGCATAACCCTTCATCCCGTTCATTTTTGATGAAACCAAACCCTTTGACCGGCTAACCGGCTAGCGGGACCGCCGTGTGCGTACCCCTTATAGGTCGTCTCGATGCCGTATCTCTGCGATAGGTAGAAAACGTTTCTACGCCTAACTTGTTTTTGCAGAGAAATGCTTTGAGATGGTATGGCCCTATTGTATGTATGAGATGCATGTGATGCATGTAATATTCTTTCATATGTGCAATCCCCGTAATATTCTTTCATACTTGCAATGCTTGTAATATTCTTTCACGACTGCGAGTCGATGTAATCTTCAATTAGAGCTTCTATAGTAGTAGCTTAGTTTGAAGATATCAAGCATTCGACACTTGGAAGATGGTGCCGAAGATGGAGATCCTCGCGCCGACATGGAGATGGAGATCACCATGTGAAGGGGGCCATACTATTTCATTATATGCTATTCTTCTTGCTTTCATATGTGATATGTTTGTTTGATAGGATAGCATCCCTCTCAAAATTAAGTAGTAATGATGCCCTTCCAAATGTTGCACCCGTCACCGTTATGCTCGTCAATGGTGGGTCGCAAAGCAGAGAGTGCCATTCTCTATCATAACACGAGGGGTATATGTCGACATATACATGCAGGAGCATTTGGTTTACTTAACAAGGCTATCAAAACAGTTTTGGGCCTTGGGGCATAGGTTGGCGCCGGGGCATGGAGATGCCACACCAACAACAAGAGTCACATAGAGATGTGATTAGCAAGGTGTTGCTTATCGATGTTACTAATTTTCTAGCAGTGATGCGCCAAAGCTCACTAGAAAATTAATTAACATGTGGATCTTGACCCAATACGTAACCTAGAGGGAAGGTGGAAAATACGTAATGGGAGTCTAATGTTAAATTGTTTAACAATAGACATAGCATAAACATTGTGCTAAACTTTGCTTTTTCTGTTGTAGAATAAATGGCGGCTAATACTACACCCGTACCTTTAATTTGCGATCTATTCTCGAAAAGGAAAAATTAAATGGAACAAACTTTATGGATTGGTATCGCAACTTGAGAATTGTTCTCAAGCAAGAGCGTAAGGAGTACGTTCTTGAAGTACCTTATCCGGAGGATTTGCCTAATAACGCCACCGCAACGCACGGAGGGCTTATGAGAAGCACACTAATGATGCCCTAGATATAAGTTGTCTCATGCTTGCTACAATGTCCCCCGAGCTTCGTAAGCAATATGAGAGCAGCGATGCTCACACTATTATTCGGGACTGCGTGGCATGTTTGAGAACCAAGCTCGGCCGAGAGGTTCAACACCTCAAAGTCCTTGTTTGCGTGCAGCTTGTTGAGGGGAATCCCGTCATCCGCATGTGATAAAGATGATTGGCTATATCGAGAGTCCGGAAAAACTAGGTTTTCCCCTTAGCCAAGAGTTGGCTACCGATGTGATTCTCCGCGCTCCTCCGAGCTTCGAGCCATTCATATTGAATTATCACATGAACAATATGGATAGAACCTTGGCTGAATTGCATGGGATGCTAAAGACAGCCGAGGAGAGTATCCAGAAAACGGTCATCATGTGATGATGATGCGAAGGCAAAGCGCAAACCACCTGTCAAGAAACTTTGCACCAAGAGGAAGTTAACTCCCGATGAGATCGCGAGTGCCTCCAATGCAAAGAAGGGCAAGAAGGGTCGGCGGCATCGATGCCGTTTGCTTCTATTGCAAGGAGACAGCCATTGGAAGAGGAACTGCAAGAAGTACATGGAGGATCTCAAAAAGAAGCAAAGTACGACTTCGCTTCGGTATTAATGTTATAGACATTAATCTTGCTACTTCACCTACTCGACTCTTGGGTATTTGATACCGGATCGTAGCTCATATTTGCAAATCGTTGCGGGAATGAGAAGAAGTAGAGGATTGAGAAGGGCGAGGTGAACTGCGCGTCGGCAATGGAGCAAGCGTTGCTACGCTTGTCGGCACGATACCACTTCATCTACCTTCAGGATTAGTTTTGGAATTAAATAATTGTTATTGTGTTCCAACACTATGTCAAAACGTTATTTCCGCTTCATGTTTGCAAGCGGAAGGATATGATTTTAGATCAATGAACAATGGTTGTTCAATATATCTCGAGATATGTTCTATTTTCATGCTCCATTGGTGAATGGATTGTACGTTTTGAATCTTGAAGCGTCTCCCATCTATAACATTAATACGAAAGGCAACTCTCTAATGATATAAACCCCACGTTTATCCGGCATTGTCGCTTAGGCCATATAAATAAGAAACGCATGGAGAAGCTCCATAAGGATGGATTGCTTCACTCTTTTGATTTTGAATCATTTAAGACATGTGAGTCTTGTTTACTTGGTAAGATGACAAAGGCACCTTTCACGGGACACGGTGAAAGAGCAAGTGACTTGTTGGCACTCGTACACACCGATGTATGTGGACCAATGAGCTCAACGGCCGAGGTGGTTATCGCATTTCATTACCTTTACCGATGACTTTAGTAGATATGGTTATATCTACTTAATGAGGCATAAGTCCGAATCCTTTGAAAAGTTCAAAGAATTCCGAATGAAGTACGAATCATTTAGGGAAAACAATCAAGTTTCTACGATCGATCGTGGAGGGAATACTTGAGCCAAGAGTTTGGTAATCATCGAAAAATTGTGGAATTGTTCCACGCTGACTCCGCCAGAACTCCACAATGGAATGGGGTGTCCGAACGGAGAAATCGCACCTTGTTGGACATGGTGCGGTCGATGATGAGCCAAAGTGATCTTTCGTTATCCTTCGGGGATATGCTCTTGAAACAAATGCGCTCACACTAAATAGAGTTCCATCTAAGTCAGTTGAAAAGACACCATATGAGATATGGACAGGCAACCCCTGGTTTGTCTTTTCTCAAAATTTGGGGATGTGAGGCTTATGTAAAACGTTTACAATCCGACAAGCTCACACCCAAATCGACAAGTGCTTCTTTGTGGGATATCCTAAGGAAACTAAGGGATATTACTTTTATAATCGGGAACAAGGCAAAGTGTTTGTCGCCCGACATGGTGTCTTCTTGGAGAAAGAGTTTCTTTCAAGAAGGGTTAGTGGGAGCAGGGTGCATCTTGAAGAAGTTCAAGAAACACCGAAAAATGTTTCGGCGACCACAGAACCACGACAAGAGGAGCAAAGTGTTGCGTCACCAGTTGTAGATACACCAGCCCCACTGAGGTCTGAAAGATCACGTCGTACGCCCAGTACACAGTGCGGAACAACGTGATATATTGTTGTTGGACAACGATGAACCTAAGACCTATGAGGAAGCGATGGTGGGACCCGATTCCAACAAGTTGCTTGGAGCCATGAAATCCGAAATAGAATCCATGTACGACAATCAAGTTTGGAACTTGGTTGATCCACTGATGGTGTCAAAACCATTGAGTGTAAATGGGTTTTTAAGAAAAGGCCGATATGGATGGAAATGTTCACATCTATAAGGCGCGATTGGTGGCGAAAGGTTTTAAACAGATTCAAGGAGTTGATTATGATGAAACCTTCTCGCCCGTCGCAATGCTTAAATCTATTCGGATTATCCTAGCGATTGCTGCATATTTCGATTATGAGATATGGCAAATGGATGTCAAAACGGCTTTCCTGAATGGAAACCTAAGCGAGGATGTATACATGATACAACCTCGGGGTTTTGTCGATCCGAATCGCTGAAAGATATGCAAGCTACGGAAATCCATTTATGGATTGAAGCAAGCATCTCGGAGTTGGAATATTCGTTTTGATGAAGTAATCAAAGGGTTTGGTTTCATCAAAAATGAAGAAGAGGCCTGTGTTTACAAAAAGGTCAGTGGGAGCGCAATTGTATTTCTAATCTTATATGTGGATGACATATTACCGATTGGAAATGATATCCCTATGCTAGAATCGTCAAGTCTTCATTGAAAAATAGTTTTTCCATGAAAGACTTAGGGAGGCATACATATTAGCATTCGGATCTATAGAGATAGATCCAAGAGGCTAATTGGATTAAGCCAAAGTACATACATTGACAAGGTGTTGAAAAGGTTCAACATGCATGATTCCAAGAAAGGTTTCTTGCCTATGTCACATGGCATCAATCTTAGCAAGAATCGGTGTCCTCGGACACATGATGAGCGGAATAAGATGGGTATGGTTCCATATGCTTCGGCAATTGGATCCATCATGTATGCCATGCTTTGTACACGCCTGATGTCTCGTACGCTTTGAGTGCTACGAGCAGATACCGATCGAGATCCAGGTGAAGGTCACGGATCGCCGTAAAGAATATCCTTAAGTACTTGAGAAGAACTAAGGATATGTTCCTAGTCTATGGAGGTGAGGAAGAGCTCGTTGTAAGTGGTTACACCGATGCTAGCTTCCAAACGCAGACAAGGATGATTATAGCTTCCAAACACTTTATTCATAAATACATAAACATTGACGTGATATCCAACATCTCCATGTTGCCTCTAGGGCATATCACTAACAAGATTTGCTTTTTGATCTCTGCCCACCACCTATCATAGGCTGTGCTCCTCTTATGGGCCAGCTCCATAACTCCAATGCTGCCGAGGGGTGGGCCATCTATTTCTATTAATTTGTTCATTATCAGCTTGGAGACCACCACCCGTCGGGTTTCAATCTTATCGGCATAGTAGAAGCCGATGGGCAGCTGCCCAAGTCCGAATTGCCTCCCAGCCGATACCGGGTAATAAAACTCATAAGTCTTCACGACATTACGGCCTTGGTGTATCCCAGTCGGCAGTATACATGGGGTGAGTGTTGTGGCAAATATTTCTCCGCACTTGGGATAGCGGTCCGAGTTGATCTCATCCAGATTTAGCTCGATCAGCAGTTCAAATGATGCCCTATCCTCATAGAAGAACCATACCCGATTGTCCCTTGCGAAGCCGTCGTAGAGGAAGAGAAACCACTCGGCTAGCAGCTCGACTGATTGCTTTGATCCTGCATGTGTGGCTGCGGCTTCCCCAAAGGACATGCACCTCCTAGTTGTTTCTTCATTTCCTTCATCGTCCCTAATCGGCTGCACGAGGGGGAAGCGTGCTTTAGTTAGCTTTGGCCGACCGGAAATCTTTTGAGTCAGCAGCACGAGCCAGAGTTGAAGGAACCACCAGGGGCCTCCAGTACTAATGTTTGCATCAGCTGCGATCATGGACACAGCTTGGTTCAGCGTTTGATAGAGATAGCCGAGGAGGAATTTGCCTAAAGGAAGTTTTTTCTTATCCACCAGGGCTTCGGCTACCACATGCCAGTTTGATATTGGGCCACAGCTTGATCCACAGAATAAGAACTTTTCGAGCCACATCATGAGGAATGCGACATGTTCCCTGGCATTGATGGGCCCAGTTCCCATGTTCATGGCCACATATCCGTTCCAACCCCCTATTGCCTTGGTTTTGAAGGAGAATTGGCCTTTGGCTTCCAATTGGTTAGGGTTAGCCGATGACAGGATGTCTAGACCAGTAATCATAAAGACATCGGCTAAGGTTGGGGTCATGGGGCCTTGCTGAAAGAGGAAGGCATTCAGAGTGTTGTCGTCTACAGATAATGTGAGGCATTGGGCTATTCCAACTTCTTCCCAGTGGCTTTGCTTGGCAAGCTGCATTCTCTTATACCATGCTGGCCAAGATTTGTCCATTGAGGGCCAAGATTTAAGGGTACCGATCCAATGGTTCAGGTTCGGGTTTTTCATCCTATATGGTACTCTCTTAATTTCGGCTATTATGAGTTCGGCTGGGTCCTTGTTGCCAATTGGTCCTAAGTAATATCTCTCATCATTGATTAAACTTGGGATTACTACTTGGTGCGCAAGATGCTACAATCGAAAAAAGAAGCGGATTTCATATTCGGAAACCCTAAAATTCGGATTTACGGCTAAGAACAGAAAAAAGATGGGGTTTTAGCCGATTGGGGCGTACCTCGGGGAACTCAGCAGGGGCGGAGGCCGACGGAGTAGCAGGGGACGCCATTGGTGCGCTTGAGGTCGTCGGAAGGGGGAAATTGCCGCCGCGGAGTCGGGAAAGCCGAGGATGCCGCCGGAGAGCTCGAGGACATTTGTTGCTGTTGTGGATTGCATTTGACGGCGTGAGTTGCTCGGCGCGGAGGAAGCGTTATTTAAAAGGTTTTGTAACAGCCGAAACATACTCGACCTAGGGTTGCGCCGAGGATAAGATTGCACAAAATCCGCAACATTATCATATCACGGACTTGGGGGGCATGTGTTAACGACCAAATTTTGTAACCAAATCCCCGAGTTTGAAGTGTGTTTGAAGCAGAGATTGGAGCGGAATCGGGGAAACACACATTCTACATAAACAGAGGCCGCATCGGCTAAGTCCGAATCGGCTGCAGAGCCAGTCGGCTGAGTCCGAGTGGGACCAGGATAGCCGATAGCCGATTTTGACTGAAGACAGAGGTGGAGCCAATCCCGAAAGGAAAGCTTAAAGATAAATTATTGGATTTGGTTTTCAGAGTGCGTTAAAGATATTGTCATCTACGGATAAGGTTCTACAATGGCAATTGTATCTTCAAGTTAGGATATTTTGTATAGTTTCCTTTATAGATAATGTCGGTTTGTTTAGGGATATTTGAGATTTAATCTGTAATAGGAATCGTGTCCGTTACGGACTCATTGTATATTCGGGTATAAATATGACCCGAGACCTTGTAAAAAACACACAACATCAATACAACTTCGGTGCATCGCCAACCTTTCTATTTTTACTTTTCATCGACGAGTTCTTGCTTTGTTCTTGGGTTGCATCGACTTCGATCTCCTGGAAAGGTAATTTCTTGTTACAAGCGACTTGTGGTATCGAGGCCAGTGCTTCAATCATTATGATACTCTGATTTTGATGTTGCAAACTGCTTAATTTACCATATGTGATATATAATTTAGATCAATGTCTAGATCTATCTCTTGATCGGCTACCAAATCATTCAAGATAACAGCCGACAGAGCTAGATCTACAGGTTGATTCAAATTATATAGCATATCTACCATCTCGAGGAATTCTCATTAGCTTAGATAGATCTCATGCTTCTTTCGGTACTTAATGCTGCATCTAATCGACCTATTAAGTCGCTTTTAGAATTATGTAGATCTATTCGGCTCAATGTTTATTATTAGAGATAGTGCCGGGGTTTCAGCCGGCTTTACTTGTTCTAATCATCTTTTATGTATTATTACTGTTATATGTATTAGAACTGCCTTTTATATTAAGATCTTAACCTACTTAAATGTGCTAGGCCCGGTATCAATCTGTTAGGTTATACTAACAGCCGATTGATCTTAGTTTAGCATATTTAGTTCAGATTAATATCTTTTTATAAAACATATCGAAGTACTAGCTGATTTACATTAGATCTGCGACATCGGCTAGGTTATGAACGGGTATAATTATTGTTCTAATGTGCTTTTGGATACAAGTGGTTTATATTGTCTCGGTATACTACCGATCTATCCAATTCACTTGGTCTAAACGTGCTTTGGGATAACAATTATATGTTTATTGATATCTATAGCCGATCGAGTAGGATCTAACCTTAACCAAACATCTATTCTATGTTTTCTTGTTTGTTACAGGATCAAACCAACTGGCAGGCCTATCCAACCACCAAAGGCGACCAATTTGGACCTCCACTGGAGCTAAGCAGATCTCCCAGGCCAGCGCATGGGAAAAATTCTCATCAACAGCTGCGTACCTGATGTTGACCATGATCTAGGAGCGACACAACATTGATTTCCGCCACACTGCCTACCGCTACCACCCCAGTCGTGGTGACTATGACCGCACCAGATCCTTTCGTCCTGCCGCAGGGGAGAACGACACAACGTTTGGGCACATGTGCACGGTGCTGTAGGGGTTGGACACTCTGCATGCCGACTTGCACAGGGCATCCAAGGCCCTAAATGACAGGAAGCTGCTGGAGATAGTGTGGCTCAAGGATGAGATGGCTCGCCTCAAGAAGGAGAATTCTATTCTGCAGGGTCGTCCGCCGTCCAGAGGAGTCAGGATCCGCACCACTCCGCAGAAGACAACCATCGCTCCAGTGCACATCTAGCTTGTGCATCGGAACCCGCCGCCAGCACCAGAGCCTCTGCCAGTGTTCGTGCCCCCACCGCCATCTCCTTCACCAGCTCAAGCGCCAGGTCTGACCTTCGCTCCAGCATTCGTTGCAGTGGACAGCAGCAGGGGAGGTTGGTTGTTAGCGACGCCTAGCCCCTCCACCCAGCTCGTCAACATCACCAGCAGCGGTGGCTCCAGCAGCAGTGGTAGTAGCTCTAGCTTAGGGTTCAGCATTGGTGGGACCTACCTGCAAGACTCCCGCATCCGCTCAAAGGAGGTTGGAGATGAGCCCGAGTCGGACTTCGACTCCACCGACTGCAGGAGCCGCTCCGAGCACTAGGACGTTACCCCCTAGTTTCTCGCTTTGCTTAGTTTGCTTTGCTGGTAGTTGTGTGTTAGGATTGTTCGTGTGTGGGTTAGTCGGCGGACCTTACCAATTGGTTGTGGTATGGCTGCCCTTAATTAGGAGTTGAACTGTTTTTCCCTTCCGACAAAGTTTAAATTCAGAACAAAATAATTTATAATAAAGTTTAGGATTCTGAGCAGTCTGTTTTTCTTCTTGTCTTTCTTTTTCTTTCTGTCCGTCCTCTTCAGATGGTGAACATCAGGCCTCTCAACCGCGACAATGGTGATGGCAGCAACAGTGAGAGTCAGAATGGAAGCATCAACCCCAATGGAGCCACAAGCAACGGTCCTCCTCCGCCGCCAGAGAACCCGACACTCTCCCAAGTTCTCGCTAACCAGACACAGATGATGGCTGCCATGATGCAACAGTAGCATCAGCAGATCTAGCAACAAATGCTTCAACAACTGCAGCAACAGCAGGCCCAACAACCGCAGCAACAGCAGGCCCAACAACCGCAGCAACAGGCAGCTGGTCCACCCCCACCGCTCTAATCCAGGCTACCAGAATTCCTCCACGTTCGCCCACCTCCCTTCTCGAGCACCACCAACCCCATGGAGGCAAATGACTGGCTCCATGCAATCGAGAAGAAGCTCAACCTCTTGCAGTGCAATGACCAGGAGAAGGTGACATTCACCACTCATCAGCTTCACGGTCCTGCTTTGGCACGGTGGGACAATCATCTGATGACTCATCCGACAGGGACGGAGGTTACCTGGGCAGAGTTCTGCTGTAGCTTTCGGAAGGCGCAAGTCCCTAATGAAATTATGGTACAAAAGAAGAGGGAGTTTCGAGCGTTGAATCAAGGTAATCGAACAGTGACAAAATACCTCCATGAGTACAACCGCCTCGCGTGCTACGCGCCAGAAGATGTACGCACTAATGCCGAGAGGCAGGACAAGTTCTTGGCTGGTCTTGACGATGAGTTGACCAACGAACTCATCTTGGGTGACTATGTCAATTTCGAGAAGCTAGTCGACAAGGCCATCCGCCAAGAAGACTAGAGGAACAAAATGGACCGTAAAAGAAAGGCGGCCCAGTTTTGGTCGAACCAAGGGAATAACCAGAGGACCCGCTTCATGCCAGGACAGCAAGTTGGACCCTCCACCATGGTTGTTCGTCAGCACCGCCCATTCCACCAGGGGAACTTCCATCCCAACCCCAACTTCAACCGAGGCAGCAGAAGCAACAACGATGGCCAGCCTCACTGGAATCCTGCTCCGCGCCCACCAATGGCACCAGCCTAGCCAGCTCAACCCAAGAAGGATTTTGGGGGCAAGCTGTTGGTCTGTTTCAACTGCAACAAACTCGGGCACTTCCCCGACAAGTGTCCGAAGCCTAAGCGCAATGGGCCCAAGTTTGTGCAAGCAAGGGTCAACCATGCCACTGCAGAGGAAGCACATGCATCACCGGACGTCATACTGGATACATTTCCTGTAAACTCAGTCTCTGCTATAGTTTCGTTCCATTCTGGTGCAACTCATTCATTCATATCCAAGAGATTTGTTGGGGTACATGGGCTAAGAAAAGAGAAACTGGTCACACCGATGCGGGTTCACACCCCGGGAAATGGTCTGATGTCTGTCATCTATAGTCCCTCGATGACAATACAAATCCAAAGATCATGATTTCTAGCCAATCCTATCCTTCTCGAATCCAAAGACTTAGATATCATTCTTGAGATGGATTGGTTGACAAGGTACATGGGAGTGATAAATTGCGCAGTGCACACCATCACTCTAACCAACCAGGAAGGAGAAATGGTTACCTTCCAGTCTCCGTTGCCCCTAGCTCAAGGAGTAAGTGTAAACCAGATTGCCGGCCAGAATGAGCTAGTGGCAAAGAAGAAATAACCCAAGAAACTGGAGGACATTCCTGTAGTCCGGGAGTATCCGGAGGTCTTTTCGGAGGATCTCACAACCATGCCGCCAAAGAGGGAGATTGAGTTCCGGATCAACTTGGTACCAGGAACCATTGCAATCTACAAGAGGCCTTACAGGATGGCTGCCAATGAGATGGCAGAGGTCAAGAAACAAGTCGATGAGCAACTACAGAAGGGATATATTCGCTCGAGCACATCGCCTTGGGGGTGCTCCGGTGATATTCGTGGAGAAGAAAGATAAAACCAAGAGGATGTGTGTGGATTACCACGCACTCAATGAGGTTACTATCAAGAATAAGTACCCGTTACCTCGGATCGATGACCTGTTCGACCAACTAAAAGGAGCTAAGTTGTTCTCTAAGATAGACCTGCAATCAGGTTATCACTAGTTGAGGATCAGAGAAGATATTCCAAAAACGTCATGTCCTTCAGACTCACAAATGCACCAGCTTTCCTCATGAACTTGATGAACAAAGTGTTCATGGATTTCTTGGATAAGTTTGTTATGGTCTTCATAGATGACATCCTAATCTATTCCAAATCCAAGAAGGAACATGAGCAACACCTCCGTCTAGTTCTTGAAAGGTTGAAGGAACACCAGTTGTATGCCAAGTTCAGTAAGTGCGACTTTTGGCTCAAGAAAGTTTAGTTTCTTGGTCACGTTATAAACGCTCAAGGTGTAGCAGTTGATCCATCAATCGTGGAGTCAGTTACCAAGTGGACCCCATGAAGACCATCTCTCAAATCCAAAGTTTTCTTGGACTCGCGGGTTATTACCGCCGGTTCATCGAGATTTTCTCCTGAATTGCAAGGCCAATGACACAATTGTTAAAGAAAGATGAAAAGTTCAAATGGTCTGTGAGTGCAACAAAAGTTTTGAGGAACTTAAAGAAAAATTGATAATGGCACAGGTTCTAACTTTGCCGAATCAAACAAAAGATTTCTAAGTCTATTGTGACGCATCTCATCATGGGTTAGGATGTGTGTTGATGCAGGACGAAAGAGTGGTTGCTTACGCTTCACGCCAGTTGCGACCTCATGAAAGTAACCACCCAACCCACGACTTGGAGTTAGCAGCAGTGGTTCACGCCGTAAAGATTTGGCGACACTATCTTATTGGTAACCGCTATGAAGTTTATACCGACCACAAGAGTCTAAAATACATCTTCACCTAACCAGATCTAAACCTCCGTCCATGAAGATGGTTGGAGTTGATTAAAGACTATGATATGGGGATACACTATAACCCTGGCAAGGCAAATGTTGTAGCAGCCGCCTTGAGTCGAAAGAATTACTGCAATGCCGCTCATTCAGGAGAGATCTGCAGTGAGTTGCAAAGAGAATTGGAATGTTTGAACTTGGGAATTGTCGAACACGGGTACGTGGCTGCTCTTGAAGCTCAGGCTACTCTCGTGGAGCAAGTTCGTCGAGCTCAAGCTAATGACCCCAACATAGTTGAGTTGAAGAAAAACATGAGGACTGATAAAGCCAGGGATTTCACGAGGATGAACACGAAACAATCTGGATAGGAGAAAGATTGTGTGCACCTGAGAATAAGGAGTTAAAAGGCCTAATTCTTAGGGAAGCTCACCAAACCCAGTACTCGATTCACCCCAGAAGCACTAAAATGTCCAAGATCTTAAGGAAAAATTCTGGTGGGTCAGCATTAGAAGAGAAATCGCAAAATTCATTGCCTTGTGTGATGTTTGTCAGCGAGTTAAAGTAGAACATCAGAGACCTGCAAGATTATTGCAACCCCCTTAAGATTCCAGAGTGGAAATGGGAAGAAAGTGGCATGGACTTCATCACGGGTCTGCCCAGGACTTCCACCGGTCATGATTCTATTTGGGAAATCGTGGACAGACTCACAAAGGTCGCTCATTTCATTCCAGTGCATACCACTTACTTTGGGAAGAAACTAGCAGAGCTTTATTTGGCAAGAATAATGTGTTTGCATGGAGTGCCAAAGAAGATTATGTCAGATCGAGGGAGTCAGTTTATCCCGAAGTTCTGGCAGAAGTTGCAAGAAGAATTGGGAACTTGTTTAAACTTCAGCACTGCTTACCAACCTCAAACTGATGGTCAGACTGAAAGAGTTAACTAGATTTTGGAAGACATGTTAAGAGCTTGTGCACTTGACTTTGGTGGAGCTTGGGACAAGAGTGTACCTTATGCCGAGTTCTCGTACAACAACAGTTATCAGGCGAGTCTTCAAATGGCTCTGTTCGAAGCATTGTACGGTATAAAGTGTCGCACATCGCTCTTCTGGGATCAAATAAGGGAACACCAGTTGTTTGGGATTGACGTCTTGAATGAAGCAGAAGAGAAAGTCAGACTAATTTGGGAAAGGTTGAAAACTACCCAGTCTCGTCAAAAAAGCTATGCCGACAACCGTCAAAGAGAGCTAAGCTTTAAAGTTGGAGACTATGTGTATCTTCATGTCACCCTGCTTCGGGGAGTACACCGTTTCCAGACTAAAGGAAAGTTGGCACCACACTTCGTGGGACCATATCGTATTCTGGAACGCCCAGGAGAAGTTGCTTATCAGTTAGAACTCCCCTCCTCCATGGCAAGTATTCATCATGTGTTTCATGTCTCTCAGTTGAAGAAATGCTTGAGAGTACCCGAGGAACAAGCAAGTCCTGATCACATCGAGATTCAAGAGGACTTGACTTATGTTAAAAAGCCAATCCGTATCCTCGACACAAGTGAAAGAAGAACCAAAAAACCGAGTGACCAGATTCTGTCGAGTTCAATGGAGTCATCATTCAGAAGAAGATGCAACTTGGGAAAGAGAAGATGAGCTGAAGGCCGCCCATCCGCACCTCTTCGCTAGCACCTCCGAATCTCGGGGTCGAGATTTTGTTTAAGAGGGGTAGGTTTGTCACGCCCCTGCTTTTCTCCCTAGCTTAAAAATCATCTGTGTAAAATCGTGCAAAAGAAATCACCGAAAAAGATAAAAGAAGACAAACTCCAAAATTAAAATCTATTTAACAATTGGAAATGGCTTGGTGGGATTTTTCTTAAATTCCCCATGCCAAAATACACTAACAGGATTTTTATCAGAATTTTCAGAGCATCGGAAACAATTTTAAAAATTCATTTAGGCTAATTGGAATTAATTTCCTTAAGGAAAATGGCCTTTTCCTTTTCTTTTTCCTTTTTGTCTTTTCCTCCTTTTTCCTTGGTCATGGGCCGCAGCCCACTTCTTTCTCTCCTTCCCACGTGCGCATCGCCTATCCCAACTGGGCCAGCCCAAGCCGACCGAGCCGCGCCCACGCAAGTCCACGGCGCCTCCCTCCGCCCGGTCGGGGACTGACAAGTGGGCCCCCACCTGTCATCCCCAACCTCCTGCCGGAGATCTTGGCCGCCGCACACGCCGCCGCGTTCCCCGGCTGCCCTGCCCACTCCATGCTCGCCCCGCACCTCGCGCCCCCACTTTCGCCTCTCCCCACGTCCCCCGCGCGCTAAAAGGCCGCAACGGCTGGATTTTGAAATCCCGGCAGCCGCCATACCCACGCCACGTCGCGCCGCCATTTCCGCACCCCTTGGCCACGTCCGTGCCTCCCAACCACGTATAAATACCCCCGAGCCCCTGCGAGCTTTTCCTTTCCAGCTTGCTTCAACCCGAGCTCCCCATGCCCCGCGACGTGAAACTCCCTCCGCCACCGCTTTTAGCAACTCTGGTCAGCCGATACGCTCGTGCCGCCGCTCGCCGCACCCAATCGTTGCCACCACCGCATTCACCGCCGCAAGTAGACCACCAGCCACCGCTTTTCCCTAAAAATCCACCGTTGCATTCACTCGTTGTCGTCTCCTTCCCCAACTCCGGCAATCGGTAAGCCAATTTTCTCTCTCCCCTTGTTTTCCTTTCGTTCCCATTTGGTTCCATACTCGTTTAGCTCTCATCCGCGTTGCACCGAGCGCGCGTGCCGTCTTCGCCGCCGGTGCCGCTAGGGCCCGTGCGCCGTCCGCACCGCCCGTTTCGTCGTCGGCCGACGCTGTTTACCCGTCGTCGGTCGCACCTAGAGCCACCGCCCCTCTCGGACCGTGTGCATTTCCCATCGCCGACCACTTTAGCACCACCATCCGCCACCCCTCCGCTGGTCGCCGGTGACCTTCGGGTCCCATGCACCGTCGCTCCGCCGCCGGCGCCATGCCATGGCCTCGCTGCCGGCGCGTGCGCCCGCGCTCTCTCTCGGTCGTTGGATCCATCTGGCGGATGGATTCGAGCCATCCACCTATGCCCGTGCCACCATGGCTCCCGCCGCCCACGTGGCCACGCACGTGGCTGCCGCATAGGCGCCACGTAAGCGCCACGTGGTGCGTGCATCCTCCCCAGGGCCGGTGTCCACCGTGCGCCCGTCCCCTTGCACCACCGACCAGTGGGTCCTGCCTGTCAGCGCCGTCGCCCACCGGTTGATGATGTTAGCCCTAGCCGGCGCTTGCGCCATAAATTGTTTTTCTTGTTTTTCTAATTAGTAAATCACATAAACTTGTAAAAAATATAGAAGATTCATCCGAACTCCGTTTGAGTCGGTTCAAGTTGCAGTGGACTCATCAAAATGTCTAGAACACATTAAAAATAGTTTAAATGTCTGTTTCAGTAGTCTTATAGCCTGTTTTTGCTGTGCTTTAATTGTCAATTAGATTTCGGTCCTGCGGACACTCCGGTTTATTTTGAGGTAGTCGCAGAGGTTCAGCAAGCGCAAGACCAAGGCAAGTCATGTAACTTTTGATCATGTTGTACCTACTTTACAAGTTATTCTCGCTTTATCTATTAAATTGCATCATTTTGTAATGTACTCAACTAGGTCGTTTACCCTATTTCATTGATTGACTGGGAACTAATATGACTAGATAGGGTTAGGATATGCTTAGCCCGCTTAGTACAACTAGATCATCAATGGGAGAACTATGTTACTAGTTTTTATTCACATGAAATGATGGTCATAGACCTAAGATAATTAGGTAAAGGACAACTGTTAAATAGAATATGACCAAATGGTGGGCTGTGGGTGCACGGTTTTGATAGACGCACCCATGACAGTTAAGGGCCGGTTCACGGGAAACCCTGGAAGAATTATTAGTGTGTACCACAATCCAGCATGAGCAACGGCTGGGCTTGTAATGTAGCTTTTCTTGGCCGATGCATCCAGGCAAGGGTGGGCATGATGGAGTTTGGATGGACCGGGAAAGGTCTATGCGACTTCCAGATTCACCTAGGCACGAGAGGGGCTGCCTACCGTGGATATAAAGGTAGGGGTGAAACCTGAGGTGTGGTGCCGTTTGGTCAGGGAGGGTTATGCAAATGGTCTTGGTACAGACCCCTTTTTGATATGTTGTGGTGGCATGTCGATGCACGGGAACGTGTTGTGGGGCTGTGTCTTGTGGTACAGACGTACACCTCTGATTAGAGTTAGAAACTATTCGAATAGCCGTGCTCGCGATTATGGGCGGTCGACCAGATTCATCGTGATTAGTCCCACTGATAACAATTTGATTAAATGGAACTGGTTAGAATAGTTGGATGGATTGGGCCTGATTCAACAGGGTGTAACGTTGAGCAGAGGTGTTTAATCTTGCTTAATTAAACATAATCACTGCTTTACTGCTTTCAACTAATCTTTGTGAACTGCTTGCTTTGTGCAAAAGTTAACCCTTACCCTCCCCTTGAAATTATCCTGCATCATACCTCCCTTTGGTATGACTTGCTGAGTACCGTGGAATATACTCAGTCTTGCTTCCTTTCCTCTAACTCAGAGCTAGAGGACGAAGCTACGGATGAGTTCGTCGATGAGTAGGCTTGTCGCTACAATCAAGGGATGCTTGTGGAGTGGAGTCGCTGTGCCGCAAGCGTCAAGTTTAGTTTAGACGGTTTATTTTTCTTTTTCCACTGCATTGTAAGACTTTTTATATGTTTTTAAGACATGGATCTGTATATACAATTTGTCGTTTGTGTACCCTGGCTGGTCCTTGACAGGGATTTAAATACACATTCAGCTTCGCGAATTCTGGGAAGGAATTTCTGGGTGTGACAATTTAGGTATATTGTGCAAGCATGCCCTTAGAGTCTTCAATATGAATGGAGTATATAGTTTGCCATCGGAATATATTCTGAACAGATAGACAAAATATGCGAAAAGGGGATTTTACATCGAGAAACAAGTGAGGAGGAAGATTTGAAAGCACGTGCTGCACTTATCTCTCGAAAGGCTACAACCATTGTATCTCTCGAAAGTCAAAAGAGCTTCTTGATGATTTGGAGAAAGCCGTAGAGAAGTTGGACTTGGAAGTAGATACTTCTCTATGCAAGATTGAAGAAAAATCAAATGAGGTTCAACTAATATCAAATGAAGCAGACACGGGGTCATTGAATGGTGTAATATCTTTTAGAATTCCTCAGGTGGTAAAAGGCCCAAAGAATGCCCGGTTCAAAAATATGGTTGAAAAGAAGACAGTGAAGACAAAGAAGAAAAGTGCTAAGAAGAAAGGTAGTGATCTTGCCCATAGAAGATGGTTTGGTTCATCTTACCTTATGGTTGCTTCTATAATATATTTTTTATGTTTATTTTTTATAGGAGAAGATCCAAAAACTGTTGTCGAAAATGGAGAGAGGTGCTGATCCGATCATGCCATACAGTAATATGATTGGGAATTCATCTACGATGTCTGTCCCATATATACAAGGAGGATATACAAGTTTGTTACTTGGAGTTGATCAAGACGCCACATTGCAATCAGCTGTTAGGAAATTATATTTCAACGGAGAGTCCAATAATGAAAACATGTAACCATGCTAAGTTGAGAACATGTAACATGGAATCCGTTCGTGCCATATCTGTCATGCATATGTTTCTTATGCTGAAAACATGAAAAATACTTTTCTGTCAGCACTTCACTGTTTATGTCAGCTGAAATGCTCACTGATATGTTTCTTAAGTTGTCTGTTGTGCTCACTGATATGCTCACTGGAATGCTCACTTCTGTCGGTCCTTCAAATATGTTTCTTGCTTTTGTCAGGCTGAAATGCTCACTGATGACATATGTTATTTTTTTACATGCAACTTTGAAGACAGCACAAAGCGACAGATAATTTTCCAATAATTTCATTCAATTTATACAATATCTTGAATATCATTCATTGTACATTGCACATTTGAACCAGCACATTTGAATATCAATCATTGTACATTTTAACACATTGTTCATTGCACATTGTATCACTGCATATAAAAAACCAGCACATTGTAAGATTGAACACAGGCAGCCCTGAACTACCAGCTTCAACTGTACAGCATATGCAACATTTCTTCAAGTGTACAGCATATGCAACATTTCTTCAACTGAGCAGATTGTTTCAACTGAGCACATTTCTTCAACTGAGCACATTTCTTCAAGTGTACAACATTTGCATCGATTACATATTAAGTGCATATGCCAAACAACAGACAAGAAAACAAAACAAAAGGTCAGTTCTCAATTGCAAATCCAAAAGAGGCATACTTGTACAGTTCTGACTTCTGAAACTTATATACCTCATCAGCCCCTTGCCATTGAATCAAGTGGAAGAGGATGAGGAGTACAGGGACGGTGTGGCGGGAGCACGCCGGCCAGGGAGCGGATGATAAGGCAGCGGCGGTGGGGGCCAGATGAGCGTGCGCGTGGTGGTCGGCCCTGGGCAGCGTCCCGGCGGCGCGGAGGAACGCATCCCGGCGGCGGCGGCGGCGGGGGTAGATGAGGAGTCGGCAGTGGGGGGCCAGAGAAGGAGGCTGCGGCTACGGCGTGGGCAGAGGAGGTTGCGACCATGGAGGCCTTGCCCTGGGCGCCGTCGTTCGAGACGAGCAGCGTGCGCGTGGTGGGTGGCCATGGGCAGCGTCCCGGCGGTGCGGAGGGACGCGTCCCGGCGGCGGCGGCTGGGGCAGATGAGGAGGTGGCGGTGGGGGGCCAGAGAAGGAGGCGGCGGCGGCGGGCCAGACGAGGAGGCGGCGGCGGCGGGGCAGACGAGGTGGCGGCGCCGCTGGGCATACGATTTATCGGCGACGGAGACAAGCGCGAGAGGAATTGGAGCCAAGCCCAAGCCGCGAGAGGGAGCAGCAGCCTAGACGGAGCCGAGCGCGAGAGGAATTGGGGGTTTTTCCCAGCTGTGCGGGGCCGCCGTTGGATGGGAGAGACTGCCACGTGTCGCAAAATGGGGTGAGGTTGTAATGGATTGGGTTTACAACAGAGTTGCATGGATTTTTTTTTCCGGCTAAACGATGTCAATCCGAGCAGTAGCCTGAAAACTTCACACTGAAAAATAGTAAGTGCTAACTGGAAAAAAGGCTACTGCTCTAAAGCAATGTCTAGAAAACGAGTAATTGACTAGACCATATGACAGTGAGGTAACTATTCTACGTTATCTCCACTTGACAAGCCTAAACCCTAAAGAGGCCAAGCTTCCGATACTATCATCCCCTTAACTTCTTTTTTCATAACCATTATTTATGGAGTGAGGCACAAGCAAAACAAATTAATCTCACTACTCTGCCAAATTTCTTGTTGCGTCAGGTTCCTGGCCAACGTACATGACAGCGACCCAGCCTTGTGCACACTTACTTGTTTAATGGAGCTTTATTTTGTACTCGTATTAGTACTGCGACTGAATAGAAGTCCAAGTTGCAGCAGCAGTGTCAAATGTGCGCGTTAATTTTTAGGCCTACCAAACTGCTACTGACCTGAATGTGACATGGAAACCATAGTTCTTTTTATTTGTTGTACCTACTTCGAACACCAGCTGGGTGGGTTTGGTTTGGTTTCTTGTAGCAAGGGAGCTTCTCTGAAGCCGAGAGCTGATCAGATTTCTCTGAAAACGAAGCAGGAACGAACAAATTGCCGTTGGTCCTGAAATGCCAATGTGAACCAACAGTCTTCTTGTAACATTCTTCACCTAATTTTTGCCATTCTTTGTCAAACAAAACAAAATGCGGTTGTTGTTAGGGGCATGTAAATTGTTTGCTGGATTTCACTAAAAAAATTGCGAGCTGTATTTTGTAAAAGATTTGTGAGCTACATGATTTCATAAATTCCAGAGTACTCGGCATGCCTTGCGCAGACAGCACGTATGTTCAAAGCAAAGACGTTTCTTGCATGCTTTCTCTCAGGACCAACAATAGTGGCATTATTTTTGTTTCCCCTGCAAGAATGACACAGCATTCTTCGTGCCAAAGGTTGGGCATGCCTTTACATCATTCTCCTACACTCCATCAACGTTTCCTATTTCTTTTGTAGAACGCTCTCTGTTGAAAATACAAAATGTTTTAGCATTTGAATCTTAATTTTTAAGATTTCTAACATTATTCACGATACTAATTGTCTCATCAATTTTCTCCAATTTAAATTTCTTCTCACTGCTGGAGAACCCCACAATAGTCCTGATTCGTAACATCCTGTAGTCCCGGTTCGAGAACCGGGACTATGAAAGCAGGACTAAAGATCGGCATCTTTAGTCCCGGGTAAAATAATCGGAACTAAAGATAACACCAACCGAGACTAATGATGGCGGCGCCACGTGGTTGGCTTCGCCATCTTTAGTCTCCGGTTGGTGTTACCAACCGAGACTAAAGGTTTTTTATTTTTTTTAAAATTTTTTTTCTGCTAGCTGCTAGCTTATTAATTATATATTATGCATACATATTTTACACACACATATATATATGTGCAACATGTATATATATGTATAAATATATATTTTACACACATATAAATGAACTTAATAAAGAAAATATATACATATATTATCAAAATATGTACACACATACAATGTCCACATATACTTCATATGTTACAAAATATTGTCTACTTTGTGGATCTAGTGATGAAGTTACTCAAACTAAAGTAGAATTATCTCGCGGGATCAATGATCTGCTCGTTTATAAATCCCATCAATTCTTCATGAGCAGCTTGTATGAAAGTCGCGTGGGGGAGGTTGTCTCTTACTTGCATAAGCTGTCATTAATTCCAATAAACGAGAAATAAATATATGAAAATGAACAAGAAATCGAGACGTAACGTATGAATGGCCGTTATACGTATATCTATATCATCGAGACTTGTCACTTCAGTAACAAAGCGGTGAATGTATCGCAGACGTACTAGCCGCATAAGTTGGTCTTCTGCGCCTGTTTTGCACACTAAAGGAGAAACGACGATAGATTGAATATACATTTCATATTTTAGAACAAATTAATGATTTAATATAACTTTGGAGCATGTTACTAACTGAAAAGTTCATCCTCACAGTGAGCTTATCTTTTCAATTTCCGCGAACATTCACCCGGAGCCGTGCCCATGCCCTACGTGTAGTTGAAAGATAGCTAATAATTATTCGAGAACCGCATATATGTTGCCAATTTGGATACAACTGAAACTGTTTGCTATGCTTTTGTATGCAACGATGCTTTGTTTTCCTTTGAGGATATACCTGTTTCTTTTCCACCTGCGGTCACTAATCTTTTGCAGGAGTATGAGGATGTTTTCCCCAGGATGTACCATCGGGGCTACCACCGATGCGTGGAATTAAGCATCAAATCGATCTGATTCCGGGGGATTCACTACCCAACCACGCACCATACAAAACCAACCCTGACGAGACCAAGGAGATTCAGCGTCAAGTTCAGGAGTTGCTTGATAAAGGGTATGTACGAGAGTGTCTTAGTCCATGTGCTGTGCCGGTGATTTTGGTGCCTAAGAAAGATGGATCTTGGCGTATGTGTGTTGATTGTAGATCTATTAATAACATTACCATTAGATATCGTCATCTAATTCCTAGGTTAGACGATATGCTTGATGAATTGAGTGGATCTACTGTCTTCTCTAAAGTTGATTTGCGTAGTGGATACCACCAGATTCGTATGAAGTTGGGAGATGAGTGGAAAACAGCTTTCAAAACTAAGTTTGGATTATATGAGTGGTTAGTGATGCTTTTTGGTTTAACTAATGCACCTAGCACTTTCATGAGGTTGATGAATGAGGTTTTGCGTGCTTTCATTGGCAAATTTGTGGTGGTATACTTTGATGATATTCTGATTTATAGCAAATCTTTAGAGGAACACCTTGATCATTTACGTGCTGTTTTTAATGCTTTGCACGATGCACGTTTGTTTGGTAACCTTGCGAAGTGTAGTTTTTGCACCGATCGCGTATTGTTTCTTGGCTATGTTGTTACTCCGCAGGGAATTAAGGTTGATCAAGCCAAGGTCGAGGCAATTCAGAGTTGGCCGCCTCCTAAAACGGTCACACAGGTTCAAAGCTTTTTAGGACTTGCAGGATTTTATCGGCGCTTCATGCGGGATTTCAGCACCATTGTTGCACCGGTGAATGAGCTTACAAAGAAGGGAGCGCCTTTCACGTGGGGCACCGCACAAATGAATGCCTTCAACATGTTAAAACATAAGTTGACACATGCACCTCTCCTCCAACTTTCAGATTTTAATAAGACTTTTAAACTCGAACGTGATGCTAGTGGGATTGGATTGGGTGGTGTTTTGCTACAAGAGGGAAACCCGTTGCATATTTCAGTGAAAAATTGAGTGGGCCTGTTCTGAATTATTCTACTTATGATAAGAATTGTATGCTCTTGTGAGAACTCTGGAAACATGGCAACATTATTTATGGCCCAAGGAGTTTGTCATACATTTTGATCATGAATCTTTAAAACATATTCGTAGTCAAGGATAACTGAATCGTAAGCATGCTAAATGGGTTGAATTATTGAATCTTTTTCTTATGTCATTAAACACAAGAAGGGAAAGGAGAATATCATTGCTGATGTTTTGTCTAGGAGATATACTTTGTTGACACAACTTGACTACAAAATCTTTGGCCTAGAAACAATCAAAGCCCAATATGTGAATGATGATGATTTTAAAGACGTGTTGTTGCACTATAAGGATGGAAGGACATGGAACAGATTTGTCTTCAATGATGGGTTTATTTTTAGAGCTAACAAGCTATGCATTCTAGCTAGCTCTGTTCGTTTGTTGTTGCTGCAGGAAGCGCATGGCGGTGGGTTGATGGGGAATTTTGGTGCCAAGAAGACGAAGGACATCCTTGCTAGTCATTTCTTTTGGCCGAGGATGAGAAGAGACGTGGAGAGATTTGTGGCTCGCTGCACGACATGTCAAAAGGCTAAGTCACGCTTAAATCCACATGGTTTGTATATGCCTCTACCTGTTCCTAGTGTTCCTTGGGAAGATATTTCAATGGATTTTGTGTTGGGCTTGCCTAGGACCAAGAGGGGGCGAGATAGCATTTTTGTGGTTGTGGATAGATTTTCTAAAATGGCACATTTCATACCATGTCATAAAACTGATGATGCTACTCATATTGCTGACTTGTTCTTTCAGGAGGTTGTTCGCTTGCATGGTGTGCCAAACACCATTGTTTCAGACCATGACACTAAATTTCTCAGTCATTTTTGGAGAACTTTGTGGGCTAAATTGGGGACTAAGCTTTTGTTTTCTACTATCTATCATCCCCAAACTGATGGACAAACTGAAGTTGTGAATAAGACTTTGTCTACTATGTTAAGGGTTGTTTTAAAGACAAATATTAAGATGTGGGAATAATGTTTGCCTCATATTGAATTTGAATACAATCGTTCATTGCATTCCACTACAAAGATGTGCCCTTTTGAGATTGTTTATGGATTTTTGCCTCGTGTTCCTATTGATTTAATACCTTTGCCATCTTCTGAAAAACTGAATTTTGATGCTCAACAACGTGCTGAGTTGATGTTAAAACTACATGAAACAACTAAAGAAAACATAGAGCACATGAATGCTAACTATAAGCTTGCTGGTGACAAAGGTAGACATCAATTGAATTTTGAACCTGATGATTTGGTTTGGTTACATTTGTGAAAGGAATGGTTTCCTGATTTGCGAAAGTCTAAGTTGATGCCTAGAGCTGATGGACCTTTTAAAGTGCTTGAAAAAATTAATGAAAATACATACAAGCTTGATCTCCCACAGAGTTTGGGGTTAGTCCCACTTTTAACGTTGCAGATTTAAAGCCATATTTAGGAGACGAAGATGAGCTTGCGTCGAGGACGACTCCAATGCAAGAAGGGAAGGATGATGAGGACATCAACACTATCGATACATCCACGCCTCCACACGTACAACTTCATGGTCCAATAACCCGCGCTCGTGCACGGCAACTCAACCATCAGGTGAGTTCATTATTAAGTTTATGTTCCTCTTCTTTATACCCTAGAGGCACGTGCACTTTTGTTTTACTAAGGAACGATTGAGAGGATCCAACGGGAAGAGGATTCGTGCGGGGTGGATTCGGATTGCAGCATAGTGCCAAGTTCTAATGGCCGCCACGACTTCATGCGAACTTTGATTTGGGCGTGCAAGCACTTGATGGAAAGGTTATCAAGTCTACTTTCAAATGGATCTGGTCCCATGTCAATATTTGTCCTGGAGCAGCCGCAATTGACCTTTTTCTACCAAGTGTTTTCTTTCCTTGGTGTTGCGTCACCTCTTTTGGCCCAATGGGCCGTGTATCAAGTTGGGCCCGTTAGGGGCGCGTCCTTGGGTTTAGCACGACCCGAGCACCCCTGTGGTCGTTTCCCCCTCTTCTTGAACTTTCAGCCGCCGCCAAGAACGGTGGGTTTTTGTTGATTAGAGTTAGCGTCTTGCTACTTGCACACAGCGCGCATGTCGGCTAGACCGTTCGTTTGTTTGTCTTCGGAACCCCGCCATATTGTTCAATTCATAGTGAATCTTTCATCTTTATATCTAGCAACTTCAGTGCTTGTTTTACTTGTTCTTGCTTGTTCTTCGATTGCTTGCAGGACGAGTGCCCTAGTGGCGGGGTTGTCGCGCACCGCAAGTTTGTGTCGACCACCGGAGACGGTGTATCGGTTGCTAAGGCGCATCATCCTTGGACGGTTGTAGTTGGGCCGTGAAGGTCGCCTCTGTTCTCCAATCGATTTATCCTCCACCTCTCATCGAAAGATCGGGATAGAACCCTAGTGGGTTCACATCAGTTTAGGAGTCGGTGCTCATTGTGGCGATGGAGGAGGCGGAGAAGGCTGGGGATGCTGAGACGGCCGTTTAGGAGTCGATGCTCGTGGAGCCGACGCAGGAGGCGAAGGAGGCAGAGGATACGGTCCACATGGAGGCGATGGCGGAGGAACGAAAGGCGTCGCTTCTCGCCCGGGAAATATGATGAAGGGAATCCTCTAAAGAAATATCTCGTGAGTTGTTTCTCCTAGCGTCGTCTCCCCGTCTCCTCTGGGGATATCCAACTCGAGATCTGAAGGGTTACGCAGAAGCTATGCAAGCCGAAAACAAAACTTTTCTACTGCGCAAACCAGGAACACTTGCAAGTAAGGGCCGATAGAGCGTTACCGATTGGAGTATGCAGCGGAAATAGCCAATCAGGGCTATCCGATCTGGAACAGTGCAGCCGATTCCCGCAAGCCGACAGCCGATTCCTGGAGACAGCCGATTCACCAATCAGCCTATTCGCCGATGTAGCCGATTCGCCGAGTCGTCTGACCGCGTTCTCGCGCCTCGCTCCGATGCGCTCGACCGCAGCTCGATTCCGCCGCATCCGCCTTGCTCCGAAGTACCTCAGCGATGAACAGCGCGCAACGTAGCAAAGGCCTCTACCGGTATCCACACGTCCGGAATGTAACGCCGAACACCCGTGTGCTAGCACGCGATGCAAGGCTAGGGTTTGGCTCGAAAGTGGGGAGGGTTTCCGTGGAGATTGATATCGGCGACTTCTGTTGCGGATTCGGTTCAATGCGATATTGCAACTCTCCACCCCTCGCCCCTTTATATAGAGTCGGCCGACTAGGACTAGTGGCCGATCAGGACTCTATTTTAAATCGGATCATATCCGAATCTCACAGAGTTGGCCGCCCATACGTCGTAAGCCCATAGGACTCTATCCGATCATATCCCTATCCGATCGAGCCGTATCCGAGTCCAACTCGAATATCTATTCTATCCCCTTAAGCGTGCGACCCTGTAGGTTCAGGTATACTCGGTTTCGGCTATAGTCTAACTTAGCCGATCGTCGGCTCGAGTCCAACTCAGCCGACCTGTCAACAGTGGCGCCTAGCAGCACATATTGACACCATAGTATACAAGAATATAATATCGGCTCTAAACCTGTAATGTGTACACAAATCCCTTTGCCTCACGATACCAATTAAGCTATAGGCAAGATGTGTGTCATCCCTTCAATAGCTTAACCATTCACTCGAACCGTATTGGATTATCTGTCTGTTGATTGACTCCTCAATCAACTTAGCATAGCCATGCATTTCCATAATCCATTACCTCGAGGGGCCCAGAGATATCTCTCCAAAAGAGGGGCAAATTCCATCTTGATCACTCACATCCAGCTCCATGTTTCATAGCAAACCCGAAGACTACTTTTATAACTACCCAGTTACGGAATAGCGTTTGGTAGTCCCAAAGTAGGCTACTACACATGTTGGAATCCATGGTGATCTCAGGTCTAAGGACTTTGTACCAACACTATCTGAGACCAACTAATGGCACATTAATTCCTGTAGTGTCTAATGGTGGGTCTATCCAACAATGTGTTCTCTAACACATATGTCCACGTTTGTTGATTTGGTATCTCCATACCCATGATCTATGAGACATGATCATCAATCAATAAACATGCCGATCTTAGAATCATATTAGTTCCAATAATATCATATATGATCAGGGATCATTTAGAAATAGATTCATACATATAGAGTCTCATAAATAAGTCACGTACTTATTGATCAATAGAAGATGTCTATTTCATGGAACTGAATAACACTTTATTCATAAATACATAAACATTGACGTGATATCCAACATCTCCATGTTGCCTCTAGGGCATATCACTAACAAGATCTTCATATCCACGTTCCACCTGTTCAATTTTGACTTTTGAGAACCCAGGTGGAACGGGCCTGCAGTGGTAGGTGCCGTCTTGGTCTACTAGAATCGCCATGCCCGACGCCACCTGTTCGAGAAGATAGCTTATTAATTAGTAATGAACCTTGATTGTCAAGTTATTCAAGGAAATAACTAACATAAAACTACTAACGTACCTTGATTGTTATGTTCTTGAGTGGAATGTGCAGCTCAGATGGTGTTCACCGCGTGATATCATCAACAGGGCATGACGGATACACTGGAGCTTGTGGGGCAAATTCGCCTTCATTTCCCATTGAAGCGCAGCTGCTGTGCTGCTGCTGTAGTTGAGTTGTTGTTGCTGGATCTGGTTGTTGGCTAACCCAGTGGCTCCGCTCCACCGCCATCCTTTCGGACACCTTTTGGTCCACTATCTGATCGATCTGCGAGAGACGGATCTCCATTTCTGCGAACCTCACATCTGTCTCTTGCTTTGTCCTCATGCGGCTCCTATATGTGTCGACGTCCACTTGAAACTCGTATTTCCCGGGAACGATGCCTTTTCCTCGCGTTCGTCCCTGATGCTCGGGGTTCTGGAGTGCGAGCGTTTGCTCGTCCTTCTCTCTGTCGGGCTTGAACGAGCCCGATGTAGAGGCCTCTAGTGCTTCTTCTAATCTTCTACCGGCTTCGTGGATTTCCGAGTCGAAGATTACTAATCCATCTGCGGGATTAAGCGATCCGCCCTGAGCATAGAACCAATGTTTTGATTGTTCCGGCCAGTTGGTGCCCGGAACGATATCTCACGTTTCCAGGTCGGCTTCCATCTTCTCCCATTTCTGCATGGCCTTTTGATAGCCGTCTGACCCTAGCTTATGATGGTATTTGTTATTGGCTACGTTGGCCTTGTTCTTTTCAATGAGAGCTTGCGCTTGCTCCCCAGTCTTGTGTTGCACAAAGGCCTCCCAGTGATCTCTGAGCTTTGGAAACATGTCAAAGTCTGGGTTTTGACCCTTCAGGATGTATTTCTTGTGTAACTCCTTCTTATAGTTCCTGAAGAGTTCAGCCATCTTCTTTAATGTCCATTCCTTGACCTTTTCCTGTTCGGAGTCTGGGATGGTGAACGTCTACAGCATTATCATCCACAACATCTCTTTCTCTGTGTTCGGGGATAGCTCAGCTCATCTCCTCCTATCCTTGATCGCCTCCAGTTCACAACGCTAATGGGCACGTGATCCCTCACCACCCATCCGTTGTGTGCCAGAAACTTCCTTGCAACGTCGGCTGGGGCACTTGGTCGACCATTCGGTGCTACTTCCGTTATGACATGTCGACCCTCAATTCGCTTACTGACATTGCGTTGCCCGCATGCCCTCTTCTCTCCAACGGCTGGGGTGTCCTCATTCCCCTCCTCGTCCCCCCTCGTTCCCCTCCTCATTGAGGTATTGATTTGGATCCTCGTTCCCCTCCTCAATATAATATTGGTTGCTACCCTCGGCGATCTCGTCAAGGAGAAACTGTTCGTCCTCACGATCAGACATTTGATTGTTGTGAGTTCGAAGACTTAATCAAGGAATTCTGACAAGGAAAAAATTATTCAGTTAATACATGTATCAATTATTCAATTAAATCATGTATGTCTACCTAGAAAAAACATAGAGAATGAACAAATAGAAGAAGATGGAAAAAAATGTGTCGGACTTCATCTATATTTTCCTTCATCTCTTTGTTTCTCTTTGTTAGAACATGACCAACTGACCAAACAAACGATCGACCGACCCACAAACCGAACGAACGTACGAGTTTACTCTATATAATCCTTGGAATGACCGAACGAACAACGGAATGAACGTCCAAATGAAAGACCGAACAAACAAACGAACGACCGACTGAACGAGTTTATTCGTTCGTTTGGTCATTCGGTCGTTCGTTTGTTCGGTCGGTCGTTCGGTCGTTCCATCGTTCGTGCTATCATGCAGAGGAGAGGAAGATAAGAGGAGAGGAGAGAAAGAGAGGAGGATGACGTGAGGGAGATAAGGTGGAGAGAATAGGAAGTGGATAGGAGAGGAGAGAAAGAGAGGAGGATGCATGGCGAGGTACGTTGATTCTATATAATCCTTGTAACGACCGAAAAAACGACGGAACAAACATTTGAACAAACGAACGGACGACCGAACGAACAAACGGCCGAACGAGTTTATTCGGCCGGTCGGTCGTTCGGCCGACGTCATTCGCTCATTCGGCGTTCGCCGTGCATTGTATCATTTGGTCGTTGCGGTTCACGTCCGTTCTATCGTTTTATCGTTCTCGTTCGTTCGTAAATACAAAATTCAAATTCACAAGTTCATGTTCACAAGTTCATGTTCACATTCAAATTTAAATCTATTCATGCATTCAAATTTAAATAAAAAGTCCATAAGTCCATTTAATACACATTTAATACATAAGTCCATTTAATACATAACTATACACAAAATTCACATTCACATTTATAGTCCATCAAAGTCCATTCAAATATATACACAAAATTCACATTTAATACATAAGTCGATCCATTTAATACAAATTCATATTTAATTCAAAATTCAAATATATATAATTCACATTTGCATATATATATATATATATATTCACATTTGCATATATATTCACATTTACATATATATTCACATTTGCATTCAAAATTCAAATATATAATTCAAATTAGGGAGGGGTGGCGCAGTGGCTGCGGTGCCGGCGATCCGCGCCGCGAGGGCGGCGGCTGCGCGAGGAGGAGGCAGTGGGACAATGCCAAGGGATCTCGACAGGGGGCGCGCGGTGTCAAGGGCGGCAGCGGCGACGTCAAGGGAGGCAGGAAGGGGCAGCGGCGACGGCGACAACGACGGCGGCTATGGCGGCGATGGTGACGGCCGGTTCCAAAACCCTAAGCGCGCGGCGGCACACATAGAGAGGAAAAATGGGAGATGGGCCGGATCGACTAACCGATTGGGACAGCAGCAGAACCCGACGACGGCGACGGCGATGGCGGTTCCCGGCGACGGCGGCTCTCGGCGACGACGACGACGCTGGTGAAGATGGCGACGGCGACGCGACGACTTTAGGGTTCGGCGACGATGACGAAGACGAAGAGCGTGGATGCGAAAAAGGCTAAGTGTTTGATCCCCCGCAGCCCCTGCTATATATAGTCATCGGGCTCTTTTGTCCCGGTTTAAGCCACGAACCGGGACTAAAGATACATTAGTCCCTGCAGGCTCCAACCGGACTAAAGATTTATCTTTGGTCCCGGTTGAAGCCACAAACCGGACTAAAGATGGCAGAGCAGCCACGTGTCCCCTAGTAGGTTAGCATCTTTAGTCCCGGCTGAAGCCACCAACCTGACTAAAGGTGTTTTCCCGCTCTTTTCAAATTTCATTTGTCCCGATCTTTTGTTAAAAACTGGGATTAAATATTTAAACAATGTCCTATTATAATGTATTTTTAATTATAATAATCACATAGAATTAACATTGGCCCTATTTAAAAATATTTTAAATTCATATATAATTAACATTTGCCCTATTTCAAAACTATTTTAAATCCATATATAATTCTAACAATCATATATAACATTTGCCTTATTCAAAAATAATATTTTAAATTCAAAAATAACATTTTAAATAACATTTTAAATTCAAAAATAACGTTTTAAAAATTAACATTTGTCTTATTCAAAAATATCTTAAATTCATATATAATTAACATATTGCCTATTTGAAAAATATTTTAAATTTAAATAATAATATGTTATTAACATTTGCCCTATTCAAAACTATTTTAAATTCTAACAATCATATGTAATTAACATTTGACCTATTCAAAAGTATTTTAAATTTAAATAATAATATATAATTAACATTTGCACTATTTAAAAGTATTTTAAATTGTAACTATCGTATATAATTTACAATAATATTTAATAATTTATAATAAATTCAATAATTCAATCTAATTTACATCGTCCATACGAAAATTTAGCTAAGTGATGGTTGTCCTCATGTACTTTCTTCGCACAATTGTTCCTTCGTTATGATCGTTGCGTGAGTAAGGGATGTCCTCATTTGATAGTAGGATGCTCAGGTCAATCGCCACCGCGAACGGAGGTTGCCCGTCAAACTAATCGTAATCTTCGTCAATTCTATCCTCGACTACCCACGATTTTTCTTTTGCCTGGGAGAACCACGTGGCGCTTTGGCTCGTCGGACCCTTTCCCCTTCTTTGCTTTGCTAGCCATGTCCTTGACATAGAAAACTTGTCGTACATCATTGGCAAGGACGAAGGGTTCGTCCGAGTATCCAACCTTGGTCGTCGACCGTTGTCGTCCAACTTGCATCAATGGTTATGCCTCCACCACTGAGCCTAACCCACTAGCACCGAAAGAGAGGGACCTTCAGAGGTCCATAGTCCAACTCCTATATGTCATCGATGCTGTCGTAATATGTGCTAGCCGTACCATCGTATCCCATGGCATCGATGCAGACAGTGCTGTTCTGATTCGTGCTCTTTATGTCTTGGGCCCGTGTGTAAAATGTGTACACATTGATTTTATATGCCTGGAATGTGGTGATCGAGCAAGATGGTCTCCTCACCAAGAAGGCTAGTTGTTGATCAATGCTCGCGTTGTCCATGAGACGTTGTCGCAGCCAAGCAGGGAATGCATCAATGTGATGGCGTGTAATCCAGGCATCCGTCTTACCGATGTTTTCCGAGCGAACAATCGCCAAGTGCTCCTCGATGTAAGGAGCCACCAAGGAAGATTGTTGCAACACGGTCCAATGTGCTTTCCTGAACAAGCCGTTGTCTATGGTCATTTTGCCTTCCTTCCAAGATTTCCCTTCCCCCGTAGTCTACCTTCATGGCTTGATTCAGGCACCCCGATGGGACTAAGGTCTTCAATAAAGTCGACGCAAAACTCAATCACCTCCTCTGTTCCATATCTCTTGGCGATGCTAGCCTCCGGAGAGAACGGTTATGGACGTACTTCTTTAGAACGCCCATATACCTCTCGAAAGGAAACATGTTGTGTAGGAATACTGGACCGAGGATATGGATCAAGGTGGCATAGGAGGTGCGTCATGATATTGAAGAAGGAAGGTGGAAAGATCATCTCAAAGCTGATAAGACATTGGACCACATCATTTTGAAAGTCTTCTAGTCTGTCTGGATCGATGATCTTCTGTGAAATTGCGTTCAGGAAAGCACATAGCTTTGTTATTTTTGCCCGGACATTATAGGGTAGGATACCCCGAATTATAACGGGAAGCAGCTATGTCATCAGCACATGGCAGTCATGGGACTTTTAGATTTGTGAACTTCTTATCCTTCGTGCTTATTATTCCCTTTATATTCGAGGAGTATCTAGACGGTACCTTGATGCTCTTCAGGCATTCAAACATTATTTCCTTCTCTGCCTTGCTCAGAGTGTAGCTGGCTGGACTTAGGTAGTGGGATCCTTTCTCCTTTGGTTGCGGGTGAAGGCCGTCGCGTTGTGCCATATATTCCAGATCGTTACGTGCCTCAAGCAGTGTTCTAAAAATCGGAAAAAGTCGGCCGACTAGTCGGGACTAGTCGGCCTTGGCCTAGTTCCCGACACGATTTGGCCCAAGTCGTTCCCCTAGTCGACTGGGCCGACTAGGCGGTCCAAGTCGGTCAGCACAGGCAGTTAATCGATCGGTTTTTGCCGACTCGCCGCAGCGATTTGGACCGTGCAGGCCTGATTTAGGGTTAGACATATGTGTATACTCTGTTATTATTCGTTATTCTTCCCGAGCCTGGCGGCCGAGTGAGACCGAGGGCAACTGCCGCCAGCCTTCGCGCGTGCCGCCGACAAGTCCAGTGGCTGCACGCACCCCTCTCCTCCATAGGTGAGCAGCACCTCTATTTTTCTCCCCTTCTCATGTGTTCTATTGCTCTGTTCTGGTTCAGGCTTCAGGTGACTTGTGAATTGTGATTTATTTAATTGATGCCTATATGCTATGAATGGATGAATGAATGCTCACAATTTTAATGCAAGTGCAGTACTTTATCATGTTCTATTTGAATGTGGGCAAAATTTTACCTTGTAGCCTGTTGGAATACTTTCGTTTGCTTCATAAGGTTATCCTGGATTTCTTCAATTGAGATCTACTTTTCACCATCTGGAACTAGCTAAGCATTTTCTGTCTATGGAGTATGGAAAATACAATATCTGTGAGGAAAAATACATCACAAACTAAGAAAAATATATCTAGACAAATCGACCGACTAATCCCGACTAATCCCCGACTAGTCGGCCTAGTCGCTAGTTGGCACCTAGCCGACCGACTAGCGACTAGCGACTTCTTGAACATTGGCCCAAGTGTATCTTTTGATTTTCCATATACACCTAGGAAGCCCAGCAGGTTTATGCAAAGATTCTTAGTGAGGTGCATCACGTTGATTACGTGGCAGACGTCCAAGACTTTCCAATAGGGCAACTCCCAAAAATTAACTTCTTCCACATCACTGTGTGACCACCTTCACTTGTTATAGGTTGGCTGCCAGGTCCCTTTCTTAATACTACTTTGAGGTCTTTCACCATGGAAAACACGGTCTTTTCGTTGCGATGCTTTGGCTTAGTACGATGGTCTGCCTTTTGATCAAAATGTTTGCCTCTTTTCCGGACAGGGTGGCTTGCAACAAGAAAGCGACGATGGCCCATGTACACTACCTTCTTACAGTGTTTCAGGTACGTACATTCAGTCTCATCCATACAATGGGTGCAAGCGTTGTACCCCTTGTTTGACTGTCCGGATAGGTTGCCAAGTGCAGGCCAATAGTTGATGGTAACAAACAGCAACCCTCGTAGGTTAAACTGCTCCTGTTTATCTTCATCCCACACGGGAACACCTTCTTTCTTTCACAGCAGTTTTAGATCTTCGATCAGCGGTCTCAGGTACACATCAATGTCGTTACCAGGTTGCTTCGGGCCTTGAATAATAACTGGCATCTGAATGTACTTCCGCTCATGCATAGCCAAGACGGGAGGTTGTAGATACACATCGTTACAGGCCAAGTGCTATGCCCGTTGCTCATCTCTCCAAAAGGATTCATGTCGTCCGTACTTAAGCCGAACATTAGGTTTCTTGCATCCTCGCCAAAGTCTTTAAATGTTCTGCCGATGTTTCGCCACTGCGACCCATCGGTTGGATGTCTAAGCATGTCGTCTTTTAGGTGTTCTTCCACGTGCCAGCACATCATCCTTGCATGCTCTTTGTTCCTGAACAGACGCTTCAGCCGTCGTATTATAGGAAAATACCACATCACCTTAGCAGGAACCCTTTTCTTCGAAGGCCGTCCGTCAACTTCGCTTGGATCATCTCGTCTGATCGTGTATCGAAGTGCTTTACAAACCGGACATGATTCTAGGTTCTCATACTCCTCACCGCGGTAGAGGATACAATCGTTATGACATGCGTGTATCTTTTGTACCTCCAGTCCTAGAGGGCAGACTAACTTCTTAGCCTCGTACATTGATTCCGGCAATTCGTTTCCCTCTGGAAGAATGTTCTTCACGAGTTTTAGTAACTCGCCAAATGCCTTGTCACTGACACCATTTTTGGCCTTTCATTACAAGAATTTCAGCGTGGTACCCAACTTTTTATGCCCCTGTTCACAGCCTAGGTACAAGGATGTTTTGTGGTCCGCCAACATAAGCTCCAATTTTAGCACCTCCTTTTCACCTTCGCAGTCCCCCTGTACGTCGCACAACATCTGACCAAGGTCATTGACACCGTCATCGGCACCGTCATTTTCTTCAGCATCCCCGCCCGCCTCGCCTGTTGTATTCTCTTCAAACCCACCATATTGACCATAGTCCTGAATGTTGTCGTCATCTTCTTCATCTTCTTCCATTGCAGCCCCCATCTCTCCGTGCGATGTCCAGCAATTGTAGTGAGGCATGAATCCCGACTGAAATAAGGGGCATGAATAATTCTTGATGTAGAATACTCCTGCTCGTTTTGCACTTTTTGCATGGACAATGTATGAAACCCTTCTGCTTGTTGGCATCGACCACACTCAAAAAATAATGCACGCCTTGAATGAACTCTGTCGACCGTCGATCCGCGTTATACATCCATTACCGATCCATCTACATGGAATGGAAAAAATCATAAGAAAAATCCACGAAAGTCAAACCATTTAAATATCGTTACAATAATTATATATATGTGTGTAATTAGACAATAATTATATACTAATCCAACATACATAATGTGTTGTACTAAAAATTTTTAGAGTTATCTTTAAAAGTTCTTTTAAAGTTGTAAACATAAAATTAATACATTATTTTAAAAGGTTTAACTATTTTAACGATCTTTAAATTACCTTATTTTTCTAATCTACTATCAAATTTTTTATATTTTTTTCCTTTGTCATCTATTTTATAACTTTTTGTCCAAAAGTTTCTCTCTCATCATTTTCCATAAACATTTTTTGAGATAAAATTGTTATGTAATAAATTCCTACAAATGTAACGTGCTAAGTATACTTTTCTTCCTTTTCATTTTCCAAAACAATTTTCCCAACACAATGTAATATGCTTAGTAAAATAACTACTCCGAAACAAATTTTCTCTCGCTTCATTTTTGCATAGCATATCTAGAGATAAAAATATATAGAAAACAATCATAAAAAGCAAATTGCTAAGCATAGACCATAAGAGAAAGAAGTTTCTAACCTTGTAGATAGCAAAGATTTATGTATTATCACCAAAATAAAATCACAAAAAATTTTGGCAGCACCTCTCCTCTAGCTAGAGCAAAAGTTTAAAGACAAATGCACTGCTCTGGGCCGGGAGGAGGAAGAAGAAGTATAAAAACAACTCCATCTTTAGTCCTGGTTGATGTTACCAACCGGCACTAAAGATCAAAATGATCTTTGGTGCCGTTTGGTAACACCAACCAGGACAAAAAAAATAGCATCTTTAGTCTCGGTTGATGTTACCAATCGGAAATAAAGATCCCCAGCGCTCTGACATGTTTTGACAGGAATATAACCGGGACTTAAGATCCTAGAGAGCCGTTGCCTTTTTAAACCGGGACTAAAAATATTTTTTAGTCCCGGGTACCACTCCAACCGAGACTATTGTGAATTTTGGCGCTTCAACCAAAGATCGTTTTTTCAGTAACGTCTAATCTTATCCCACTTTCCTCTCACGCCACCCATCCCTTATTTTTGGAGTGGTACTGAAGTTTTTGTGTCTCAACTTTGATATCTATTGCACAAACTAGAAATACTTATATTCTGATTGCAAATTTGTAATGGTGAATAAAAGGAAAAAGTTTATAGATAAAGTAGATATGGAAATATATATATATATAGAGAGAGATGAGCTACTGTGTGGCGCGCCGCACAGCTCCATCCCGTGTGGCATGGCCAAATCTCTAATTTAAAAACTCAAATTAAAAATCCGAACTGTTCAAATTGTTCTACATATTAATATCGCCTTGTATACCAAATTTTACATTTTTTTGACTTTTTTACTATTTTATCAGATAGGTCAAAGATGCAATAAAATAGATACTCCAGAAATTGTTGGATTAATGCATCTTTGACTTATATACTAGCAAAATATATACTAGCAAAATATATACTCCAGAAATCCAGAAATATATACTAGCAAAATGCCTGTGCGTTGCAACGGGACGACGACGTAGGGAGGAAAGCACGCAAAGGGCGAAGGTCCAGGTGGCGACGCGGGAGCTCCAAGCGGTGATGGGAGGGAGGGGCGTGGGGCGCGGTGTGGGGCGCGGCGCGGGGCGCGGCGCGGATGAGGACGAAAGAGAGAAACGCAGTAGGTTTTTTCATTCAAGCCCTCTCTTTTTTTCAGCATTGAGACTGCATGTTAATTTTATAAACAGTTTTCTGCAAAATAACTCCTTTTTCTTCTTTAACTGGTTTTTTCAAATAGCCAGGATCATGGATTAATTTTGAAAAACTCAAGGGGTTTTGTGAAAAAAACAGACAAATAAAATTTGGAGAGAAACACTACTTGTATATATATATATATACTAGTAAGCGTGCACGTGGAATCCACGTTGCTAAAACATACATATTGTAGTTACTTTAAAATTTAAGCTATAAATTTGTTACGAAACACCAAAATTATTACAAATATGAGAAGCTCTCAACCATGAATTCTCAATCAAAAAGGAAAATCTCTTCATTATTATGGAAAATTATTTATGTTCTAACCGAAGACATAAATCCATCAACCACCCATACGAGACGAAATAAATTACCACAAATTCAACAAGGCAAAAAAACAAAACAAAAGAAAAGAAAGCCCTATCATGCCCATTCTTTGATTGGGGTATAGCCCAAGGGCCTTCCCGCAAGTTCAATAACATACACGACGGTATGGACGTCACCCAAAGTAAACACAGAGATAATGTTTTTGTCATGATGGATTAAACAAGATTGATGCCATAATTATTTATCAATCTAGATCTCTCTGTAATCTGTGCTGCCTGTCTAGTTTATAGTTATTTATTGTGTAGCCTTGTATTTATAGAATTCCCTTTATGTTTTTAGAATTACTGAAGACCCTTCATGTTTCTCATGCCTGATATTTCCAGAAGTTAGTTATTTATTGTGTAGCCTTGTACTAATCCAAATATAACCCAAAGCTAGTTCTGAATTTTGATTTTTAAGTAGATCTTTTACTTTTCTTAACAATCATGAAAAGAGAGATGGGCAATGGAAGTTGCGAGCAGACCACTAAAATTAATCCTAAAAACAAATTCTAAAATTGAAAATCAGCTTGATTATAACCGAAATCAGTATCGAGCATACATTAATTTTGTCGAGCAATTACCAAGGTGTAGAAGTAGATGCCTCAGGTAATCACCCTTTGCAAATGCTTCCTTTCCTTTCGACTTTGCATCGACACTTGTTCTTTCACAGAAGTGCATCCTATACAAATAGCATGGTTGGTTATGCAAAGTACATGTCATATGAGGTCCGACAAAGTTCAAACAACATGCGATGTGTTGCGGTTGGCAAACTAACTATTCTGCCCTTGTGATTGATTCAAGGAGAATGCCGCATAAAATGTTTATAAAAAAGCACAATGGATATATTAGGATACGTAAATACACGACATGTTATTGACACAAAATAATACATACCTTTCCAATGCATTGGCCTACCCAAGGGCAAGTGGGAATCACCAATGATAGGAATCGCCAAGAAAGAGCTTCCCGGAGCACGGGCAGCAGTTAAAGTCTAACATGAAGGTAGCGGTAAAAGATGCTCGCCGACAAGCCGCACAAAATCAAATTGATCGTGGAGATGAGCCTATTCAAAAATCTATTATGCAAAAAGATGTATTGTATGCTAAGGCTGCAGTATCAAAATCACTTTCCATTGAGAAGCTTTCAGAGATATCAGTGGATTTTCATAAACTTGCAAGTTCAGATGACCCGAGTTCAGAATGGAACTATTTTCCTATGCTCGCAATCAACATAAAAATTGATTCCATTCTCAACCCTAAGAGAAAGTTTGCAAAGAGTACTAGGCCCAATAAAGTTTTTGTACCAAAACAAACTCTAAAGCTAAACATGATAATAGCTAATGTGATGGCATTCTCATCTCAGGAATATGAGCTGCACTCTCATCGAACAACAAACGAGATATATAATGGATCAGTACAAACTTGCAGGAGGCATTGTATCTCCCCTAGAAGATCCTGGTGGTGCCATGTTGGATCCTGCAGAGCAAAATTAAAAGGTCAATTATCACCTGCAATGTCATGTTCGTGTAGCAATGATGACAGTAAATCATCTGATAGTGTATTAGATGAGCAACATACAAGCCACTATTTTGTAGATTCAGATCAGAAACCAACCTGCAGATCAAGTGAAAAAAGGCTGAAGTCTTCAGAAAACAATAACACGAACCATAAAACTGAAAATTCCTCCCAGAATGAGAAGTCAAGAGCACTTGGACGTCATAAACAAAAAAAGTTATGCGGGAATCATGTTTTGTACATCAGCACCTCGTAAAGAATTTGGAACTGATCAAATTAATTGTTCCAACAAAAGTAAGCAGGATAGTGAAAATGAGTCTCATGGCAGGATTATGGACAGTCATATGTTATATGGACAGCAACATCTGAATACACAAAGAATGGTATCTGCAGCGAATGTCACTGGCTCCTGCATGTTACCTGATCCAACTACAAATTAAACTGAGTTGTTCCATTAGCTATTTTTATATAACAATGTGATATACAAAAATATTCATGTTTTTGTTTGAAACAAATTAGGATCAACAACATATCCCAATCGCATATTTATCTCGATTTAATAAAGACAAAAGATGAGATCAAGAGCATATTTATCTCGATTTAATAAATATTTTCTATCAAATATGGGCACAAGGTACATATAGATAATACATTAGACACTGCTTACAGATAAAATGACTACGTTTAGTAGTTTTATGTTTTCAAAACAGCGCAGAGGTCACAGAGGGAAATAACCTCAAGGTACACAACAATTCATAAGTTAGCCTATTTGGCCTTGTGAAGGTAAATGACTCCTTTTATCTCGCTATATAGTTCACAGTAAAAACCATAATACCAATCTAGGCCTGAAACTGTTTCCACATTATAATCTAATGGCTTGTAAGTTGTTGATGATGTGGCTCAATAAGAAATCTTGGTTTGTAGTAAAAAATATGAAGGGATAGATATGCACCCAAAAAAGCAATAGTCTTTATTTCATATATATGAGAAGTTGGGCACATAGCAGGAATTGCTCTTGTGTTAGTGATAAAACAGTATTTAAGAACAAAATTCATTCGATGCATCAAATTGTTAAAGCCGTGACAATCTGAACTGTATTCCAGTGCACATAGTACATGTAATTTGCAAGAACAAGACAACTACTCCAGTCTAATACTTTGTACAATTTTTTGATAGATTAATTTCTCCCTTTATCAGGGTACCATGATGAAAAAAAATCAAAAGGTTATGAGCACACATTGGTCCATCCTCAGAATGTTCCTTGTGGATCTCAAATAAATTTGAATTTGATTGAGGTGGGCTAGTTTGCATGATCCCATTTATTATTCAAGAAACAACTTCTCAAATATGAATCTAAGTGCAGAATACCATTTTAATAAATTGCACAGGCCAGGGGCGCAATGCCCTCTTCCAAAGGTACTTACTCTTCACAAGATGAGAATAGATATGAAACATACTACGCAAACTTGGCAATTTGATGGTGTAAAAAGTAGTACATGCTTCTTCGACTGTGTGTAAAAAAAACATTTCTTTGTGAAAAAAGAAAAACCAATAGAGGATTAAAAGGATGCATCACAATTTTCACCGGAATGACAAGGCAATATATAGGAAACAAAAATACACATAACAGAGAGGAGAGGCTAACAGGGGTATGGTTTGAGACACCAAAATCATCACCACATGTTAGGGCAAGAGCAGGAAGCGTTTGTGCAGTACCCTAAACCTTACCCACTTTCGTTTGCGACGACAACCTCTGATCGTTCAACGTTTGCGACGAATCTTAATCGGATTTCGGAAGAGAAGGTTTGCACAAGCATAGCTCCTCACCCCCGAACCCTAAAAGAACACCCTAGACCCACATCGCAGCGCAATAAGCAAGCCAAATCCTCACATGACGATGAACAGAGAGGCGACACACAGAGAGAAAACCTGACCTTAGCCTCGGTTGTCTGGCGATCTCCGTACTGCTGCTGGGTGTTGTTGGTGCATTCGTCGATGAACTCCCGTACGCGCTCGCTGAGTTGGCCGACGCCGACGCCGGTGACGGTGAGGCGTGGAGGATGGAGGGCACGCGGCGGCGGTGCAGGGCGGAGCGGCGGCGGATGGGGAGGCGCGGATCCACGGCGGTTTCTCGTCGCCGGTCGATGGGGGAGGCGGCGCGTGGTGTCGGAGCGGCGGATGGGGACGGGATCGGCCTGGGAGAGGCGGCATGCAGCGTCGGAGCGGCGGATGGGGACGGGATCAGCGCGGGGAGGCGGCACGCGGCGTCGAAGGGTGGATGAGGACGGGATCGCGCAGGGAGCGTTGGTGCGTCGTCGATGAACTCCCATACGCGTCGCCGAGTTGGCCGACGTCGGTGACGGTGAGGCGTGGAGGATGGAGGGCACGTGGCGGCGGATGCGGGCGGAGCGGCGGTAGCGGATGGGGGAGCGCCGGAGCGGATGGGGACGGATCGGCGCGGGAGAGGCGGCACGCAGCGTCGGAGCGGCGGATGGGGACGGGATCAGCGCGGGGGAGGCGGCGCGCGACGTCGAAGGGGTGGATGAGAACGAGATCAGTGCAGGGAGGTCCAGGCGCGGCGCGGAGCGGCAGGATGGGGACGGATCGGCGCGGGAGGTGACACGGCGACGGACGGGCGCGGCGGCGGCGTGGGCGACGGATGGGGGAGGCGCGGCGGCGGATTGGGGCGCGCGTAGGATGGCGGCCGCGTGATGGGGAGAGCGATGCTGCGCGTGATTCAGTTTTTCTCTCCTTGGACAACGTGGGTTCGAGGCTGGCTCGTGTGGACGTATGAAGGATGGATCCTACGTGTCATGTGATCAATGTTGATTAATTGCTAATTGTTTGGATGAATTGGTATATTTTAATTAGTATAGATATGCGATATGATACAAACAGTAGGGTACGTCTACATGAACATGATTATGTCGTACTGATATGTTATGGAGTAGGAAACTAAGGGAAGAGGTTATGGGAGCTATGGTTGACCTTATAGTGACTGGCGCAAAGTGGCCAGATCAAGGGCACACAAAGTCTACGAATTCTGCCAATAAATCGGCGCGGTTCACTGATATACTGTTGAGTCCTGAAATGATTCCAGATAAATTTATGCCCGATACATGTGCCAGCATCTGCACATATGTTTCTTGACGAGGACATCATCAGAATGGATACACACGCGACACCTGCATTGTCACCTTATCATGTATATAAATTCGTTCTTGTGTTTAGTCACGTTTACAGGAATAGAGTGCTACCTAAAAACAGATATTCTATGAGCTCAGGTATCGTAGAAGAGCATAGTGCCATTCAAGGGAGGATACTACATCAATTTGGTCTCAACTCATCAATTTGGTCTCAACTAAAACAAGAGATGAACTCCAACACGTTTTAAAAACAGAATCGGCTTCCAACAATCAACCCAGAGGTCCCAGAGTTAAACGGCCACCACGTCTTCATTTGGAGTCCGTTTGAGATGTTTAAATACTTGATGGAAAGCCATTTTTGTGTTCTTTTCAACCTATTTGGCCCGCCTCAAAATTCCTTCGTGGTAATCCATAATCATCAAAACAAATCGAACCAATTTTTCAATCCGAGTCAAAGTGGGCCATAGGTTTTTTGTAACCGACTACACCCCTTTATATACCACACATATACCACACAGCAGTTACTTTTAGATCGTTATCAATCGTGACACACTCTGTGACATATCATTTCTGGAAGAGAAAAATATAGCATAATGAGCTACCCCTCCATTCGTGAGAAACGTGACTACTCGAAACACACGTGCTCCAAGCAATTTTACATATAAGGGCTAATGCATGACAAAAAAATCAAAGAAATAGAAAAAACATTTGATTTTAATAGAAATATAAATGCAAATATAGCATTTCAAAACAAAAATGCATAAATTATATTGTTTGAATGAACGGTATAAAAATACATAAATCGATAAGAAAGATGGACTAAAAATTTTTTTCTAAAAACTTGAAGCTCTTACTATAACTTTTATTACTATATGATTCAATGCTTTGTTTCAAATGTTTTCCTAAGATTTTTTTAGAATTAAAATCCTCTGAATTTATTATGTTTTCCTAATATAAATAAAAGGGGGACTTGGTTTGCATGTGTCCATCCAAGTGACGGCGTGAAGAGCATGGCGTGGCTTGTGATTAATCGTGTGTATCATACTAACGGCTACATGATTGTCTTGGCTGATCTCCTCTTCTCGTTGCCGGGTCACCGTCTTGGAGTAAATCTTTTCGCGTGATGCATACGATACTGAAAAGATGAGGCTAGCTTGCCAATTTCTTAAGGGTAATTCATGCATTCATCATCGTTCCATTTTCAGTCTCTTTCCCTACCAAAAGACAGCAAGTAGGTTATAGGAAAAAAGAAAATAAAAAAGTCTTTCTCTATAGGCCCCATTGTTTCTATCGGCCATTGCCAAAATTTAAATTTTAAAATTAATTTAAAGTTTTTCACCAAATTTTATTTTTTAAGCATTGATATTTAAGTCGTTAAAACTCATGTATATATATATATATTAAGTTTTATAATAAATTATTATTTTTTTAATATGTTGTATAGCGTATTAATAGTATTTAGCCAAACGATAAGAGCTATATCTCCCAGCATGCATATGAAGAAAACAGAAGAAAAGAGAGGAGGTATTCGGTTGCCCATAACTAGTTATGACTTGCCTGTCACAGCTTTCTTGCAGAGCCCGGTTAGTTAGCCTGTGCTTTTCAATTATTAGTGATCTTTTTCTTAAGCTGAAAGCAGGCAGCAGGCAGGAGCATATACAACAGTTCAACGGTGTTAGCATCGATTCCATTTTCCTTCTCCATGAAGACTTCCATGCTGGCACGTCCGCACCAGCTAATAAAACTTGGAAGCCCCTTCAACGCTCGAGATGCAGATTCGTTTAACCACCATTTGTTCAATTTATTAGAGGAGTTTGCACATGTCTGAAACAACTCTCAGATCTGGATCTTTCTTTCATCGCCAAATTGCTTGGACTTTGTTTTGTTTGGGTGACCAATTTGAAGTTTTAATAAAAACCACAGTTTAGTTTGGCTCCGTATCAGTAGAAAAGAATGTATAGTGTTGAATGGATTGACAAAGTGGAAAGTGTAAGAAAAAAATCGAATATCTTTGGGGTGTAATGCCTATGCAAATTGTTACAAACCAACCAATTACCAATATGCGAAAGGCTTCCGCCGCCTCCCCAACAACTGATGGTTCTCCTCCGGTTAAGATCATCACCTCTTTCAAGCAGCAGTACAATATACTAGTATCCGTTTCCTCGTCGTCGTCGACTTCCTCCTCGGTCTCGTCCCGCCATGTCCATTGATGTGTGGCACGAGGCATGAGCTGCTTGCGATTATTGGGATAGACGAGTTACTGCTGCAGCCTGTCGAGCGCCTGCAGCAGGATTGGCCGGAACCTGGTGAGGTTGACCTCGACGTCCTGCTTCATGATAGTCGCGGCGAGCGTCTGCCATCCCTGCGCGTGGAGCGCCTTGGGGTCCTTGAACACCATGTGGTCTCGGGAGTAATTGTGCTTCAGGCTCGTCTCGTCCTCGCCAACGTAGTACTCCACGTACCGGAGCTGCATGTCCCTCGCTGGCTGCCCGTAGAAGTTGGTCGCCATCCAGTCCATGTTCCCCCACGGCACGATCTGCACCACCACGGCCTCCGCCGGGAGGAAGATCTGGTTCGTCAGCCCGGCGCCGTGCACGGCCAGCAGCACGTCCGCCGAGTTCACCAGCGCCGCGAACGCGGGCACGTCAGCGCCGGCCTCCGCCACCGTCACGTTGAAACCCAGCTCCGTCGCGGCCGCGGCCACCCCCTCGAGGTTCAGCAGCTTGCGCGTGCCGGCACGGGAGATGATCAGCACCCGCGGCCGCATCCCGGGCACCTCGCCCAGCACCGAGGGGCGGTCGCGCCGGAGCTCCAGCGCGTCGCGGAGGAACCGGTTGTAGTCCACCATGGTGTAGTTGCGCGGGTTGCGGGTCGGGTGCGGGGAGATGATGAGGTCGCGGTCGCGGTACAACCCGAGATACCCCTGCGGGAAGCAGTGCACGCCGGCGTCCTCGTCGAAGTTGATGACGTCGTAGTTGGACAGCTTGCGGAGCAGCGGCGTGTACTTCTGCATCCACCACGGCTTGTAGTTGGTGATGAGGATCTGGACCTCGCCCTTGAGGTGCGCCGTCGTCAGGAACAGTGGGATCATGGCGTCGGTCATGTCGTGGAAGAAGTTGTCCGTGTACCCGGCCACGGAGAACACCACGGCGGGGACGGCGTGCTGCTTCGTGCACTTGGGGGCCGCCGTCACGGAGGGCACGGACTTGACGGTCACCTCCACCACGCCCGGGAGGAGGAAGTCGTCCTTGCGGGCGTAGGGCCGGAGCCGCTTCTCGCCGTTTTCGTCGAAGCCGCCGGCGCCGGACGGGTTGACGACGTACATGGTCTTCTGCTTGGGGCTGACGCGGACGTCGCCGTACAGCTCGCACACCGACGGCCGCGCGTACGGGAAGCCCTCGTCCACGCCGTTCTCGTCGCACTTTATCTTGGCATCACCACCCGCCGGCACGCCGCTCTTCTCGGCTGAATTAACCAAACCAATGACCATCAAATCCCCAATAAAACACCGCCCAGATCTCGTGCGTCTCTACCAAATCCAAACGAGATTGATTGCTTGCGCTCAATAACAACTGTGGTGGGAGCAACATACATTTTGGCTTCCATTTGCAAAGTACTACTGAGCTTTAATTTCTAGGAGATGGAAGTAAAACAAGTTGGGGACTTGCTCTACTTTAGCTTGCTCTCCCTTCCATTAAAGGTGCGCAAGAAAAGGGGGCATAAGGAAGAGGCAAGATTTCCTTACATTGCTTTATCTCCGAGGCCGCCGCCGCCGCCGCCTTCTCCGCATCGTCCTCCTTCTTGGAGAGCGCCGCCGGCAAGCCGGACTCCTGAGACTCCGCCAAGGGGAAGCCGGGTTCTTGAGGCTGCGCCTCCACCAGCGACTTGTCCTCAGGGAGATCGACGGGGTCCACAGTGTTGTCGTTCTTTCCGGCGCCAGCTACAGTTTCTTGGGGCGGAATGGGTTCCGTCTTCGGCGAGGATGGCGGCGAGTTCTGCATCAGAGCGGATGTGTTGGCCGTGCTGGCTGAAAATGGATTCAAAACAGCTCCCTTAGACTCAATCAAAATGGATTGGATTCGAGAGACAACGCGGGAGGGGATTTAACCAAATGTAAAGCTCTTTGGGCGGATCGGGATTAGGGGAGCACGCACCGAGCACAGGGGAGTAGATTGCGAAGAGCTTGGCGAGGGAGACGTAGGTGAGGAGCGCGAGGCAGCAGCCGGCGAGGAGGCCGACGCCGAGCTTCTTGGGCTCGATCTTGGTGGTGAGACCCCTCATCAGCCGCGGCGGCAGCCTGCGGTCGCTGCCGTTGCCGCCGCCCGGCAGCTTCGACGGTCGGGAGTACGCCGTCGACGTCATCCCCGACGAAATGCTGTATGAATCAGGGGAGCGTGCGCACGGAGGAGGAAAGGGGAAGTCAAAGAAGGGAGGAAGGGGAAGGTGGGGAGGAGAGGAGCCAGGGGGAGCAGCCAAGATGGTGGAGTAGCTAAGCCTGAGGCATTTGTAGCAGCGAGGTTGGGAATGGATTTTTCCTTTTTCTTTCTCCCTCTCTCCCTCTCTCTCTCTCTCTCTCTCTCTCTCTCTCTCTCTCTCTCTCTCCCTTTTTCTTTGTTTTTTAAGATATGACGATTGAGTATTTGTTGCGTATTTGAGTTTAGAGAGATCGGTGTGTGTGGTAGGAACTGGTAGTAGCGGTACTGCTTCCTACTTTTTGACGAACTGGGACTGGACGCGCAGATACTTGGACTGCTCACCTAATCTCCCCTCCGGAGTGTTTTACATGTGGCTCTTTTTTTTCGTCTGCACGTATTATTAGTTCGACATTGATGGCGTCTTTTTAAGTTTTTTTTCATGTACTAGTGTGACTAGGCTAAATCTAAATTCCGATTTAATCTCTTAGGTTTATTTACTCTACATGTAGACATTTACCATTGAGCATCTCCAATAGTTTTCTATTTAGCTTTCTAATACTTAATTTTAGAAAAATAAAAAAAATCTCTCTCCAACAGTTTCTAATATATACTCCTAATTTTTACGCACTTGGAAAATTAGCGTCAGATTCACGTAACTTTGCACGGAGGTGAATCACGCGGATACGGCCTCTCGCGTGTCGCGTGCCGCCGTCTTCTCCTTTTTTCCCGCCGCCACGCTTCCTCCCCTCCTCCTTTTCCCGTCACGCCGTCGCCTTCTTTTCCCCTCCTCCCCTCCTCCGTCGCCGCCGCCGCCTTCTTTTCGCCTCCTCTCTCCTCCTTTTCCCGTCGCCACGCCTCTTTCTCTCCTCCGTCGCACCTCTTCCCATCGCGCGGAGGTCGCCGTGAAGCAGATCAGCGCCGGGTCGCACTGTGAGTACTCCAATTGCCCCCTTCTTCACAATTGCCTTGTAGATCGGAGGCGGGAAAAAGGAGGAGGGGAGAAGGCGTCTTAGTCCAAATCTAAGCGAAGTGGATGTATGAGAAGGAGGAGGAGGACGGCATACTCATGGCGATGTGGATGGCCTCGAACTTGGCGGTGGAGAAGTAGGTGCAGGTGACGAGGAGGAAACCCGCGACGAGACCAAGACCGAACAGGCGGGGCTCCACGCGGCTGAGGTTCTCTAGTAGCTTGGCGTCCTGTTGGTGGTGGCCGTAGCTGTACTCCGCCTTGCCGCCGCCCTCCATGGCAATCGCCGCCACCGCTCTCTCTTTCTCTAGACTTCTTTTGGCAGGCAGCACACCACTCTCTCTGTATATACTAGTAGCAGCTCACCTTGTGTGAGTGTGCAGCGGGATAGAGGATCCCGTGGTGAGAGATTCAGAGGGGAGAGATTTGACAAACCAGAGGTGGAAACATAACACTCCAATAAAACATAACACAAATCTACAACTTAGCAACTAAATCTTTAGAAAGTTTTGTTTAGTGTGCTGCCTGCCAAAGACCCCAGGTGTACATATTTATACCCATGGGCCAATATAAATCCTGACCAGACACTAAACAAAACTTTATAAAGATAAATCCTAACAGTGAATGAGGCAGTCTGTGATGCTTTGGTCAATCAATCTAGAATTTTGATGAACATTGCAGAATTTTATCAAGGAGATAGTTGATGAATCAATTGCTCAAAAAATTTAGCTCCGGAGGCAACCATATTGCTATCACTATAAAGAACCACATCAATGTTGCCTAGAGGAACCACATCAAGATTGTGTGGACAATGCAAGGAATAATGATTGGCTGATAGAATTACTGAGATGATGTGGGAATAGTTTGGAATCAAACCTAAGGAGCAGACCTTTATGTATGAGCGCCCATATCCTGAGCGGTCTGATAAGGTTTCAATGCCTCACCGATATAGGATTCTAGATTTCTCTAAATTTTCGGGGCAAGATAATATAACAACACTTGAGCATATCAGCCAATTTTTCGCTCAGTGCGAAGAAGCATCGGTTAAGGAGGCTTTGAAAGTTAGATTATTTTCGTTATCATTATGTTTATCGGCTTTTACATGGTTTTCATCATTACCTCCAAATTCTAGCAAAGGATGGACCGATCTGGAAAAGAGATTTCACAAATATTTCTTTGCTAGAATCAATGATATGAAGCATTTAGATTTAACATCAATTAGGCAAGGAGTGGATGAATCATTTCTGGAACATATTCAAAGATTTCATGATATTTGCAACCGATGCTATAGATTGAGCTTATGTGATGAACAATTAGCAAAATTGGCATTTTAAGGATTATTAAGCCCTATCAAAGAAATATTTTTCTTCTAAGAGTTTGAGAGTCTAGCTCATTTAACGCACAAGATATCTCGTGAAAGCTGATTGCAAGAGGCAAAGAAGGAAGAAATTTTGGAGCCATAAAGGCGAAGAAGAAGAAAATTTTGAAGCATGAGTTATCATACTCCAAAATTGGGGAGCATATGTTAACGCCAAAATTTGTTAAAATTCTTTAGTGGATTCGGTTAAGTAAAAAACACAATTAGACGATGGAAAGTTTATCCAGAAAAGACCGAGTTCAAGAAAGAATCGTAAAGACCATGGCATGGCGGCATAATTTATCTATTAATTAGGAAGTTATGTTTATTGTCTGGTCATGATTTATATCGGCCCATGGGTATAAATATATACACCCGGGTCTTTGTAACTTATCTTCACCGATCAATACAATTACTTTCGAAGCATCGCCACTCTTTACTCTCAGCGTGTTCTTAGTTTTGAGTTGGGCTGCATCGGTTTCGATCTCCGGCGAGGAAGTATGTTCTGTCAACTTTTCTTGTATTTCTGTCAACTTCGCTTGTATTGGCAGGGCTAGAACTTTTTCGGATTACATGCAATATTCTATTCCGGTCGGCACAAGAGTTTCCTATCTGATACTTCATTTCTATCTGTAATTGCATTGTGTTTAGAGACGTATCGGTTTAGTTGGGACTGTTTCGGTTAGGTCCGATCTTCTAGCTTAGTCAATATATCTCTACAATCATAATGTTGTTTTAGATAAATTTTTTATATCCATCATGTTAGCATAGATCTATCGGCTTATCTAGCTAATTTTATCAGACCTAATCTAGAACTATCTTGGTTCGGTCCGATCTTGTATGTTACTACAGATAATCTAACTATTGCTAAGTTTATAGATTTGTGCTACGTTTTATCAGAGTGTTATTCGATAAGTTATCTTTACATTGGACTTCCAACTGATATACGTTTTAATCATTGAACCTACATCTAATATTCTATATCAACATCGGCTTATTGGTTCATTAGATATTTACTTTGTTACATCAATATCAGCCATTTGGTTCATTATTTCATTACATTATCTTCAATCAATTGTCTTTATATCAATATTTATCCAAGTGTCAGAAATCTATATCGGACATATCGCCGATTGTTGAAAACCCTATTGACATTGGATGGTATTGTTACATCGGCTTGTTGGCCGATCGGTTCTTTGGTCATCAACATATTTTTTATCTTGTCAGTTGCAGGGTCAAACTGACTAGCATGCCTGTATCTCATCAAAATTGATTACCAGCACTAGAGCTAAGCAGATCTCCTAGGTCTTTGCGTGCCACATGCAAGATCTACGTCAATACATCTTTTGCCACACTTGATGGGACATATTTTGCATCAACAAGCATGTGCGAACCCCCATAGTTCTAGCAGCGATAGGTCACGCTTAGCCGTGGAAGCCTTGGTGCTAGGACCTTTTCCTGGGTTGTGTTAGGAGCTGCTAGCAGGCAAAGGTAGTGTGTTTGTTTTGTTTTTTCTCTGGTTACAGCCTTCCTAATCAGATAATTTTTTTGCTATATTAATATGAAATTTTGCACTGTTTGGTATGGGTCATTTAAAAAAAATTGAGCAGTTGCATGAATCGTAAGCAAAACCCTGGTCAAGTGTACTCAAATTTTTTGTCTCTTTCATTTCTTATTTGCCTTGGACTTAGTAAAAGAAAGAAAGAAAATAGAGGTTTTAAATGGGAGATCTTTGAATTTCTATGGAACATGTGGCAAAGGAGAAACTTCCTCTACTTTTCCTATGCCTAAATCCTTCATTCCAATCACATGAATAGTGACAAAACATGTAAGAATTGAAATCCTCTTATTTTTCTACAAAATTCCTATAGACAAACGAGCCCTTGAACTGTTGCTTCGGTTTAACCTAGGCCAGAATGGTTTTTTCTTAATAAAAGAGAAAGTTCAAGTGCCATTAATTTGGTGTTGATCATTAATGATAAATTCAATTATATGAGACTAATATTTTCATAAGCATTTTATTTGTCTAGTCTCATGTGGATATGAAAGTGAAAATTGTGAGAGGTGGTTCCCAGACTTCATATGAGTTGAGATAGAAACATTCGTTGATTGTGGATCCAAACATAGCAAGGATGAAGTGCACGGAGATCAAGTTATATTTATCATTCCCTCTCTTCATGCACATATTGATATGTTCATATATAATATTTTCATGTGATTGACATATGCACGTGAGATTAATGTTTTGTTTAAGCCTTATCTCTTGTTTAGTCACTTTACATTGAGAACATGGAGATGATAAAGGAATTCATTTATTTTAATGTCTATATTTGATAAATGCCTTCTATTCTTGTATAGGATAAGTTCCAAATGATTCATATCTTTTTATGCGTACTCTTGCTTCACACAAATATTTTGTATGCATACATTTAGGGAGAGCAAATCCTATAACTTAGTTATGCATGTAGTTGATCCAAGTTATTCACTTTCATTTCATTGGGATCTTTACATTTGAATGTATATCATTTTTGGTGTTGATTAATACTCATCATTTATTCAAATCCTTTTATACATGCGATCGGTTGGTCAACAAGTGGAGGTTGACAACCGAATCATTGGGAATAACAATTTCATTGAGTTGGATGAGAAAAATAGATCCCAAGAATTGAAAAAGGTGTTGATGCTCAAGAGAGATCATAACACCCAAAGATATCAAGGATGACAAAGTGAAGGTATTGAATATGTGAGGTATGAAGTGGCTACTATGGCAAGAAGGTAAAGAGCTAACGATGCTCGGGCGTGATGAACCATGCGGTGCTAAAGGGCAAGCAAGGGGCTTGGCACCGAAGGAACAAATCCGATGACAAAACTTAAGTGATGGCTTTGTCGTGATAGACCGTGTGAGGTCATTTGAAACTACAAGGAGCCCGCACCAATCATTTGAAGAATATATGGTGAAACAATTTTGGCATTAGTATCCCTTGACACAAAGAAAGGAAGATGACATGAAGGCATTTCTGTTGATATAATTCTCTTTCTATTTACATTTGAGTATAAGAATGCCATACTATTAAGAGGATACAATGTCGATGTGATTGTGTATGTTTCGGTGCTCAAAGTGACCTTTCCTAGTGCTACCTTGAGAGAAACCCAAGATTTAACCTGTCCTTTGAGTGGTTTTAGAGATTGCTTGTTGAGTTGGGTAGTCATGTGAGTAAGCTCTCCATAGAGTCCACGATCAACAAAAAGGGACTTTTGAGCAAAAAGTTATGGCCATTTTGCTCTCTGGTGTTTTTTGGATTTTCCAAAAATTTCAAAAATTCTGAAAAAATTCAGAAACTCTGAAAATGGCTGTGAAAGTGAAATTGCTTTCTGGTGATTTTTGGATATTTCTGAAAATGCTTTTGGAACTTCTGCAAAATGGAATCTTTGCCTCAAACGGCTAGTTTTTAGGGGCTTAGGTATAAAAACCCCTCCATCCCCTCCTTCAGTGATAGTCATTCTTGGGCAAAATTAGACACATCCAAAGCCAAATAGTCTTCTCCATTCCTCTATCTTGGTGCAGTCTCTTTGTGAGAGGGATTTGTGAAGGGGAGTGGTTTGGATTGAGAGATGGAGAAGTTGTGAGGTAGTGAGCTTTACTCCATACTTTGAGCACTTAAGTTCATAGCAAGTAAATATTCGATTGTGTTTGTTACTCTTGGGGTGTCACCGGTGAGCACCCAAGGTTGTGGTGTGCCACGAAAAGTTTGTGAAGGTTTCGATTTCACCTCTGCAAGGGAAGAAATCAAGAATAGAATGGAGGAGTGCATTTGTGCAACCTCGTGAGGAAAAGGGTCGAAAGAGACCCGACCTTTGTGGCCCCTCAATGGAGACGTAGGATCCGTGGGAACAAATCATGCGTCTACTCTCTTGGTTTGCCCATTCTTGCCTTCTCTCATATTGTGCTTGAGCTTGTTTTTACCCGATCTAATTGTATGCTTAATTGATATAGTTGGTGACCTTATATCTTGCTTAGATACCTTGTTGTCACCTTTTGATTCATATACATTTTGTTTGTTCGAGCTACAAGTTCATACTTATTGTTTTATTTCGCTACTGTCCAACTTTTCGGTTCAAACTAGAACTTTTGATCCCATAGTGGAAGTTCCTATTTGAACCCAAAAGTTGAAGGGTTACGCGGAAGCTACGCTAGCCGAAAACCAAAAAAAATATACCGCGCAAACCAGAACACTTGCAAGTAAGGGCCGATAGATCGTTACCGATTGGAGTAGAGTGCAGCGGAATAGCCAATCGGGCAATCCGATCCGGAACAGTGTAGCCGATTCCCGGAGACACCGATTCGCCAATCGCCCGATTCGAGTCGTCCGGCCGCTTCTCACGCCTCGCTCCGATGCGCCCGACCGCAGCCGATTCCACCACAGCCGATCAAGAGCGCGCAACGTAGCAGCGCCTCTACCGGTATCCACACGTCCGGGGACAGAACGCCGTACACCCGTGTGCTAGCACGCGATGCAAGGCTAGGGTTTAGCTCGAAAGTGGGGAGGGTTTCCGTGGAGATTGATCTCGGCGACTTCTGTTGCACGCGATGCAATTGACGTGTCACAGCTCTCCACCCCTCCCTCCTTTATATAGAGTTGGCCGACTGGGACTAGTGGCCGATTAGGACTCTATTTTGAATCGGATCTCATCCGTATCTTATAGAGTTGGCCGCCCTACACGTCGTAAGCCCATAGGACTCTATCCGATCGGATCCCTATCCGATCGAGCCGTATCCGAGTCCAACTCGAATATCTATTCTATCCCCTTAAGCGTGCGACCCTGTAGGTTCAGGTATACTCGGTTTCGGCTATAGTCTAACTTAGCCGATCGTCGGCTCGAGTCTAACTCAGCCGACCTGTCAATAGCGGCGCCTAGCAGCACATATTGAGACCATAGTATACAAGAATAATATCGGCTCTGAACCTGTAATGTGTACACAAATCCCTTTGCCTCACGATACCGCTAAGCTATAGGCAAGATGTGTGCCATCCCTTCAATAGCTTAACCATTCACTCGAACCGTATTGGATTATCTGCTTGATTGACTCCTCAATCAACTTAGCATGGCCATGCATTTCCATAATCCATTACCTCGAGGGCCCAGAGATATCTCTCCAAAGGAGGGCAAATTCCATCTTGATCACTCACATCCCACTCCATGTTTCATAGCAAACCCGAAAACTACCTTTATAACTACCCGCATTCGGAATAGCGTTTGGTAGTCCCAAAGTAGGCTACTACACATGTTGGAATCCATGGTGATCTCGGTCTAAGGACTTTGTACCAACACTACCCGAGACCAACTAATGGCACATTAATTCCCGTAGTGTCTCATGGTGGGTCTATCCAACAATGTGTTCTCCAACACATATGTCCATGTTTATTGATTTGGTATCTCCATACCCATGATCTATGAGACATGATCATCAATCAATAAACATGCCGATCTTAGAATCATATTTGTTCCAACAATATGACATATGATCGAGGATCGTTTAGAAATAGATTCATACATAAAGAGTCTCATAAATAAGTCACGTACTTATTGATCAATACAAGATGTCTATTTCATGGAACTGAATAACACTTTATTCATTTATACATAAACATTGACGTGATATCCAACATCTCCATGTTGCCTCTAGGGCATATCACTAACAAAAGTTCCCATCATTCTAATATGCTATGAAGTTGTGATAAATTTTAGGAATGCCATTCACCCCCTCTAGGCAGTATCAAGGTCCTTTCCATTGGTATCAAAGCAAGGTTTCTCATGTTGGGCTTCACCGCCTTGAGAGAAGATGTCAACAAGTGGTGAAATGTTCTTAAAACTTCTTTTGGTAGATGGTTCAAATTACATATATTGGAGTACTCGCATGCTTAATGTTTTTAGGGCCATGGGTCCTCATATAAAGCAAGTTTGTGGATGCGAGTATTTCTCCTCCTAATGATAAAGAGCTATAATTTAAAGAGGAAAATAAATACACATCTAAATGGTCGAACTAATAATGTTCTGTTTAGTGCTTTGAGTGAAGATGTGTTCAAAACCATCATGCCCCTTGAAGATGCTCATCTCATTTGGACAACACTAAAGGAAAGATATAACAAGTCCAAATGCGATGGAGAGGATGCTCTTGTGGAAGCATCATTTGGGATTGCTCTACTTCATCTCCTCATCATGATAAGTCCCAAATGATTATCTTCTCTGACCAAGAAGGTCTCACCTCATCATCCATCTCACCGACATACAACTATGAGCAAGGTAATAAATTGGTGAGTAAGGTTGATGATCTTCTAACTCTTCAATTGGATTTCAACAACACCGATAATGAAATTGCCATATTGCATTGTGTTGTTGACTCATCCATATCACCTAACACTAAGTATGTGTGTGATGATGATATGGATGAATGCTTTACTTCCTAGAGTGCTTGTGGAACTAACATTTTGAAGGAAGAAGTAAATGAGCGCCAATGGTCAAGTGAAGAATCCACCTCACTGAGATGCTCTATTTCCATTGTCAAAGCCCACTCTTGCTTTATGTCAAAAGGTGAAAAGTGATCGGCTTGGAAGGAAGACAATGAGAGTGAGGATGAGGATATCGAGTTTGATCACTTGAGCAAAAGGGACATGAGAACAGTGATCAAGCTCATAAAGACCATTGAAAAGCTAAAAGAAAAATTTGGGAGGCACGAAAAATGTATAATTGAGAAAACTGAAGAAATTAAGGTTCTAATCAAAAAGCTTTGCGAACTCAACAATTCTCATGTATCCTTGGTTATGAGGTATGAAAAAATGAGATATGAACACACTTGTGTTACTAACTCTAATTCTTATGTAGCACCATTGGAGAATGTGAATCAAGAGTTCAATGTCCAACATGAGGTGCTCACTAGCATGCATGTCAGGCTACAAGAAAATTATGAAGAGCTTTCATGCTCTCTTGAAATTCTTATAGATTCCCATGCTATGCTAGAAGTAGCTCATGAGGTAATAATGATAACGGTAAAATCATATAAGCCTCATGTTCAGTTGATCTTATTTGTGCTAATCCATCTTGCTCTCAAGCAAAATATTCCCCGAGCACTATATGTGACTTGGATTGTGTAGGTGACAATTATAACGAGAAGAACAAGTCCAATAATACAAATATCAAGAAGGAATAGAACATGTCCAAGGGCAATGCTTAAGCTTCTCAAGATAACCGTGGAACATGATGAAGAAGCTTGAGAAGGGATCAACCTTAGCTTACACCAAGTTCTAACAATAAGACAACAAGTCCAACAACATGAGTAAGGGACAAGTTCAAAGTAAGATCAAAACTCCCATTACTTGCTTCATGTGCAAGAAAGTGGGACACTATGCTTTGATGTGTTCCAACAATATTGATGACCAAGCTACACTTCCAAAGAGGAGAATAAGAAGAAGCAATAGGAAGTGTTATTGATTCAATGAGAAGGGTCATGAAGTTGTATCATGCCCCACATGAAGGATGAAGGCTTTATGCCATCAAGGAAGAAGCTTAAAGGCAAGGTAGCAAGTAAGATGCAAGATGTGGTGAAGAAGGCACCATGTAAAGACAAGAATCGACTTTGCTACAATTGTCGGTCAAAGGGAAATATTGGTAAAAATTATCCCAATGATAATATTCTTAATCCAAACCTTTTATTTGATAATAGCTTGCTTAGGAAGGCCAAGAATGTCACTTGTGCTACTAGGGTGATTAGTTCACCACATGTTAGCACAAAGATCACTTGGGTGTGGAAGTCCCTTGTGACTAACCTCTATGGACCCAATTTTGTTGGGGGACCAAAATGTGCTAAAATGAGAATATAGGTACATGGAGAGGCATTGGAGGTATGGCTTATGCAAGAAAAGGTGGATCTCACAGAGTTCAGAATTTGGAGCCAATCATTGCAAAATTCACATCAAGAACCAATGCCATCTCTGTAATATGTATCTACATTGAATTATCTTTTATATAGCCTTGTGTAGGTTGCATTGTATTCTCATAGCTTTTACAAATTTATATTCCTTGCATATGTGAAAGTCATCTTATGTATTCTTGAGTAAGATAAGTTGTGGCATATGAGTGTTTAGTGCTCAATCAAATTCATGCATATCACATCACATATATGTGCTCAAGTTGGCTAAGTGCTAGCTGGTAATTTCAAAATAAACTTTTTAGCCAAAAGTAAAAATTTTGAAAACTATAGCTTGTCTATGAAAATCTAATTGGAAATGATTTTAAAGTGTGTTTCAAATGTCTCTCAATACTTTTGTACATCAAAGAAGAGCTAATTTTCAAAGATAATGAATGTCAACCTAAAATGTAATTCTAAGTATCTTGTTTTGGCTTTTAACCTCAAATATTTGTACAATTAATTCTAAAAGGAATTTGAAAATTGTTTTAAAATGAAACTAAAAGTGTTGGCCATTTCAAACATTTTTGGTAATCAAAATTTCTCCAAAGGCCAATCAATCAAAGGAAAGTGAGAATTCAAATATGTCCAAAATACTATCTAGACCATGAATGGCCACCTAGTAGCACTTAGGTGAGTTTTATTTGTTGTGCCTACATAAATGCATCGTGCTAGCTCAAATGAGTACATAACACTCATTCATAGTCATTTCTCTCCAAAATCATATCATTTCTTTGCTTTTTCATTTTTGAAGAAAAGTGTGTAAAAATTTTGCATTTTTGAAGAAAAGTGTTTCAAATAAAAGCTTATGTAGCTTTTTGCTCAAAATTGGTATTTTCTCGCAGACTTTGAATTCATGGAGTTAAAATGAGAAATACATCAATTGGGAGTGGTCTTAATCATATTTTTATATCCCATGCTTTCATAATATGAAAGATTTCAAAAATTGGATTTATAGCCATTTCAAATTGTTAGTGATATGCCCTAGAGACAACATGGAGATGTTGGATATCATGGTCAATGTTTATGTATAAATGAATAAATTATTATTCAGTTCCATGAAATAGACATCTTGTATTGATCAATAAGTATGTGACTTATTTATGAGACTCTAGATGTATGAATCTATTTCTAAATGATCCCTGATCATATATCATATTATTGAAACTAATATGATTCAAAGATCAGCATGTTTATGGATTGATGATCATGTCTCATAGATCAATGTATGGAGATACCAAATCAATAAATATGGACACATGTTAGAGAACATGTTGTTGGATAGACCCACCATGAGACATTACAGGAATTAATGTGTCATTAGTTGGTCTTAGGTAGTGTTGGTACAAAGTCCTTAGACCTGAGATCATCATGGATTCCAACATGTGTAGCAGCCTACTTTGGGACTACCAAACGCTATTCCGTAACTGGGTAGTTATAAAAGTAGTCTTCGGGTTTACTATGAAACATGTAGTGGGATGTGAATGATCAAGATGGAATTTGCCCCTCCTTTGGAGAGATATCTCTGGGCCTCTCAAGGTAATGGATTATGGAAGTGCATGGCCATGCCGAGTTCATTTAGGAGTCAATCAACAGATAGATAATTCAATACGGTTCGAGTGAACGGTTAAGCTATTGAAGGGATGTTACACATCTTGCCTATAGCTTAATTGGTATCGTGAGGCAAAGGGATTTGTGTACACATTACAGGTTTAGAGACGATATTATATTCTTGTATACTCTGGTGTCAATATGTGCTGCTAGGCACCACTGTTGACAAGTCGACCGAGTTGGACTCGGGTCGAAACCGAGTATACCTGAACCTACAGGGTCGCACGCTTAAGGGGGTAGAATAGACATTCGAGTTGGACTCGAATATGGCTCAATTTGGATAAGATCCGATTTAATATAGAGTCCTATGGGCTTACGAAGTCTGGCCGGCCAACTCTATGAGATTCGGATGGGATCCGATTCAAAATAGAGTCCCAATCGGCCACTAGACCCAGTCGGCCAACTCTATATAAAGGGGCGAGGGGTGGAGAGTTGCCGCATTGCATTGAACCAAATGAATCTGATCTCCACGGAAACCCTCCCCACTTTCGAGCCAAAACCCTAGCTTTGCATCTTGTGCTAGCACACGGGTGTTAGGCGTTCTATCCCTGGACGTGTGGATACCGGTAGAGGCACTGCTACATTACGGTGATGTTCGGCGACTATGAATCGGCTGCGATCGGCTAGATCGGGCGCATCTGAGTGAGGCAAGCGCGGTCGGGTGAATCGGCGAGCCGGCTGAGGTTAGATCGGCTCCAACATCAATGAATCGGCTATGTCGGATCGGCTGCGGTCAGGCGAATCAGCTGTGTGGGGAATCGACTGTCAGCGAATTGGCTTTGATCGGCCAGTACTGTTCTGGATCAGATAGCTCATGATTGGCTATTTCCGCTGCACTCTAGTCCAATTGGTAACGATCTATCGACCCTTACTTGCAAGGTTCCTGGTTTGCACGGTAGAAAAGTTCTGTTATTAGCTAACGTAGCCCCGCGTATCCCTTCACAAATAGCATCTTTGATCAGAAGTCAAAATCTCATTTAAGAAGCCAAAATTTGTGAAAATCCTCTCAAAAGTTCTTCAATATGTATTTCAAATGTTTTGCAAGGTACTTGAAGTAAAAGTTCTTATTTCTAAAATAATATAGCAAAATGGCCTTAAAAGGATCTTAAATGATATTGTTTTTCTCGAAATGATCTATAAAAGTTTGAGGGTTGGTAATTCCAAACATTTTTCTAGTTCAATGTTTTCTAGAAATACCAACTATTGAAAGGGTATTGCTATTTGAAAGTCCTCCAAAATTATATAATAACCACAATGACCAAAACTTGAATTTTGTGGATTATGCTAGTGGAGCTAAAGTTCTATGTGAATATTGGTTCAAATTAGTATCTCTTACCCACCTAAGGCTCTCCAAATGTCAAACTCCATAAAACTTATCTTTGAGTGTGATTTGTGACTTTGATTCAAAGTTACTAATTTGAAAGACCTACAATTTGAAAGACCGCCGTGTGCGTACCCCCTTATATGTTGTCTCGATACCGTATCTCTGCGATAGGTAGAAACTCATTCTACGCCCAACTTGTTTTTGCAGAGAATGCTTTGAGATGGTATGGCCCCATTGTATGTATGAGATGCATATGATACGTGTAATATTCTTTCATATGTGCAATCTCTGTAATATTCTTTACGTGCAATGCTTGTAATATTCTTTCACGACATACGAGTCGATGTAATCTTCAATTATAGCTTCTATAGTAGTAGCTTAGTTTGAAGAAATCAAGCATTCGACAGTTGGAAGAACGGTGATGAAGATGGAGATCCTCTACACCGGCATGAATATGGAGATCACCATGTGAAGGGGGTCATACTATTTCATTAATTGCTATTCTACCTGCTTTCATATATTGATATGTTTGTTTGATAGGATAGTATCCCTCACAAAATTAAGTAGCAATGATGCCCTTCCAAATGTTGCACCCGTCACTGTTATGCTCGTCAATGGTGGGTCGGCCAAAGCAGAGTGACATTCTCTATCATAACATGAGAGGGTATATGTGACATATACAACAGGAGCATTTGGTTTACTTAACAAGGCTATCAAAACAGTTTTGGGCCTTGGGGCATAGGTTGGCGCCGAGGCATGGAGATGCCACACCAACAACAAGAATCACATAGAGATGTGATTAGCAAGGTGTTGCTTACCCGTGTTACTAATATTCTAGCAGTGATGCCAAAGCTCACTAGAAATTAACTAACATGTGGATCTTGACCCAATACATAACCTAGAGGGAAGGTGTAAAATACGTAATGGGAGTCTTATGTTAAATTGTTTAACATAGCATAAACATTGTGCTAAACTTTGCTTTTTCTATTGTAGAATAATGGCAGTTAATACTACACCCAGTACTTTTAATTTGCGATCTATTGTTGAGAAAGAAAAATTGAATGAAACAAACTTTATGGATTGGTAACGCAACTTGAGAATTGTTCTCAAGCAAGAGCGTAAGGAGTACGTTCTTGAAGTACCCTATCCCGATGATTTGCCTAATAATGCTACTGCTACCGCACGGAGGGCTTATGAGAAGCACACTAATGATTCTCTAGACATAAGCTATCTCATGCTTGCTACAATATCCTCGAGCTTGAAGCAATATGAGAGCACGATGCTCATACTATTATTCGGGGCTGCGTGGCATGTTTGAGAACCAAGCAAGGGCCAAGAGGTTCAACACCTCAAAGTCCCTATTTGCGTGCAGGCTTGTTGAGGGGAGTCCCGTCATCCGCATGTGATAAAAATGATTGGCTACATTGAGAGTCCGGAAAAACTAGGTTTTTCCCTTAGCCAAGAGTTGGCTACGATGTGATTCTCCGCTCCCTCGAGCTTTGAGCCATTCATATTGAATTATCACATGAACAAGATGGATAAGACCTTGGCCGAGTTGCATGGGATGCTAAAGACGGCTGAGGAGAGTATCCAGAAAAACGGTCATCATGTGATGATGATGCAGAAAGCTAAGCGCAAACCACCTATCAAGAAACTTTACACCAAGAGGAAACTAACTCCCGATGAGATCGCGAGTGCCTCTAATGCAAAGAAGGGCAAGAAGGGGTCGGCGACATCGGATGTCGTTTTCTTCTATTGCAAGGAGACAAGTCACTTGAAAAGGAACTGCAAGAAGTACATGGAGGATCTCAAAAAGAAGCAAAGTGCGACTTACGCTGAGGTATTAATGTTATAGACATTAATCTTGCTACTTCATCTACTAACTCTTGGGTATTTGATATCGGATCGGTGGCTCATATTTGCAAATCGTTGCGGGAATGAGAAGAAGTAGAAGCTTGAGAAGGGGCGAGGTGAACTGCGCGTTGGCAATGGAGCAAGTGGTGGTACAATTGCCGTCGGCACTACATCACTTCATTTACTTTCGGGATTAGTTTTGGAATTAAATAATTGTTATTGTGTTCCAACTCTATGTCAAAATGTTATTTCCGCTTTATGTTTGCAAGCGGAAGGATATGATTTTAGATCAATGGACAATGGTTGTTCAATTATCTCGGAGATATGTTCTATTTTCATACTCCATTGATGAATGGATTATACGTTTTGAATCTTGAAGCGTCTCCCATCTATAACATTAATACGAGAGAGGCAATTCCCAAATGATACAAACCCACATTTATCTAGCATTGTCGCCTAGGCCATATAAATAAGAAACGCATGGAGAAGCTCCATAAGGATGGATTGCTTCACTCTTTTGATTTTGAGACATGTGAGTCTTGTTTACTTGGTAAGATGACAAAGGCACCTTTCACGGGACACAGTGAGAGAGCAAATGACTTGTTGGCACTCGTACATATTGATGTATGTGGACCAATGAGCTCAACGACCAAAGGTGGTTATCAGTACTTCATTACCTTCACCGATGACTTTAGTAGATATGGTTATATCTACTTAATGAGGCATAAGTCTGAATCCTTTGAAAGGTTCAAAGAAATCCAGAATGAAGTACAGAATCATTTACGGAAAACAATCAAGTTTCTACGATCAGATCGTGGAGGGGAATACTCGAGCCAAGAGTTCGGTAATCATCTGAAAGATTGTGGAATTATTTCACAGTTGACTCCACCAGGAACTCCACAATGGAATGGGGTGTCCGAACGGAGAAATTGCACCTTGTTGGACATGGTGCGGTCCATGATGAGCCAAAGTGATCTTCCGTTATCCTTCTGGGGATATGCTCTTGAAATAGCTGCGTGCACACTAAATAGAGTTCCATCTAAGTCAGTTGAAAAGACACCATATGAGATATGGACAGGACGACCCCCTAGTTTGTCTTTCCTCAAAATTTGGGGATGTGAGGCTTATGTAAAACGTTTACAGTCCGATAAGCTCACACCCAAATCTGACAAGTGCTTCTTTGTGGGATATCCTAAGGAAACTAAGGGATATTACTTTTATAATCGGGAACAAGGCAAAGTGTTTGTCGCCCGACATGGTGTTTTCTTGGAGAAAGAGTTTCTTTCAAGAAGGGTTAGTGGGAGCAGGGTGCATCTTGAAGAAGTTCAAGAAACACCAGAAAATGTTTCAGCTACCACGGAACCACAACAGGAGGAACAAGATGTTGCACCACCTGTTGTAGATACACCAGCCCACGGAGTGCCGAAAGATCACGTCGTGTGCACGATAGGTACACAGTGTGGAACAACATGATATATTGTTGTTAGACAACGATGAGCCTAAGACCTATGAGGAAGCGATGGTGGGACCCGATTCCAACAAGTGGCTTGGAGCCATGAAATCCGAAATAGAATCCATGTATGATAATCAAGTTTGGAACTTGGTTGATCCACCTGATGGTGTCAAAACCATTGAGTGCAAATGGGTTTTTAAGAAAAAGGCCGACATGGATGGAAATGTTCACATCTATAAGGCGCGATTGGTGGCGAAAGGTTTTAAACAGATTCAAGGTGTTGATTATGATGAAACCTTCTCGCCCATCGCAACGCTTAAGTATTCGGATTATTCTAGCGATTGCTGCATATTTCAATTATGAGATATGGCAGATGGATGTCAAAACGGCTTTCCTAAATGGAAACCTAAGCGAGGATGTATACATGATACAACCTGAGGGTTTTTTCAATCCACAATCGCCTAGAAAGATATGCAAGCTACAGAAATCCATTTGTGGATTGAAGCAAGCATCTCGGAGTTGGAATATTCGTTTTGATGAAGTAATCAAAGGGTTTGGTTTCATCAAAAATGAAGAGGAGGCCTGTGTTTATAAAAAGGTCAGTGGGAGCACAATTGTATTTCTAATCTTATATGTGGATGACATATTATTGATTGGAAATGATATCCCTATGCTAGAATCCGTCAAATCTTCATTGAAAAATAGTTTTTCCATGAAAGACTTAGGGGAGGCAACATACATATTGGGCATTCGCATCTATAGAGATAGGTCCAAGAGGCTAATTGGATTAAGCCAAAGTACATATATTGACAAGGTGTTGAAAATGTTCAACATGTACGATTTCAAGAAAGGTTTCTTGCCCATGTCACATGGCATTAATCTTAGCAAGAATCAATGTCCTCGGACACATGATGAGCAGAATAAGATGGGTATGGTTCCATATGCTTCGGTAATCGGATCCATCATGTATGCCATGCTTTGTACACGTCCAGATGTCTCGTACGCTTTGAGTGCTACGAGCAGATACCAGTCAGATCTAGGTGAAGGTCACTAGACTGCCGTAAAGAATATCCTTAAGTACTTGAGAAGAACTAAGGATATGTTCCTAGTCTATGGAGGTGAAGAAGAGCTCGTTGTAAGTGGTTACACCGATGCTAGCTTCCAAACGGACAAGGATGATTATAGATCACAATCTGGGTTCGTGTTCTGCCTGAACGGAGGCGCAGTCAGCTGGAAGAGTTCCAAGCAGGATACTGTTGCTGATTCTACAACGGAGGCCGAGTATATCACTGCTTGAGAAGCTGCAAAGGAGGCTATTTGGATCAAGAAATTTGTTTGAGCTAGGTGTGATGACTAGTGCAACTGGTCCAATGTCTCTCTATTGTGATAATAGTGGAGCCATTGCGCAAGCCAAGGAGCCAAGGTCACATAAGAAATCCAAACACATACTTCGATGATATCATCTCATCCGCGAGATTATGGACAGAGGTGATGTCAAGATATGCAAATTGCACACGGATCTCAACATAGCTGATCCGTTGACTGAACCTCTCCCTCAGCCGAAACATGAGGCACACACAAGAGCAATGGGTATTAGATACTTACATGATTGACTCTAGTGCAAATGGGAGATTGTTAGTGATATGCCCTAGAGGCAACATTGAGATGTTGGATATCATGGTCAATGTTTATGTATAAATAAATAAAGTGTTATTCAGTTCCATGAAATAGACATCTTGTATTGATCAATAAGTATGTGACTTATTTATGAGACTCTATATGTATGAATCTATTTCTAAATGATCCTTGATCATATATCATATTATTGGAACTAATATGATTCAAAGATCGGCATGTTTATGGATTGATGATCATGTCTTATAGATCATGGTATGAAGATACCAAATCAATAAATATGGACACATGTTAGGGAACATGTTGTTGGATAGACCCACCACGAGATCCTGCAGGAATTAATGTGCCATTAGTTGGTCTCAGGTAGTGTTGGTACAAAGTCCATAGATCTGAGATCATCATGGATTCCAACATGTGTAGTAGCCTACTTTGGGACTACCAAATGCTATTCCGTAACTGGGTAGTTAAAAAAGTAGTCTTCGGGTTTGCTATGAAACATGTAGTGGGATGTGAATGATCAAGATGGAATTTGCCCCTCCTTTGGAGAGATATCTCTGGGCCCCTCGAGGTAATGGATTATGGAAGTGCATGGCCATGCCGAGTTGATTGAGGAGTCAATAAACAGACAGATAATCCAAAACGGTTCGAGTGAATGGTTAAGCTATTGAAGGGATGGCACACATCTTGTGAAGGGTTACGCGGAGGCTACGCTAGCCAAAAACAAAAACTTTTACCGCGCAAACCAGGAACACTTGCAAGTAAGGGCCGATAGATCGTTACCGATTGGAGTAGAGTGCAGGGAATAACCAATCAGGGCAATCCGATCCGGAACAGTGTAGCCGATTCCCGGAGACAGCCGATTCGCCAATCAGCCGATTCGAGTCGTCCGGCCGCGTTCTCACGCCTCGCTCCGATGCGCCCGACCGCAGCCGATTCCACCACGCCGATCGCTCCGATGCGGCCGATCCGAAGCCGATCAACGCGCGCAACGTAGCAGCGCCTCTACCGGTATCCACACCTCCGGGGACGAACGCCGTACACCCGTGTGCTAGCACGCGATGCAAGGCTAGGGTTTGGCTCGAAAGTGGGGAGGGTTTCCGTGGAGATTGATCTCGGCGACTTCTGTTGCTCGCGATGCAATTGATGTCTCTTCAGCTCTCCACCCCTCCCTCCTTTATATAGAGTTGGCCGACTGGGACTAGTGGCTGATTAGGACTCTATTTTGAATCGGATCTCATCCGTATCTCATAGAGTTGGCCGCCCATACGTCGTAAGCCCATAGGACTCTATCCGATCGGATCCCTATCCGATCGAGCCGTATCCGAGTCCAACTCGAATATCTATTCTATCCCCTTAAGCGTGCGACCACAGTAGGTTCGGGTATATTCGGTTTCGGCTATAGTCTAACTTAGCCGATCGTCGGCTCGAGTCCAACTCAGCCGACTGTCAATAGCGGCGCCTAGCAGCACATATTGACACCATATTATACAAGAATATAATATCGGCTCAAACTGTAATGTGTACACAAATCCCTTTGCCTCACGATACCGCTTAAGCTATAGGCAAGATGTGTGCCATCCCTTCAATAGCTTAACCATTCACTCGAACCGTATTGGATTATCGTCTTTGATTGACTCCTCAATCAACTTAGCATGGCCATGCATTTCCATAATCCATTACCTCGAGGGGCCGAGATATATCTCCAAAGGAGGGGCAAATTCCATCTTGATCACTCACATCCCACTCCATGTTTCATAGCAAACCCGAAAACTACCTTTATAACTATCCGATTAAATAGCGTTTGGTAGTCCCAAAGTAGGCTACTACACATGTTGGAATCCATGGTGATCTCGGGTCTAAGGACTTTGTACCAACACTACCCGAGACCAACTAATGGCACATTAATTCGTAGTGTCTCATGGTGGGTCTATCCAACAATGTGTTCTCTAACACATATGTCCATGTTTATTGATTTGGTATCTCCATACCCATGATCTATGAGACATGATCATCAATCAATAAACATGCCGATCTTAGAATCATATTTGTTCCAACAATATGACATATGATCGAGGATCGTTTAGAAATAGATTCATACATATCGAGTCTCATAAATAAGTCACGTACTTATTGATCAATACAAGATGTCTATTTCATGGAACTGAATAACACTTTATTCATTTATACATAAACATTGACGTGATATCCAACATCTCCATGTTGCCTCTAGGGCATATCACTAACAATCTCCCACTTGCACTAGAGTCAATCATGTAAGTATCTAATACCCATTGCTCTTGTGTGCGCCTCATGCTTCGGTGAGGGGAGAGGTTTTGTCGGCGGATCGGCTATGTTGAGATCCGTGTGCACTTTGCATATCTTGACATCACCTCTGTCCACAATCTCGCGGATGAGATGATATCGTCGAAGTATGTGTTTGGACTTCTGATGTGACCTCGGCTCCTTGGCTTGCGCAATGGCTCCACTATTGTTACAATAGAGAGACATTGGACCAGTCGTACTAGTCATCACACCAAGCTCGAAACGAATTTCTTGATCCAAACAGCCTCCTTTGCAGCTTCCGAAGCAAGAATGTACTCGGTCTCCGTTGTAGAATTAGCAACATCCCGCTTGGAACTCTTCCATGATGCGCCTCCGTTCAGGCAGAACACGAACCCAGATTGCGATCTATAATCATCCTTGTCTGTTTGGAAGCTAGCATCGGTGTAACCACTTACAACGAGCTCTTCCTCACCTCCATAGACTAGGAACATATCCTTAGTTCTTCTCAAGTACTTAAGGATATTCTTTACGGCAGTCCAGTGACCTTCACCGGATCTCGACTGTATCTGCTCGTAGCACTCAAAGCGTACGAGACATCCGGGCGTGTACAAAGCATGGCATACATCATGGATCCAATTGCCGAAGCATATGGAACCATACCCATCTTATTCCGCTCATCATGTGTCGAGGACACCGATTCTTGCTAAGATTGATGCCATGTAACATAGGCAAGAAACCTTTCTTGGAATCATGCATGTTGAACCTTTTCAACACCTTGTCAATGTATGTACTTTGGCTTAATCCAATTAGCCTCTTGGATCTATCTCTATAGATCCGAATGGCCAATATATATGCTGCCTCCCTAAGTCTTTCATGGAAAAACTATTTTTCAATGAAGACTTGACGGATTCAAGCATAGGGATATCATTTTCAATCGTAATATGTCATCCACATATAAGATTAGAAATACAATTGCGCTCCCACGACCTTTTGTAAACACAGGCCTCTTCTTCATTTTTGATGAAACCAAACCCTTTGATTACTTCATCAAAACGAATATTCCAACTCCGAGATGCTTGCTTCAATCCATAAATGGATTTCGTAGCTTGCATATCTTTCCAGTGATTTCGGATCGACAAAACCCCGAGGTTGTATCATGTATACATCCTCGCTTAGGTTTCCATTCAGAAAGCCGTTTTGACATCCATCTGCCATATCTCATAATCGAAATATGCAGCAATCGCTAGGATAATCCGATTAGATTTAAGCATTGCGACGGGCGAGAAGGTTTCATCATAATCAACTCCTTGAATCCGTTTAAAACCTTTCGCCACCAATCGCGCCTTATAGATGTGAACATTTCCATCCATATCGGCCTTTTCTTAAAAACCCATTTACACTCAATGGTTTTGACACCATCAGTGGATCAACCAAGTTCCAAACTTGATTGTCGTACATGGATTTTATTTCGGATTTCATGGCTCCAAGCCACTTGTTGGAATCGGGTCCCACCATCGCTTCCTCATAGGTCTTAGGTTCATCGTTGTCCAACAACAATATATCATGTTGTTCCGCACTGTGTACTGCGTGTGCACGACGTGATCTTTCGACTCCGTGGGGTGGTGTATCTACAACCGGTGGCGCAACACTTTGCACCTCCTGTTGTGGTTCTCGTGGTCGCCGAAACATTTTCTCGGTGTTTCTTGAACTTCTTCAAGATGCACCCTGCTCCCACTAACCCTTCTTGAAAGAAACTCTTTCTCCAAGAAGACACCGTGTCGGGCGACAAACACTTTGCCTTGTTCCCGATTATAAAAGTAATATCCCTTAGTTTCCTTAGGATATCCCACAAAGAAGCACTTGTCGATTTGGGTGTGAGCTTGTCGATCAGAACGTTTTACATAAGCTTCGCATCCCCATATTTTGAGAAAAGACAAACTAGGGGGTTGCCCTGTCCATATCTCATATGGTGTCTTTTCAACCGACTTAGATGGAACTCTATTTAGTGTGAGCGAAATGTTTCAAGAGCATATCCCCGTAAAGATAACGGAAGATCACTTTGGCTCATCATCGACCGCACCATGTCCAACAAGGTGCGATTTCTCGTTCGGACACTCCGTTCCATTGTGGAGTTCCCGGCGGAGTTAACGTGGAACAATTCCACCATCTTTCGATGATTACCAAACTCTTGGCTCAAGTATTCCCTCCACGATCCGATTGTAGAAACTTGATTGTTTTCCCTAAATGATTCTCGTACTTCATTATGGAATTCTTTGAACTTTTCAAAGGATTCAAACTTATGCCTCATTAAGTAGATATAACCATATCTACTAAAGTCATCGGTAAAGGTAATGAAGTACCGATAACCACCTCCGGCCGTTGAGCTCATTGGTCCACATACATCGCATGTACGAGTGCCAACAAGTCACTTGCTCTTTCACCGTGTCCCGTGAAAGGTGCCTTTGTCATCTTACCAAGTAAACAAGACTCACATGTCTCAAATGATTCAAAATCAAAAGAGTGAAGCAATCCATCCTTATGGAGCTTCTCCATGCGTTTCTTATTTATATGGCCTAAGCGACAATGCCGATAAACGTGGGGTTTATATCATTAGAGAGTTGCCTTTCGTATTAATGTTATAGATGGGAGACGCTTCAAGATTTAAAACGTATAATCCATTCACCAATGGAGCATGAAAATAGAACATATATCGAGATATATTGAACAACCATTGTTCATTGATCTAAAATCATATCCTTCCGCTTGCAAACATGAAGCGGAAATAACGTTTTGACATAGTGTTGGAACACAATAACAATTATTTAATTCCAAAACTAACCAAGGTAGATGAAGTGGTCTTGTGGACAAGAACGTAGCAACGCTTGCTCCATTGCCGACGCGCAGTTCACCTCGCCCCTTCTCAATCCTCTACTTCTTCTCTTCCCGCAACGATTTGCAAATATGAGCTACGATCCGGTATCAAATACCCAAGAGTCGGTAGGTGAAGTAGCAAGATTAATGTCTATAACATTAATACCGGCGAAGTCGTACTTTGCTTCTTCTTGAGATCCTCCATGTACTTCTTGCAGCTCCTTTTCAAAGGGCTGTCTCTTTGCAAAGAAGCAAACGGCATCCGATGCCGCCGACCCCTTCTTGCCCTTCTTTGCATTAGAGGCACTCACGATCTCATCGGGAGTTAACTTCCTCTTGGTGCAAAGTTTCTTGACAGTGATTTGCGCTTAGCCTTCGCATCGTCATCACATGATGACCGTTTTTCGGATACTCTCCTCACTGTCTTTAGCATCCCATGCAATTCAGCCAAGGTCCTATCCATATTGTTCATGTGATAATTTAATATGAATGGCTCGAAGCTCGGAGGGAGTGACTGGAGAATCACATCGCAGCCAACTCTTGGCTAAGGGGAAAACCCACTTTTTCCGACTCTCAATGTAGCCAATCATCTTTATCACATGCGGATCGACGGATTCCCTCAACAAGCTCGCACGCAAACAAGGACTTTGAGGTGTTGAACCTCTCGGCCCGAGCTTGGTTCTCAAACATGCCACGCAGTCCCCTGAATAATAGTGTGAGCATCGCTGCTCTCATATTGCTTCGAAGCTCGGGGGACATTGTAGCAAGCATGAGACAACTTATATCTAGGGCATCATTAGTGTGCTTCTCATAAGCCCTCCGTGCGTTGCAAAGGGCATTAGTTGGCAAATCCTCAGATAGGGTACTTCAAGAACGTACTCCTTACGCCCTTGCTTGAGAACAATTCTCAAGTTGCGATACCAATCCATAAAGTTTGTTCCATTTAATTTTTCCTTTTCGAGAATAGATCGCAAATTAAAGGTACGGGTGTAGTATTAGCCGCCATTTATTCTACAACAAAAAGCAAAGTTTAGCACAATGTTTATGCTATGTCTATTGTTAAACAATTTAACATTAGACTCCCATTACGTATTTTCCACCTTCCCTCTAGGTTACGTATTGGGTCAAGATCCACATGTTAATTAATTTTCTAGTGAGCTTTGGCATCACGCTAGAAAATTAGTAACATCGAAGCAACACCTTGCTAATCACATCTCTATGTGACTCTTGTTGTTGGTGTGGCATCTCCATGCCCCGGCGCCAACCTATGCCCCAAGGCCCAAAACTGTTTTGATAGCCTTGTTAAGTAAACCAAATGCTCCCGCATGTATATGTCGACATATATACCCTCGTGTTATGATAGAGAATGGCACTCGCTTTGCACCCACCATTGACGAGCATAACGGTGACGGGTGCAACATTTGGAAGGGCATCATTACTACTTAATTTTGAGAGGGATGCTATTCTATCAAACAAACATATCACATATGAAAGCAAGAAGAATAGCATATAATGAAATAGTATGGCCCCCTTCACATGGTGATCTCCATCTCCATGTCGCCCGAGGATCTCCATCTTCGGCACCATCTTCCAAGTGTCGAATGCTTGATATCTTCAAACTAAGCTACTACTATAGAAGCTCTAATTGAAGATTACATCGACTCGCAGTCGTGAAAGAATATTACAAGCATTGCACGTATGAAAGAATATTACAGGGGATTGCACATATGAAAGAATATTACATGCATCACATGCATCTCATACATACAATAGGGCCATACCATCTCAAAGCATTCTCTGCAAAAATAAGTTAGGCGTAGAAACGTTTTCTACCTATCGCAGATATACGGCATCGAGACGACCTATAAGGGGGTACGCACACGGCGGTAGGCGCCCGGAACACCACACGAAATTCATAGATCCAATCTATGAAATCGCTTATGGAAACCATATCGGCATAATCATATTATGCCGTCCCGATACACTATCAAGGGAGATGGTTTGCGTAGGCGCGAGGCAGCAACACAAAGTCGGACTACGAGATAGCTTCGGTATAATCACATTATACCGTTCCGATACACTATCAAGGAACGCTATCTCGAACCCAACTCAAACCGAGTTATTTGGAAATTGCTTCGACGTAATCACATTACGTCATTCCGATACACTATCAAGGAACGCAATTACCATCTACTCTCCTCAACGAGATCCCGTAAAACGATTGATCTAATCAACCCGTGCGCAAAACTTGTTCCAGATCCAATCTAAAACCCGAACAAAGCAAGATTAGCTCTGATACCACTGAAGGGTTACGCGGAGGCTACGCTAGCCAAAAACAAAAACTTTTACCGCGCAAACCAGGAACACTTGCAAGTAAGGGCCGATAGATCGTTACCGATTGGAGTAGAGTGCGCGGAATAACCAATCGGGGCAATCCGATCTGGAACAAGTGCCGATTCCCGGAGACGCCGATTCGCCAATCAGCCGATTCGAGTCGTCCGGCCGCGTTCTCACGCCTCGCTCCGATGCGCCCGATCGCAGCCGATTCCACCACGGCCGATCGCTCCGATTGCAGCCGATCCGAAGCCGATCAATAGCGCGCAACGTAGCAGCGCCTCTACCGGTATCCACACGTCCGGGGACGAACGCCGTACACCCGTGTGCTAGCACGCGATGCAAGGCTAGGGTTTGGCTCGAAAGTGGGGAGGGTTTCCGTGGAGATTGATCTCGGCGACTTCGTTGCACGCGATGCAATTGATGTCTCTTCAGCTCTCCACCCCTCCCTCCTTTATATAGAGTTGGCCGACGGGACTAGTGGCCGATTAGGACTCTATTTTGAATCGGATCTCATCCGTATCTCATAGAGTTGGCCGCCCATACGTCGTAAGCCCATAGGACTCTATCCGATCGGATCCCTATCCGATCGAGCCGTATCCGAGTCCAACTCGAATATCTATTCTATCCCCTTAAGCGTGCGACCCAGTAGGTTCCGGTATACTCGGTTTCGGCTATAGTCTAACTTAGCCGATCGTCGGCTCGAGTCCAACTCAGCCGACACATGTCAATAGCGGCGCCTAGCAGCACATATTGACACCATATTATACAAGAATATAATATCGGCTCGAACCTGTAATGTGTACACAAATCCCTTTGCCTCACGATACCGCTTAAGCTATAGGCAAGATGTGTGCCATCCCTTCAATAGCTTAACCATTCACTCGAACCGTATTGGATTATCCGTCCGTTGATTGACTCCTCAATCAACTTAGCATGGCCATGCATTTCCATAATCCATTACCTCGAGGCTCGAGAGATATCTCTCCAAAGGAGGGGCAAATTCCATCTTGATCACTCACATCCCACTCCATGTTTCATAGCAAACCCGAAAACTACCTTTATAACTATCCATTACGGAATAGCGTTTGGTAGTCCCAAAGTAGGCTACTACACATGTTGGAATCCATGGTGATCTCGGGTCTAAGGACTTTGTACCAACACTACACCGAGACCAACTAATGGCACATTAATTCCCGTAGTGTCTCATGGTGGGTCTATCCAACAATGTGTTCTCCAACACATATGTCCATGTTTATTGATTTGGTATCTCCATACCCATGATCTATGAGACATGATCATCAATCAATAAACATGCCGATCTTAGAATCATATTTGTTCCAACAATATGACATATGATCAGGGATCGTTTAGAAATAGATTCATACATATCGAGTCTCATAAATAAGTCACGTACTTATTGATCAATACAAGATGTCTATTTCATGGAACTGAATAACACTTTATTCATTTATACATAAACATTGACGTGATATCCAACATCTCCATGTTGCCTCTAGGGCATATCACTAACATCTTGCCTATAGCTTAATTGGTATCGTGAGGCAAAGGGATTTGTGTACACATTACAGGTTTAGAGCCGATATTATATTCTTGTATACTATGGTGTCAATATGTGATGCTAGGCGCCGCTGTTGACAAGTCGGCCAAGTTGGACTCGGGTCGAAACCGAGTATACCTGAGCCTACAGGGTCGCACGCTTAAGGGGGTAGAACAGACATTCGAGTTGGACTCAAATATGGCTCAATTTGGATAAGATCCGATTTAATATAGAGTCATATGGGCTTACAAAGTCTGGCCGGCCAACTCTATGAGGTTCGGATGGGATTCGATTCAAAATAGAGTCCCAATCGGCCACTAGACCCAGCCGGCCAACTCTATATAGAGGGGCGAGGGGTGGAGAGTTGCAGCATTGCATTGAACCAAATGAATCTGATCTCCAACGAAACCTTCCCCACTTTCGAGCCAAAACCCTAGCCTTGCATCTTGTGCTAGCACACAGGTGTTAGGCGTTCTATCCCTGGACGTGTGGATACCGGTAGAGGCACTGCTACATTGCGGTGCTGTTCAGCTAGATCGGTTGTGGTTGGGCGCATCTGAGTGAGGCAAGCGCGGTCGGGCGAATAGGCGAGTTGGCTGAGGTTGGATCGGCTCCGGCATCAGCGAATCGGCTACGTCGGATTGTGTGGACCCCCGTTATTGGAACGGGAATCATTCGTGTTCATATTACCATTTCCCTGGATCGAGTAGTTTGGTACCCACGAATACAGTACTAAATTATCGGGTGCAAAGTGCACGAATAGTCTTACACCAAAAGTATTACAATAATTGGCCCGAAGGCAATATCATTACATGCATGACCAACAGGTCCGGATACAACCAAAAGCAGAAATTAGATGAGATAGCAGACGGAAGGCAGCGGCATGTCGATTGCCACAGGCAACGACCGGGGACTAAGACCTAGTAGACGCCTTCTCCTTCTTCGCCTACCTGGCAGTAAGCATAGGGGTCCTCCAGTTCTTCGTTCCCACCATCTGAAGGTTTGTGTGTATAGCAAGGGTGAGTACCCAACGTACTCAGCAAGCCAACACGGAATGATGCATATGATAGGGTCATTCAAAGGATGGCTGTGGTTCTTTTGCATAAAGCCAATTTTTGCAACTAATTTCACAAACCTAACATTTAGCCAGTCAAATTTTAGTTCCAAAGTATATTAAATCGGCGACGGTTCTGTCCACCATCCATTGTGATCCCAAGGATAGCTTTTCGCCTCCGATTCGTCATGGTTTCCTGGGGATGTCTTCCCCCTTCTCTCAGATAGAGAAGTTGGTTTCCCAGCACATAAATCATTATGCATACCAACCCATCATTTTAAAATTTATGAGTCTAGCCACAAGAGAAACTTGTCATGCCGCTCATTATCCGCGAGCACGGCTATTCGAATAGATTGATTTACTCACACTGCAGTGGATGTACACTTTACCCGTACTTCACAACTGCTCATTGAATGAGCCTACATCCCTCTATATGGGACGGTCACGGCAAAGCTTTTCGATAACCTCACTTTGGCAGTACCCGCTCCATGAACTTAAGCCCTCATGCACTCTAGCTGTCGTTTCCTAGCAGTGAGAGGAGTTCTGGCGTTTCCGGGGTAAGAGAAAGACTTGCTCCATCTTTGATATTTCAACCTTCATGTTCCTTTCTTCATGTCTTCATTTCTTCATGTTGATCGCATGCCCGATCTCTGCCCAGGTACCGACCAGTGGTACATCCCCCACCGGTAGGCCCTTAACTTCCGTCCAGGCACCCCTAGTGGTGAGCCCCACCGGTTGGCCCTTACCTCAACGCCTACACCTGAACCACTATGCAGGGATACTGCCTCCGTTTGGTTATTTACTCTGCTAGGTCTATACCCATTCGAGAAGTACGGTTGTACTGGCTCGTTTCATGTTAAAAGTCTCAAGGCTCGGTCCTTAATTGACCAGGGACGGTACTTGCCTTTGCCGGAATCCACCCAAATTCATCCTCCGCCCCAGTCTAAAAACATTGGTTTTGTACTTTCATTTTTCCATCAAAACTATTTTCATCATGTTCAAGGCAATATGGCGCTCATGTCTCCACTTGCCGTTTTCCAACTACCTTCTCTAAGGTAGTTGCCCAAGCATATAGCTCTTTGTAAAAGTATGAGTATGCAAGATTCTAGTATAAGCATGGCTAAGCATTTTACCGAAGATATCCTCCGGTTATATCACATCGAGGGTTACAAAGATTATATCTAAAGCTAAGCAATATCAAGGTAGGGTATATCAAGCTTAGGTATTTTGTGCATAGCATGCGTGTTTGAAGTTTAAATCAGCATCATTTCGCAAAATAGGATCAATATGTTCAAAGGGAAGTGTTGACTTGCCTTGCTCACACGCTTGTTGGACGGGTTCTTCAGTGTAGTCAGTGCCTGCTTCCTCGGTTGCTATTCGTACGTGCGAAAAATCAATTGAATTCGATCAGAATTCAATAAAAGTACCAAGAGATCGAAAAGAACCATAAAAATGACTCCAAATATTTAGCCTAAAATTTTAATCGAGTTTGGGTGAGAGTTTTGGAATGAAATCCGATTTAAAAAGTGAGTTTGGAATTTTGAGGGTTTTCGCGAAATATCGCTCTTAATTGATTAAGGTGATAAACTAAAAAAGGCGTTGTTCAAAAAGATTTGGTATTTAAATCTTTGAAGGTCCACATGCCAAAAGAACATATTTTAATGGCAAGAAGGGAAATAAATAAACTCCGATCGAAACGATGCGAAGAATGAGACCTCCGAAATTCCTATTTTTTTGAAATCCGAATTTGCTCAGAGAAAATATATGAGAAAACTATATATTTTTGCCCAAATATTTTCCCAACTATTTCCCAAAAGTTTTTCTTAATTTTTCTAAATTTTTCCTAAATTTTTCCCCTGTTTTTCTTTTTTTTCTTTCTCTTTCTTTCCTTTTTCTTTTCTCTTTTTTTCTCTACCCCCGGTACTGTCGCTTCTCTCTCCTCTCGCATCTAACCGTCTACCCCCTTTTCTTCCTCCCGTCCGGCCGCGGCCCGCGGCAGGCGAGGCGGCGGCGGCGGCGACGATGGCTCGGCTGCGCGTGGTGGAAAAAAATGGGGAGAGCGGCGGCTTACCAAGCGGCGGCGCACAACAAGGGCGTGGCGGCGGTTGCGGCGAACGACGGCGAACGGCAGCGGGGAAGAGAGGAAAATGGGAGTGGCGAGGGCGGTGGAGATGGGTAAAATGGGAGAGACTCGTGCCCCTTTTATAGAGCTCCGGCGAGAGAGAGAAGAAGAGGGGGCCGGGCGGCGCGGCGCGGGCGCGGGGCCAGGTGCGGTGAGCGCGGAGCGGGCGGTGACGTGCGCACGGAGCGCGAGGCGCAGGCACGACGTGCGGAGGGGGCCGGGCGGCGTGGTAGACGCGTGGCGGCGCTCGGGGTGGCGGGGTCCGGCAAGGCGCGGCGCGTGGGCGCGAGGCGGCGGGGCCGGCGAGGGCGCGACGCGTGGGCGCGAGGCGGCGGGCAGCGGCGCGCGCGACACGCGGCGCGCGGAAGTGGAGGCCGGGCTCGGTGCGGCGCGCGGCGCGGCGCGCGTTGCGCGCGCGGAGGGGGCCGGACGCGGTCGAACACGTGGCGACGGATGAATAGTGCATTTTCACAATTTCCCGAATTAATCTCTCTTTTTCTCATTTCTTTTTTTCCTTTCACCTCTAAAATTATAATAAAATCTAGCACACCCAAAAATTAAGTTTTAAAATATGTTTTCAAACTTTCTACCCACTTTTTTATTATTTTACAAATATATTATATATATTTTTATCTACTCCTTTTCCCTATTTCAGGAAAATGTAATTCTTGATTAAAAATTATTTCTAGCAACTCTAGACCTCATATATATCTTTCAAAAACTTTTTATTACCCATTTTGCCCACTGAATATTATTACTCTAACATAAAATAGGGTTTTGATCCAAAAGTATGTTTTTATAAATCCTCGCCCTTTCTATTTATATATTTTTTAATTTCCAAATCTTTACTTTAACATTTTCTCCCCTTTGGGAATTCAAATTATTTGGTTTTTCTAAATTTTCAAGATGAATCATTCCCATTATAAACTCCATGCAACAAAGCCGGCAAATAAGAAGCAATAAACACGATGAGAAGCAATAAGCCAAAAGTTTTTGTAAGTTCCGATTTTTAATTCCCGGTTTTAAATTCTTCAATTTTCAGGGTGTTACAAACCTACCCCCCTAACAATAAATCTCGTCCCCGAGATTTGGGTCGGGTCGCGATTGGGAATCGGTCGGTATAATTATATAGGATGGATCCATTAGGACTTCTCCCTAACGGGGTGACTAATAGGTTGGCTGCTTAGGGTGACGCAGGAACCTATCACTGAGTTTCTAAGGGTGGTCCCCTTCGATTCTTTGTTTCTTATAACATGATATTGTCAGCTCTTAATCCTTGGGGCATCCTTCAAGCATACAAGATTCAGCATGTCTCTGATTTCCTTAAGTTGTATAATAGACTTGCTGTTTCGAAACTTTAGAGACCTGCAGCTCGGAGATGGGTGGTGATCTTGGTGGGTTTGCGGTCAAGTAATTTTGGTGGGTGACAAGAGGTTATCAGAAGAAGGTTTGGTTTTACCTAGCTGCAACATAGTGTCCAATTTGAGGGTCCAGGGTTATGTCACTCTATGTCCCTAACAATAAGTTCAAGCTTGCCTTTTTAGGGTAAGGGCTATATTGGCATTTTCAGGTTTGGTTGGCATCTTCACCATTCCTAGATAGAGTCTATGCACCGATTCCTAACATTCCCTCAAGATCTTGGCTTGTCCTTTTGGTCTATCCGTCAGTCTCTCAAGCTTGCTTTCAATCCTTGGGTAGGAATGGTTCACCGGGTTGGGTCCTACGTATCTTGTCCGGGGCTGGATTTCCCAAGTCATCGTTTGAGCTTTATTTGCCCCCGGGCAGGGTAATGGGAGATTTTTTCCTAGGTCATCTTTCCAGAGATATCGAGGTGGTTTCCTGAAACTGCAAGGGTTGTCTTAAACCTAGGTTAACCATCCTTGATCCATACTTAGTTGAGTCTTGATCCATGGTCATGTTTGTCGGTGAAACTCATGGGGTAGATAAGATAACTCCTCTCCGTCCACAGTCTTATACCCCTTGGTTCTCAGTTAACTAGTCAATTCCCGATATGATGTCTAGGGTCTGGGTTGGCAATACCATAAGATTTGATAGGAATACTATATCTCTGATCCGAATGGGCAAACTAATGCATGTGTGGAGTATAGTTATATTTTCCCCAGGTGAATCTACTATCATTGATCTCTTAAGGCCTACCTGACATAGGTTATGTTCTGTGCTTATTCTTTGAGGTTATGAAAGAATGCGAAGCTCCAGAATCAAACAAAGCTTTAATTAGTGCAGAATGGATAGTGAACATACCCATCAGCACGACCTGGTCCTCCTAGGCTTCTTCTGCACGCACATGGTTCACTTGGTCACGGCGGAATCCGGTGGTAGCCTCCTTTGGCTGGGGCATTTCGAATAGTCTGCGTCGAGGTGCCGGGGCAGGGGTTCCTCTCACAGCAATGGCGTTGGCTCTAGTACGGACAGGGGTGTTACGCGGCTTAGGGCAGTGATTGGCGAAGTGTCCAAACTCCCCACAGTTGAAGCAGTTTACGTTCTTAAGTCTTGGGGTCGCCAAGGTAGGTGCCGGGGTGCGAAAAGGGGTGGCAGGTGGTCTGCTTGCATTGCTGGGTGCAGAGGGGCGATTGGTCACCGTGATGGCTGGCTTCCAACCTGTTGGTGCTGCTCCTTTGGGTCGCTGAGATATCCCTTGAATTGGATGGGCCAGAGCAAGCCTTCACTTTCGGTTGTTTTCAACCGTCCTTTCGTCATGCTCAAGCCTCACGACCTTGTTGATGAGGCTTTGGAAGCTGGCGTGGTCCTGACCGATCATCGATCCTCTCAGCTCGTCGTTCAGTCCTTCGATAAACTTATCCATCTTCTCTTCTTCGTCTACGAGGTCACTTGTGGCATAACGGGCAAGCTGCGTGAACTTGTTAAGGTACTCTTGTACCGAGGTGTTGCCTTGGCGCAGCCTCCTAAATTCATTCTTCTTCATTCTCATAATTGCGGCGTGTACAAAATTTTCATGGAAAGCAGCCGTGAATTCTTCCCATGTCGGTTCTCCGGCGTCTTCAGCCCGGGTTTCCTTGTAAGTGTCCCACCAGTCGCTTGCGGGACCTTCCAGTTGGTTAGTGGCGAAGATGACTCTGTTAGCTTCTCGTACTCGGATAAGGGTTAGCTTTTTCTCTATTACTCTTAGCCAATCCTCGGCATCCATAGGTTCCTCTGCCGTAGCGAAGGTGGGTGGCTTGGCTCTCATAAACTCGCCAACGCTTGAGCTTCAATGGCCTCCTTGATTGTTGGCAATGGCTTGAAGCAGTTGGGTCTGTAAAGTCATGACTTCTGCTAGGGTGGAGGGGTTAGGCTCCGGCGGGTTCTCATTAGCTGCTGAGGCTCTGCGACGGTGTGCCATCTGAGGAATATAGATGAGGTAAGAGATTGGATCGACTAAGGTCATGGTTCTAATCGATTTTTAAGTGATCTTCAAGTTGTTTTTAAGTGATCTTTTGCACACAACAAGCATGGTGGAATAAACTCGTTTAAGATATAACATAGAACTTTATATTAGTTCACAGATGTTACATCATAAGGGTACATCGGACTGCCATACACAGTCCCACACATCACAATACAACAACAACTAACATCGGTCTAGGGTCGCCATACATAAAGGGGAAAGGGCACGGTCATTGCTGTCTTAACTCCATCCATAGCAAGACCGGAGTTGATGCAGACTTCTTGTCTAGTTGTTTGGGGCTGCCGCCCGATCTAGGGTTGCCACCTATGGCTGTTGCATTGGCACCGGTAAGAGGAGGGGTGCTGTGTGGCTTGGGGCATTGGTTGGCATAGTGCCCAAATTCTTCACAGTTGAAGCAATTCACATACTTTTTCCTTGGGGCTGCGAGGATAGGTGTTGGGGTGCGAAACGGTGTGGCAGTTGTCCTAGGGCAGTCATTGGCATAGTGCCCTAACTCTCCACAGTTGAAGCAGTGCACATTCTTTCTTAGACGTCGGGGAATCTCCTCAGCATCTTTAGGGGTACACACTATGCTTGTGATGATCATCCTGCCAGTACCACCTGTATTCCATTTTGGTGACTTCCTCTTCTTGGGGTTAGATGGTGGCGAACTGAAATCTTGGTCGGTTGTTTGATTGGATTCTTTATCCTTTCTTCCGTACTATACCTCTCTCTCGATCGGGGTCCTGGTGTGCTTGTACCATGTACCGTTCCTTACTCCATGTCCTTGTCCCACGAAACTGAAACGGGGGTCAAGTGTTTCCTTCCATCCTAATGGTGGGTTTGGTCTTACCGCTCTTTGTGGGCTTGACAGTATACTTGTGGGAGTCATCAGGGCTTGCGACGGAATGTACCGATGTTGCTCTGGACACGGACCCAGAACTTGCACTAGTTGCTGTTGAAAGTGTCGTTGCATTTGTTGCATCATCATGATCATTAATCGTATGCAGTTAGCCACTACAGGGCTAAGGTCGAGTTTATAGGAAAAGGAGGTGGAATGTCCGTAGGGTCGCTCAGGTTGATCCATGAGGCTGCTGGGATCTTGATTTACTGTCCTTAGCTCTGCCCATCTATTGTCAGAGAGAAAGAGATTAGAAAGAAAGGTTAAGCTCTGGATGGGACCTTATTCTATGTACTCTCATTGTTTTAGTAGGTTAAACAATCTCCCAAGTTCCAACATGGTCATAGTCCGACATCTATTTTTGAAGATAGCTTAGGGTTAGAGAAAGGTAGTGGTAAAAATCAAATGTTTGTAGAGAATTGAGGGTCAAGGGTGTAAGGAAAAACATATTTGTTTTGTAAAAATAGTCTGTATTTTCAAAATAATCCTATGTAGGGATATTTCCCTTTAATCAGCTATAAAGGGGGTGGGGCGCCAGTTGGCCTTATCCTACAGTCACACTGCTCTGATACCAGCTCTGTGGACCCCTGTTTTTGGAACGGGAATCATTCGTGTTCATAGTACCATTTTCATAGATCGAGTAGTTTGGTACCCACGAATACAGTACTGAATTATCAGGTGCAAAGTGCACGAATAGTCTTACACCAAAAGTATTACAATAATAGGCCCGAAGGCAATATCATTACATGCAGGACCTACAGGTCCGGATACAACCAAAAGCAGAAATTAGATGAGATAGCAGACGGAAGGCAGCGGCATGTCGATTGCCACAGGTAACGACCGGGGACTAAGACCTAGTAGATGCCTTCTCCTTCTTCGCCCACCTAGCAGTAAGCATAGGGGTCCTCCAGTTCTTCGTTCCCACCATCTGAAGGTTTGTGCGTATAGCAAGGGTGAGTACCCAACGTACTCAGCAAGCCAACACGGAATGATGCATATGATAGGGTCATTCAAAGGATGGCTGTGGTTCTTTCGCATAAAGCCAATTTTCGTAACTCATTTCACAAACCTAACATCTAGCTAGTGAAATTTTAGTTCCAGAGTATATTAAGTCAGCGACGGTTCTGTCCACCATCCATTGTGATCCCAAGGATAGCTTTCCGCCTCTGATTCGTCATGATTTCCTGGGGATGTCTTCCCCCTTCTCTCAGATAGAGAAGTTGGTTTCCCAGCACATAAATCATTATGCGTACCAACCCATCATTTTAAAATTTATGAGTCTAGCCACAAGAGAAACTTGTCATGCCGCTCATTATCCGCGAGCACGGCTATTCGAATAGATTGATTTACTCACACTGCAGTGGATGTACACTTTACCCGTACTTCGCAACTGCTCATTGAATGAGCCTACATCCCTCTATATGGGACGGTCATGGCAAAGCTTTTCGATAACCTCACTTTGGCAGTACCCGCTCCATGAACTTAAGCCCTCATGCACTCTAGCTGTCGTTTCCTAGCAGTGAGAGGAGTTCTGGCGTTCCCGGGGTAAGAGAAAGACTTGCTCCATCTTTGATATTTCAACCTTCATGTTCCTTTCTTCATGTCTTCATTTCTTCATGTTGATCGCATGCCCGATCTCGCCTGTGCCGACCGGTGGTACATCCCCCACCGGTAGGCCCTTAACTTCTGTCCAGGCACCCCTAGTGGTGAGCCCCCACCGGTAGGCCCTTACCTCAACGCCTACACCTGAACCACTATGCAGGGATACTGCCTCCGCTTGGTTATTTACTCTACTAGGTCTATACCCATTCGAGAAGTAAGGTTGTACTGGCTTGTTCCATGTTAAAAGTCTCATGGCTCGATCCTTAATTGACCAGGGACGGTACTTGCCTTTGCCAGAATCCACCCAAATCCATCCATCCGCCCCAGTCTAAAAACATTGGTTTTGTACTTTCATTTTTCCATCAAAACTATTTTCATCATGTTCAAGGCAATATGGCGCTCATGTCTCCACATGCCGTGTTCCAACTACCTTCCCTAAGGTAGTTGCCCAAGCATATAGCTCTTTGTAAAAGTATGAGTATGCAAGATTCTAGTATAAGCATGGCTAAGCATTTTACCGAAGATATCCTCCGGTTATATCACATCGAGGGTTACAAAGATTATATCTAAAGGTAAGCAATATCAAGGCAGGGTATATCAAGCTTAGGTATTTTGTGTATAGCATGCATGTTTGAAGTTTAAATCAACATCATTTCGCAAAATAGGATCAATATATTCAAAGGGAAGTGTTGACTTGCCTTGCTCGCACGCTTGTTGGACGGGGTCTTCACTGTAGTCAGTGCCTGCTTCCTCGGCTGCTATTCGTACGTGCGAAAAATCAATTGAATTCGATCAGAATTCAATAAAAGTACCAAGAGATCGAAAAGAACCATAAAAATGACTCCAAATATTTATCCTAAAATTTTAATCGAGTTTGGGTGAGAGTTTTGGGATGAAATCCAATTTAAAAAGCGAGTTTGGAATTTTTAGGGTTTTCGCAAAATATCGCTCTTAATTGATTAAGGTGATAAACTTAAAAAGGCGTTGTTCAAAAAGATTTGGTATTTAAATCTTTGAAGGTCCACATGCCAAAAGAACATATTTTAATGGAAAGAAGGGAAATAAATAAACTCCGATCGAAACAATGCGAAGAATGAGGCCTCCGAAATTCCTATTTTTTGAAATCTGATTTGCTCGAGAAAATATACGAGAAAACTATATATTTTTGCCCAAATATTTTCCCAAATATTTCCCAAAAGTTTTTCCTAACTTTTCTAATTTTTTCCTAAATTTTTCCCCTTTTTTCTTTTTTTTTCTTTCTTTCTCTTTCTTTCATTTTTTTCTCTTTTTTTCCTCTACACCCCGGTACTGTTGCTTCTCTCTCCTCTTGCATCTAACCGTCTACCCTCCTTTTCTTCCTCGCGTCCGGTTGGGTCGGACGGCGACGAGGCGGCAGGGCAGCGGCGACGATGGCTCGGCTGCGCGCGGTGGGAAAAAATAGGGAGGGCGGTGGCTTACCAAGCGGCGGCGGCACGACAATGGCGCGGCGGTGGCACGGCAAGGGCACGGCGACGGTTGCGGGGAACGGCGGTGAACGGCAGCGGGAAGAGAGGAAAATGGGAGTGGCGAGACGGTGGAGATGGGGAAAATGGGAGAGACTCGTGCCCCTTTTATAGAGGTCCGGCGAGAGAGAGAGAAGAGGGGGCCCAGGGCGGGCGGCGGCGTGGCGAGCCACGCAGCGGGCGGCGGCGGGGGCCGGGCGCAGCGAGCACGGAGCGGGCGACGACGTGCATGCGGAGCACGAGGCGCGAGCGTGACATGCGAGGGGGCCGGGCGGCGAGGTCGACGCGTGGCAGCGCTCGGGCGCGGGGTGCGGGCGAGGGCGCGCGCATGGACGCGAGGCGGCGGGGTCCGGCGAGGCGCGACGTGTGGGCGCGAGGCGGCGGGGCCGGGCGAGGCGCGCGCGTGGGCGTGAGGATGATCGGCACAGCGCGGCGCGCGACACGCGGCGCGCGGGCACGAGCGCGTCGCGCGTGGCCGGAGGGGCCGGATGCGGTCGAACACGTGGCGACGGATGAATAGTGCATTTTCACAATTTCCTGAATTAATCTCTCTTTTTCTCATTTCTTTTTTCCTTTCACCTCTAAAATTAAAATAAAATCTAGCACACCCAAAAATTAAGTTTTAAAATATGTTTTCAAACTTTCTACCCACTTTTTATTATTTTAAAAATATATTATATATATTTTTATCTACTCCTTTTTCCTATTTCAGGAAAATGTAATTCTTGATTAAAAATTATTTCTAGCAACTCTAGACCTCATATATATCTTTCAAAAACTTTTTATTACCCATTTTGCCCATTGAATATTATTACTCTAACATAAAATAGGGTTTTGATCCAAAAGTATGTTTTTATAAATCCTCAACCCTTTCTATTTATATTTTTTTAATTTCGAAATCTTTACTTTAACATTTTCTCCCCCTTTGGGAATTCAAATCATTTGGTTTTTCTAAATTTTCAAGATGAATCATTCCCATTATAAACTCAATGCAACAAAGCTGGCAAGTAAGAGGCAATAAACACGATGAGAAGCAATAAGCCAAAAGTTTTTGTAAGTTTCGATTTTAATTCTCGATTTTAAATTCTTTAATTTTCAGGGTGTTACAGATCGACTGCGGTCAGGTGAATCGGCTGTGTGGGAATCGGCTGTCAGCGAATTGGCTTTGATTGGCCAGTACTGTTCCAGATTGGATAGCTCCTGATTGGCTATTTCCGCTGCACCCTACTCCAATCGGTAATGATCTATCGACCCTTACTTGCAAGGTTCCCGGTTTGCGCGGTAAAAAGTTCTTGTTAGCTATCGTAGCCTCCGCGTATCCCTTCACAAATAGCATCTTTGATCAGAAGTCAAAATCTCATTTAAGAAGCCAAAATTTGTGAAAATCCTCTCAAAAGTGCTTCAATATGTATTTCAAATGTTTTGCAAGGTACTTGAAGTAAAAGTTCTTATTTCTAAAATAATATAGCAAAATGGCCTTAAAAGGATCTTAAATGATCTTGTTTTTCTCGAAATGATCTATAAAAGTTTGAGGGTTGGTAATTCCAAACATTTCTCTAGTTCAATGTTTTCTAAAAATACCAACTATTCAAAGGGTATAGCTATTTGATAGTCCTCCAAAATTATATAATAACCACAATGACCAAAACTTGAATTTTGTGGGTTATGCTAGTGGAGCTAAAGTTCTATGTGAATATTGGTTCAAATTAGTATATCTTACCCACCTAAGGCTCTCCAAATGTCAAACTCCATAAAACTTATATTTGAGTGTGATTTGTGACTTTGATTCAAAGTTACTAATTTGAAAGACCTACAATGCTGGTTTTGGCTTTTATCTTGATAGAAAAATGATTTTCCAAACATTCTTTTCGAAAAATTTTATCTCATGTCTAAAGATCATTTTTGAAAGGTTTCAACTAATTTGGAATTGAGTTGAAAGAGTTTTGAGTTTTTCTCACTTTGACCATCTTGCGGAAATATTCAGAAATGACATGGTTTTAGGCTGATTTGTGAATTTTGTATCTGAAAATGCATTGCATATTGGAATATCTTATATTATATCTTTTTATCCTCTATAGTGGAACTTTACTGCCAAATTTGGTCAAGATTTTTTTAGGTCATTTCTATGCATTTTCAATTTGTTTTTGAATCCCATCTCAAATTGTCAAAATCTGAAAAAGTGTGAAACTCCAGTTTGTTGAAACCATGCGATTTTTGTTTCTTCTATATGGTTGAAATATGAGCAAGGATGCCAAAATGAAACTTGTGCATTGTTACATGTTCTAACTCCAAGATTTGTGGCATATTTTTCAAAGGTCATTTTCATAGGTTTCAATGGCTAAAATATTTACCTTTTGCTATGTCTTTTTTAGCTATAGACATATTCCAAAGTGCATATCATCTTTTGTTGAAAATCTGAGTTGGTGACTTAATAAAAGTTATTTCAAGGAGTGTTGATGAGAAATTTGTTGTTCCAGATGAAGGCCTGAGAGATTTGCTTACTCTAAAGCGGTCCGATCAAATCGAGTTCGGGCGTGCTAGTTAGTTTGATTCTGCAACTAACAAAAATAAAACAAGAAATCTTGGATCAATAGGCCAATCGGCCAAGGGGCTGATACAATTAATAAAACATCATCGACCGAAACTTAGATATAATATATTTGCAAATCTTTTGACATTATTATAATCAATCTTGATAGATCGGACCTAACCGAGATAATATAAGATTGAGAATAATAAAATAGAGTCTTAAACAAATATATATTTATATTTGGATACGGGCCGATGTGTTGAGAACTAAAGCTTACCAATACAACATGTAGAAGCAAATAAACTGATATCGATTATAATAAGTTAAAGTATAAATTACCAAGTAATCTATTATTATTAACTACAATCTAGATAGATTGGACATAACCGAGACAATATTAGATTGAAGGTAATAATCATAGTGACTAGCCGATATACTAGACTTTGTAAATTTAATCGCTATAGCATTAAAATATGATAAGCAAATACCTTATTTGCTGAAACTCCGATAAAACAATGAATAACACTTATTGGTTTGGGTAAATCTAATCAATAAATTATAACTTAAAAGATTAGACTTAACCAAGATAGTTCAAAGTTAATAATAAGTTGGGTAGGTAGATTTAAACTAGTCAATTAGTGTTTTTCAAAGTGATTGACATATTGAATCTAACTACGAAAGCAAAAGCAATCAAAGAAAGAGTCGATATATCGGATAGGCAACACGAGTAAAAGCTAAATTAGTACTCTATTTCTAACTTTATTACGAATGGATCACTGTAGGACTCTATTTCTAACTTTAAGGAAGCCACTATTACAAACTCCGACTCAGATACGACATTGATCGGCTAACAAAACAAACAATCTGAATTTGATTCCAACACAGCTTCATTGGCTCAAGACTCCATAACAATTATAGAAACTAAAACACACCTTCCTTATCACGGAAGTTTAATGTAAATACAGATAAACTTGCCAGTCGAATCTACTAAATCACGACGTGATTCTCATCCTTAACCCGGTCTTGACTAATGGTAAATTACCAAATTACCAAATAGAAAATCGTCCTCTTGAGAGATCCATATTCCCATCTAACTATGCAGAGGATGCTGATCCTACTCGCTGCTGATGCATGTCCCTTGGAGAAGCAACATCGGTATATCCTGGAAACAAACTAACACCCGATGAGTCAAATTCTGGTTTGATCACTTCTATTATGGCTTCCCCAAGGAAGCTAGAATATGGTATGTATATGAAGACACCAACACTTTCAAGCTCCCTTCAACTTTGATCCAAACATGGTTAATTCCAATGAAGATATAAGGGAAATCTTCATATCGGCCATCTCTCCATGCCTCCTGCCAATCAAGGAATCAACTGGACGCAATTCTCGTGTCTCATGAATTTTATCACCCATCAGTTGTAGCTCGTCAGTTGGGATTTGGCCAAGTCCCTAATGGTCTTTACTTCGTCAACAAAGTCCAAACCAGAGGCCCAATATCAAGTGCTCTTGAATTTGATCGGCTAATGCTGCTCGAGGGACCTATCCTTGGCACTATCGGGGACTTTGAAAATCATGCATTAGGCTGTTGTTGATTGTCCTTAACTACTAAAATCGGACCGTCAATTCCTACATAAAATGAACAAAGGATGAACATCAACGTAGTGGTAGGGTTTTTACTAATCCTTTTCATAGTTGTTGGTGAATATTTGTATGCGAGTGAATAATACATCGAAAAGAAGTGAAAGCACGCTTCATGGCGAAGAAACACTACTCGATCAATCGATGCTTGCCATGTCAGCATCCCTTGGATTGAGGGACCACAAGTCAGCTTGAATCAACTTAAGGTGGGACCAAACCACCCTCAACCGCCTTAGGGGCCCACATGAAAGTCACGGTGAAAGACAATGGAGAGGCGGTGGCCGGGGTTCGGCCAACCAGCCACGACTCCCCTCTTCTCCAATGACCACGTGGCACATCCTCGGCCATCCACAATGATGATTGTGCATGGTTGGCGGTTGCAAACCGACTATCAAACCGCCATTGGAGGCTATATAAGGAAGGGACTTCACTTCATTCGATTCAACACACAACACAAGAAGATCAAAGCTCCATTCCAAAGGCATAGCTCTAGTTCTCTAGTGCTTAGAAAATAGGGTAGAGAGTGAGGGATAGTCCGAGGAGTGCGGATATCTCGGCACCGACCTCCGATCATGTACCTCAACGAGATGCTTATTCAAATCAAGTAATTATTCGTGATTTACTATGATTGCTTACTTTACTGAGAGTAATTACTTTACTGCATTTACTTACGGGATCATCGCCCATTCTTGTGTGCTCTAGTCCAAGACCCCTGATCAAGATAAGTTTTCTTGGCCAAGATTACAGTAGTAATCATTAGCATGAGACGTGGTGTCTAGGCTGAGTTTTCCTTTGTTTGTCGCGTACTTCATGGGTTCTAGAGGTAGGCGGTAGGTGGTGATAGCCCTATCCGTCCTTTGTAATCCTCCACGTTCAGGTATGTCATAGAGCTTGTAGGCTGGAGTCACTCGGCAGACCGAGTGTAAGCCGGCACCCAAAGTAAGTAATTTAAGTAGGTAATTACCATCTATCTAGAGCCTCAATAATAGAAATCCTCTCTATACCCTGGCCTACAAATTCCTGTTGTCCTTATATGAACCTTAGATATTCACACACGTTCCTGTGAAATTAGATACCTTGGAATACTCCGGGTGAAATGCTACAACGGTATTCCGTGCGCTTGCGGACTAATCTATGATCGCAAGAAATACCAACAAGCATTTCGGCGGCGTTTTGGGAACGGACAAGTTTTATCTTAGAGCCTAGGTCATCCTCGTATCTTTTTATTTTTCTTTTGATCATGGAGCAATCTATCCACAACCTATCCGCTCCGAAGGGCGAGTTCTATGAGCCACCATCTTCTTCTAAGCCAATTCTTTCATCGACTATGAGCTCCGCCTTGGCTTTATAGCCATGGTTCAGGAGCAATCTCTCTAGTCATGAAAACAAAAATCCATACCATCATCTGCGAGAGTTCGAGCATTTGTGTTCATGCTTGATGATTCCGGGCATGACACAAAGAACTTTGAAGTGGAAGTTGTTTCCCTTTTCATTTACCGAAAGGCGAAGCAATGGTACACTCGACCATAGAGAAAGAAAACGGTGAGTGGGAGGAACATAGAGATAGATTATGTCTCGCTTTCTTCCCGCTAACTCGTATCACATCCCTGCGAGTAGAAGTACTCAGCTTTCAGCAGCACGAGAAGGAGACCATAGGTGCAGCCTGGCTAGGTTCTTAACATTAATCCAATCCGGCCCGACTTGTCTTTACCCGACCATGTGTTGTTACAACATTTTTGGTCGAGTCTTAGCAAGGAATCGCCTATACCTTGACATCTCGGTCGGCGGTACTTTCTCACATAATACTCCAATGGAAGGAAGGAAATCCTAAGTCATATCTTAGAGAATACTTTCTTCGTCGAAGAATATTGTGAACCACCATCCAAAGAAGTCAAGGCAAGCGACGACGACCATTCACGAGCCAAATCTGATCATTTATCATATGAATGAAGTCCATAATTGGTCATTGAACTATCGTGAAAGTTTGTATTGGACATCCAACTAGAAAACTAGGTATCCTACACCCCCAACTATCAAAACCATGCATCTTCGGCCATCCGACCCGGTATTGCAAAAATCCCATGCCATGCTGGCGTCGAGGGCTGAGTCAGCAATGTTCAAACTTGAAATTTGAAAAAAAATGCTGCAGTGTTATGACAAGTACCTGTTGGAGGACTTCGAGCGGCGCGACGGAGGCCGGGCACCGGAGTGAAAGGCTGCCGGACGACAACGCCGGAAACACCACGGGAGGCCCATGCGCGCCGCGCAACATCCGGACAAGGGTGGCAGCAACATCATGCTAACCACCATGCTCGTTCCTGCTGCGGTGCTGCTCGTGGTGCTCCTGCTCTACCTCTACATCGTCATCATCGTCCGCCGCTACCGTGGATGGGGCCTGGCAGCGGCACCGACCAACGCGGCCGGCTGCGCCGCGGCATTCCTTCGCCGGCATGGGCTCCACCAACATCGCCCCTCGTTCACCTATGAGCAGATCTGCGCCATCACCGTCGGGTTCGATCTCAGCCACAAGCTCGGGGATGGTGGGTTTGGATGGTGTTCCTCACCTACCTCCCTCCCGGCGGCCGCCCCGCCACTGTCAAGCGTCTCCATGTCCCGCCGTCGTCGTCCTTCCCCTCGGTATCCGCCACCATCACCAAGTCCTTCTGCAACAAGGTGCTAATCCTCTCAGCGCTGCAGCATCCACACCTCGTCCGCCTCCACGGCTTCTATGCCGACCCGTGCGCTCTACTCCTCGTCTACGACTTCGTCCCCAGTGGGACCTCTCACACCACCTCCACCACGAGGAGACACGACGACGCAACGGCGAGGGTGAGCCAGTCATCGCTGTGCAGGGACGACTTGATGAGGCGGTGGGCGGTGATGGAGCTGTGCATGGCCGGTGAAGAGGAAGCAGTCAGTGAGGTGCGAGGAGAGGTACGCGAGCAAGGCGGTGACCGGCGGCTCGCCGGACACCCCGGGCTCCAGCTCGAGCAGCGCGTCCCCGGCGGCAGCGGCAAAGTACTGTGTGAGCCCTTTCGCGTACTCATAGGGCGGTGCGGTCACTGGACGAACTCGGCGAGCGACTCGGTGAGCTCCTCGAGCCACGTGAGCTGCGCCTCGTCTTGCACCGAGGCGGCCTCCATGGCCACGGCCCTACCTCAGTCCGTCGCCTCCTCAGACGGAGTGGTGGTGGCGATGGCGGCGTGAGGAGGAGGAGAGTGATATTACAAAAAGTCCACGGAAGTTCTTGGAAATTAAGTCCACAGGGCTTTTTTAACGAGCATTGCTGACTCATCAGCGTTGACTCAGCCCTCGGCGCCGGCATGGCATGGGATTTTTGCAAAATCGGGTCGGATGACCGAAGATGCATGGTTTTGATAGTTGGGGGTGTATGATACCCGGTTTTCTTGTTGGATGGTCAAATACAAACTTTCACTATAGTTCGATGGTTAATTATGGAAACTTCTTCCTTATCATATACACCTCAAGATCGGCCCTTGAATCCTCACTCGAACCACAAACACTGAAGGAAGAAAAAATTCAACCTTCTAAGTTTCCTTTTATATTTGAGGATGATCTTTTTGAAGATTATGGAAACACCTCAAATTTCTTTTGCAAAAAGAGATCACCAGTTCCAGTTGCTCCTCCTGTGCCTCTAGAGAATAAATTCCTTAGGGAGACCGTGAAGGAGTTAACGTCCATTATGAGCCATGAGTGGTTGAAAGAGTGTGAGCTATCGTTCTAAGCAATTCGGATTAACTCACCTTCGTCAACCATTCATTGCGACATACGGAAACTTTGGTTGAGGTCACAGTGTGGGGTGTCACCCGGGGTACTTCACGAAGCGGAGACTCAAGGGTAGCGATGTTGGACCGGAAGTCCTCGAACGGGGTCGGCAGCCCAACTCATCCTGGGGTCGGACACCACGACCTCCCCAGTCCGACCTTGGCGTCCTTTGTATCGACCTCAACTCATCGTTCCGACATCTGGCCACCTCGAAAAGGAAGGCTTGCTTTGCAAGGCTCGCTAAGGAGGCAAGGAGGGGACAACCCAGCAGAAGATGACATCACCCAACAAGGTTGGACAGGTGGTACCTGCGAAGGACGGATCCCAAGGCAGGATAAGGCACAAAGCACCCACCATGTGCGGGGCTGGAGGGATCTCTATGTAGCTTTTCGGATGTTGTTTATGCTTACTTTTTAGATTTTTAGTCTTAGCTTTCTTGGCCCCCAAGTCCTCTTATGCTTGCCTCCCTTGGACTATAAAAGGGAGGGCGGGGACGGGCGAGAAGGGGATTGATCATCTCTTATCTTGTTCTTGGTCAGCTTCTTTCTATGCCCAATAACACTCATCATTGTAATCCTAGTTCATACTCCACCGGATCAAAGAACACCACACACTTGCACATATGCCTATTATCCTTGGGAGGGCTGAACCAATATAAATCTTCTTGTCTTTGGCTTGTTTGATACTCGAGTCGACCATCGATCCATTGGTGAGACACCTCGACCACTCCTCATTTACCTCCTCGGGTAGCCCCTTTGAGGATTGCGACCATCCCGTCAACGGTTGGCGCGCCGAGGTAGGGCGCTTCTCCGTCGTTCTAAGCGATCGATGGTTGTTCTCTTCCCCACGACTTCACGCACCCGTGGGGATGACGTTCGTCTTCGAGAGCCTGGTCTTCCACGCCGACATCCTTGGCCGCCTCAACCTCTCTCGGGAGACCTCGGGTGCGCTTGGGTTCGTTTGTGCCCGGGATAAGTTCATGCATATTCTACTTTTGGACAGCTAAGTACTCTTCATTCAGCTCTTTTTATAAAGCAGCTTTGATATCTTTCCTTTTATCGCTTGTTGCTCTCCGTCCCGTCACCGAGCAGTCTATGTGAACTCAATAGCTTCTGCGCTATGCTTACGGTCAGCCACCGAGCCACGTGGCCCCGAACCGCTTTGGTCGGGGTTCCCGGTAGGATGTCTAATGAGTGCTCCCAAGCTGCTCAGGGGCTTAGCGGATTCTCCCGACCGTCGAGTAACATTTGTACGCCCGATAGCTTCTGCATCACACTCATGATCCACTGGGCTACGCGGCCCCGACCCGTCGTGGTAGAGGTTCTCCGGAAGGAACCTTATCGAGTGCATTTGTGTTCCCGGCGGATCGGCGGTTCCCGAGTACCTCGTCGATGCGCCCTAGCCAAACGTAGTGGCTTGGCCTGATTGCCCACCAGTCAGAGAATGGGCTAGTCCCCTCCCGGGTTCGGCTAGGATCGGGTTCTGACGCAGGTCAGCTGGGCGCAACGCCAAAATTACTCGGGGACTAGATCACCAGCGACCTCTCAGTCCATCTATTCGCAAGTAAAACACTAAGGCGTTGAGGCTCGATCTGAAATCCGTTGGGACCTGGTTAGAGTTTTCTCCCCGCCACCGCGGGCTAAGATCACGACCCAACGAGCGGTAGTTAGATGCAAAGCGAATAGACGGACCTAAAACCTCACTACAGTTTAATAAACTGTTCTTCAAAATACGGCCAAGGGCTTAAACTTTATTACAACAAAAAGTTTATAGGCTCTGAATCGATCGAACTTAAATTTTTACAATCGGGATATTCCACGGGACCGGGTCCCAGACTATCTTCTTGGCGGTGGGCTCGACCTCGGCGTAGATGCCCTCCACGTCGCCTTTCGCCACGCCGACAGGCCACCCCTTGGCGATCTCCTCGACCTCAACCCGGGTAAAGCTTGTGTAGGATGCCGAGGGTATGGGACACGACAAGCTTTGCCGCATCACGCACAAGCACTGAAGGCGTCGGGGCCCATCCTGCGTCGGGTAAGGAATGCGGCCTCCGTCTTATCGATCGACGGGGGCTCGTTGTCGGCCACGTCCAAGAGAGCTCGTGCCCCTTCTTGTAACCGGGTCGACCAGGCCTCGGCCGCTTCCGGGCGGTCCTTGAGGTCCCCAATCGCCGGCGGGAAAACGATAGTCGGCACGAGCAAAAGAGAGGTCGGGAGCCGGTCGGCACGGGCGGGAAGAAGAAGGTGCAAGGGGGTGTTGGTATCGACACTTACTCTCGGCAACATCCCTTTTCGCCTCCGAGGTCACTAACTTCTCCTCGGCAGCAATCCTGGCCAGCTTCTCCTCCGCCAACTTCTCCTCCACCGTAGACTTCGCTTCCTCGGCCTCCCTGCGGGCGGCATCGAGAGCTTGAGAAGCCCTTGGACATTGTCCCATTGTAATTGGAGCTTCGAGGCCATCAATTTGGCCTCCCTAGTGACCTCTTTGAGCCTTTTGGCATATGTAAAGGCCTCATCGCTTCGCACGACAGGAAAAGAGAAGTGGTCAGCTCACCACTCAAACGAGAAATCGAGGCAACAAAGTGTGGACTTACGACGAGAAGCTTCGGCCGGCCTCTCCTCCAACTCCCGCACCATCCCGGCGGATTGCGATGAGCGGGCGGTCTCCGCAAATTTCAAATCACTAGAGGAGGAGCCGGAGGAGAAGAGAGGAGTCGACCCTTACTCGGAATAGGTCTCGGACGAGGCGAAAAGCATGCTCGAGCTCGGACATCTCCTTGGCCTTGGTGTCGGAGGGTTCCTCAATCACGGGTGCACAACTCACGGTCCGCTATCTGTGACGGCAGCCTCCTTCCCCTTGGCTCAGATTGGTCCTCCTCGCCCCTTGGCCCCGGCTGGTCCTCAGCGCCCTCGACCATCCGGTCATCGACGACGGAGGTGTGCCACTCCATGGCCTCGCCATGGCCAAATTGGTCCCGAGGGCTCCGCCGTCGCCAACATCGATGAGGGGAGCTGGTCCCAATTGATATCGGGCAGCTCCGGAGGGCCCTCTCCTCCTCATTCGCCGGTTCGGGCTCGGCTTCCGGAGCCACCTCGATCATCGCCTCGGTCGCCCCGACGGCTGATGCGTTGGCCCTGTCCTCGGCTTTCGCTGTCGGGGGCTCCTCTACTTTTCCGGCCCCGATGCACCGGCCCAGAGCTGCGGCAGCGCGAGGGCGAGTCGATCCCGTCCTCTCGTCTTGGGCAGTGCGCGGCTTCCCTCGCCGGCTCACGGCATGAGGATCCGTGGCCTTGGTGACCCTGCTCGAGTTGATTTGTTAGCATATAAAGGCGGAGGAATGTTGAGAAAAGTCTCTGATCGATCACTAGCACAGGCGAGGCTTGGAATGAGACCCGACGCGTCTAGCCGCCTTCTTCGAGCTCCCGAATGCCTCTAGCCATGGCACCTCACTCGAGTTGGATGACGGGGACACGGGAGGGGGGGAGGGGGGGTGCTTCGACCGCCCCCAACTCCTCGTCGTTGGAGGTAACCCCAAGCCTCCGCTTTGCGCCAGGGATCTTAAGGCTCCTTGGCGCCGCCCTTTTGCCTCGGGCTTTTAAGGGAAGGTCGGGCTTCTTCCTGTCATGCCCGAGAAATTCATCCCAAATTTCCAGACTATTTTGCGTTTTAAATCCTGCCCAGGAATCAACCAGGGTACAAGAAATGACAAATTAACACACAGATCCAAATGTAAAATAAAGCGTAAAATAAAATACTCACTGAAAAGGCACTTAGTCCTCACACCAAAAATAGCAGCGAAAAGACGATCCTAGCGAAACTTCAACTTCACTCCATAGGCAAACTCAACTAGGGTTTGAGCCTTGGTCTTCTAACATCATCTTCAACTCGAAGCACTACACTTTTGAAAGGGAGAAAATCGCAAGGCCGAGTACAACCACCGTACTCAACAAGCCACACCGAGACATGCGGACGTGCAAGGGGAGACCAAGATTGGCTTGGGATATTTTTCATAAATGCGGTTGTAAACCTTTAAAGTTTAAAAATAGTAAAACAGTTGATTAAACCGAGTCATATTTTATCCTCCACCGAACAACGTTGTCCCACATTGAACAGGCCCATCCATTCCACCTGAACTAACCGTTCCATTAATTTCAATTATAAAGTAGTGTGAGACTAATCATAGTGAATCTGGTTGATCGCCCATAACCGCGGACATGACTATTCAAATAGTTTTACTCGATCGAGGTGTGCAACTTTACCCACAAGACATGATTCCACCCATGTTACCATGCCCCGAAGTACCACCATGATCTTGCAAAGGTAAAAATCGTAAAAGACCTTTCGCATAACTCTCCCTAACCAATCATAACACACCAAGGTTTCGCCCCCACTCCCCTAAGGGCAATGGGCAGCCCCCTCCGCATGCCGCAGTGAATCCGAAGCTGATCAACCCTTTTAACCGGGGCCGACCTAACTCCATCACGACCACCCTCACTAGGGTACATCGGCGGAGGAAAGGCGTACTATGAGTCAAGCGGTTGCCCATTCTTGCTTGTGGTAAGCGCTGTATTCTTCCGGGGTTTCTCATGAACCGGTCCTTAATTGCCATGGGTGCTACTATCCAAAACCATGCACCCATAGCCCACCATTAAGTCATATTTTAGTTGAGATAATTATGACCAATAAGACATGGCCGAGATGTTACGAGCTTGCGGCTCAACGAGACTAGAATAAATAGTGTATTTATCCCATTTAGTGAGCTAGTGGTAATTAAGCATGACTAAGCATATAATCCTATCTAAAATCAACATCAATGACTAAAGTTAGTCAAATTAACACCCAAGGTTAACAAAGGACGGATAACAAGTAAATAAGGCTCAAACAAGCGAGATAGGTAATCCATCATTAGCAAAGTAATGCAATTTTATTTGTAAATAGTAAAACATTTATAAAAATAGGATCAATATGCTTCAAGGGAAATGTGACTTGCCTTGCGTCTTCAAACAAACTTCGAACTCATTTCCACGCGAGGACGAACTCCAAACGGCGGAATCTACACTTTGGCATGTAAAATGAGGAAAACTCCTAATAAAAACCAATTACGTACATGAAAAGTAAACAAACATGTAGAGCTCAATTTTAGATAAATCTTACAATTTTAATGGCCCAATTTGGAGTTCGTATGGATTAGATATGAATTTTAAAAGTTTTGGACCATTTAAATTACTTTACAAAATTAATATGATTTATTGCTCAATTTTTAATTACTTTTACAAAGGAAAAGGCTTGTGCTGCGTCGGCCGAGGGCGACGTTAGCGGCACGGACGTGGGATGACGTCAACAAACCGAACGCGTCGGCGAGGCGGGGCTAACGTTAGCGGGCGACACAAGCGAGGGCGACATCGGCGCAGCGATGCCGGGCACGGGTCCACGGTGGACTCGGTCCATGGAGACCGGTCCACGGGTCCACCACGTGGATGGCTGAATCACCCCAAAGGGATCGGGTGGCCACGGGGCCAAGCGGCCCCGATCTGCGAGAGGCGGATCGGATGGCGGCAGAGCCGGGCCGGCGGCGGCGGCGCGGTGGTCGGCAACGGCGTTGGGTGGTGCAAGGGGCCATAAGACCTCAGGGAGCAACGGAGGGTGCGCGCGCAAGAGCGTGCGGGCACGGAGCGTGACGAGGCGTGACGCGGTGGAATCAAGGCAACGTGGTTCAGGAATGGTGGCTGGGAGAGAGAAGAAGAGAGAGGAGGGAGGCAATTCTAACCGAGGTGGCCGGAGACGAGGAAGACGACATCGACCCGAGGAGAATTGGTGGCCATACGGGTGTGGACAGTGATGGCCGGGGTGTGGCGGGATGCGGTGAAGATGGCGGCGACCTTAGCGCGCCGCAACGGTGTCTGGAGCAGCGGCGATTGTTGGCCGGAGGTGGAAAATGGTGGTGGGGTTTGGGATACACGGCGGTGGGGTGGTTCGGCGATGGCCCGAGGGTGGGAGGTGGTGGCCGGGGCATGGAGCGGTGCGTAGAACGCAGTGGTGGGCTTGGAATACAGTGGTGGAGCTTGGAGCGGCCGTGGCGCATGGTCGGAGTGGCAACGGCGAGCGGCGGAGCGACGACGGAATGGCGCGGGCGATCTAGGGCATGGGATGGCGCAATAGATTTGGGAAAAGGATTTGGCCAAGCTCGAGGATGATTTATATGGACGTGGGGAGCTACGAAACGGCTGGGAAAATAGATATGGCAGTGGTTAGGGGCGATAGAAATGACGGGCGGTTGAAAAATACGGATCCAACCGTTGCCCGACCATTTTGTGCATGCGGCGGTGTTTACGGGCAGCGCGTGTCACGCCCGGAAAATAGAACACTATATTCCGATTGTGAGTGCATAAATCCTTGTCCCAGGAGGCAAGGTACACATTACATAGTTGGTAAATAACAGAGTAAACAAGCGGAAGCGTAGATAGAGTACTTTATTACATGGGCGACCAAAGGCCCAACACTCGAAAGATAGACAAATAAAAGACGACAACTAAGACGGGCCACCACGGGCGCTTTGATGACGAGGCACGAGCTAGACACCAAAGCCTTCAACCTCGAAACACTCCTCTGTTGGAAGGGAAAAGGAGCAAGGGAGTACAACCACCGTACTCAACAAGCCATGCCGGAAAAATGCAAATATAATGCAAGGGAGTACAAGGAATTTATATATAAAGCTATTTTGCACAAAAACAGCATTTCAAGCATTTAAATATTTAAAGGCATTTAATGAAAACACGAGCCTATCTCTAATCATATTATTATCAAACCGCGCACCAACGCGATCTTGCACCCGACCCGACCAACAAGTGATATCTTTAATTATTCAGTTTTAAATAGAACTAAAGTCTAACTTGGGTACATCGCTTGGCTTGCCCATAAGAGGCGCGGCTATTCGAATAGATTTACTCGATCGGAGGTGTACATCTTTACCCACCGAGACATGTCTTCCTCACGTGTTGCGACGCGCCACATGCCACCATGGCATACGGACGGAAGCCATGACATAACTCATCGCTTAGTACTGCCCTAAACAAAGAAGACCGACATAGACTTCCCCGCCAGTGCCCAGGGTCGAGCGGACAGTCTATGCCCCGGGCATCTCGACTCGTTCGAGCCTTCACTTGCCGAGACGTCAGGCCATGGGTTTCAACCCTTCCTAGGGCTTCATCCATCCCTATCCGTGTCTTGTTTGTTCCCGACCGTACTAGTCGACGTGTTAAGCCTTACCCATTAGACAGGTGGTAGTACGGAATATGCCTTGCAACAGAGGCCCGAAGACCGGTCCTTATGGCGGCCGAGGTGCGACTAACAAAACCATGCACCTCGTGCCCAGCCGAAAACATGGTTGGGGAAATTTTGAAGGGGAAATTTATTGTCAAAGCTAAACAACCAATATTTCTATAATTTACAAATTAGTTCTTAGTCTAATTATTGAAAACATCTAATTGTTTCTATTTAAGCGGGCTAAGCATATTCCTAAATTTTTTTACTAGTAAGCACCACATATATAAAGTACTCACTAGTCTTATTTTTCCTAGGGTTACCAAGGTTGATAATAATACAATTAATAAGGCTATAACAAGGAGAATCGGTACGGCTAAATAAAACAGTGATACACGCGGAAATTTAATAAAGCGAAATGCAATAATTTAAATAAACATAATTTTATAAACTCGGATATCAATATGATCAAAATGACATGACTTGCCTTGCTCGCTACCAAAGTCTTCAAGGTTGACCTCGAGGTAGAGCGGCTCTTCCGGATCTACAAGACGCGACGAACGCAAAGAAAAAGGCCAAAAGATAAATAACAACCATATAAGATACCAAAACAAAGCACAAAAATGCGTTCTACACTGTTTAAGGAAGAATTAGCAATTTGAACGGGTCGATTCGAGTTCAAACGATCAAGATATGGCCGTTTGAATTTTAGGCGTTGTTTGAATAGCGATTTACGAATTCGTGAATTATTTTCGCAATTTGAACCACTGCTGCTGCTTGAGAGGGAGACATGAAAACAGAGGAAAGGGAGAGAGAAATGGAGCTCACCGACGGCGAAAATGATGAGGACGACGGCGGCGGCTGGCGGCGGGCTAGGAATTGGGGAAAAACACAACGGGAAGGTGTTCCGAGAATTGCGAAGGTGGAGATGGTGGTGGCTCGGTGGGAAGAGTGACGGTGTAGCGGGAACGGCGGAAACAGCGAGCTCGGCGACGGAAATTGGGCGGCGCATGTTGCGGGAGCTCGGGAATGGGTGAACGCGAGGAAATGAGTGGAAAGCATGTTCGGAGTGTGGGGAACCTTTATAGCCAGCAAGGGTGCTCGGGAATGGCCGGGAGGAGCGGGGAACGGACGGAAACCGTCGCGTCGCGACATTAATGGCGGCTGCAATTTAAGTTGGCCGTTTCGGCTTGCATGATGAGCGGAGGAAGGGGGAAAATGGGGAAAACGGAGGAGTTAAGCCGGGAATACGTTATGACGCGGTTAAATGTGGAGGAACGTGGCCGGGAGAGGCGGGGACGGCCGGCCATGGTGGAGCTCGGCATTGCAAATACACCACGAATTGATGCGGGATTGAATGGGGGTTTATGGGGGAATTGGTGAGGACATGAAGGGGAATCGGTTTTCGCAATTTAATTGAAAGGAAAACCGCTGAGGAGGGAGATCAAACGGTGTGGCGGCGCTACTGTTTGCACGGGAGAGAGAAGCTGGCTGGAGGACGAAGATGGCACTGTAGCGCCAGGGAGGAAAGTTAGACTTTCTGTCCAAACTTCCTTTAATTTTTATAAATACTTTCAACGCTCAAATAATTCCAAGAAAAATCCTGAAAATATATGAATACCCAAAGTATTTAATAAAAATATCTCCCGCTCAGTTAAAATTTAATTAATTTATTTAAATAATTACTTTATTGCTCTTTGTATTAATTAAATTATTTCTTGAGCTCCAAAATTTCACGAAAAATTTCAGAGAGTAATTTAGGGCATGGAGAATATTTGAAAAATATTTCCAGCCATGATTTTTAAAGTAAATTTTTATTTCCTTAATACTTTCACTTGTTTAAAAAGCTTTTCATTTTATTTAATTTCTAGAAAATGAATTATTTAATGATTTTTAATCCCGAACGAAAATCGGGCGTGACAAACCGACCCCCTTACAGGAATCTCGACCCAGATTCGGAAGCACCAACGAAGAGATGGGGATGGGCTGACTTCAACTCGTCTTCGCGCTCCCGGTGGCTTCTTCTTGAATGATTGCTCCACCGAACCTTGCAAAAACGGATGACTCATTGCGTGTATGCCTTTCGAGATGTCCAAGATTTTGATTGGCTCCTCCACATAAGTTAAATCCTCTTGGATCTCGATCTGCGTAGGATCGGCTTGCTCTATCGGCACTCGGAGACATTTCTTGAGTTGGGAGACATGGAACACGTCGTGGACACTTCCCAATGTAAGGCAAGTCGGGCGATAGGCAACTTCTCCTCTTCGCTCAAGATCTTGTACGGTCCAACATATCTCGGTGCAAGCTTCCCTTTCGTGTTGAATCTTTGAACTCCCTAAGTGGAGTGACTCGTAAATACACATAATCACCGCCGAAAGTAAGATCTCGACGACGATTGTCGCATAGCTCTTGTCTAGACCGGGCCACCTTCAAGTTCTTTTGGATGATCCTAACTTTTTCCTCGCTTCTCTAAGAACATCGTACCAAAAACACGTCGTTCCCCATGTCGATCCCAAAGGAGTGGGGTTCTACACTTTCGGCCATACAAAGCTTCATACGGAGCCATTTGTAGACTGGGTGATAGCTATTGTTGTATGAAAATTCTGCATAAGGGAGACTTATCCCAAGTTTTCCTAAAATCAAGGACACAAGCCCGAAGCATGTCTTCAAGAATCGATTGATTCGTTCGTCAGCCATCTGTTTGCGGGTGGTAAGCGTGCTAAAATTCAATCGTGTTCCCAATTCCTCTTGCAACTTTTGCCAAAACTTGGAAGTAAATTGACTACCTCGGTCAGACACGATCTTCTTCGGAACACCATGAAGACAAACGATGCGAGCAAAATATAGTTCTGCCAATTTGCTGCCTGAGTAAGTAGTTTTGACCGGAATGAAACGTGCCACTTTCGTCAGTCTATCAACGATTACCCAGATTGAGTCATATCCACCTTGAGTTCGGGGAAGACCGGTAATAAAATCCATTCCAATTTCCTCCCATTTCCACTCCGGAATCTGGAGTGGTTGAAGCAATCCTGCTGGTCTCTGGTGTTCTGCTTTGATTCGTTGACATACATCACATAAGGCCACAAATTCAGCTATCTCCCGCTTCATGCTGACCCACCAATACTTGGCTTTCAAGTCTAAATACATCTTGGTACTACACAGGTGGATGGAGTAGCGCTTTCATGTGCTTCTTGTAGGATGAGCTTCTTTATTTCTGGAATGTTTGGGACACGATACGATCTCCATTCCAGTTGCTCCGTATTCATCCTCAACAAAACCGCTTGCTTTTCCTCTCCTCATATTTCTCCTGAGTTCTTTAATATCGGTGTCATCTTTCTGGGCTTCGCGAATTTGATCAAGAAGCAAAGGCCTAGCTTCTAAGGTTGCTAGAAAACCTCGCTTGACGATGCCTAGATTCAACGATTCTATCTCCTTGCAAAGAAGAGAAGAATACTGCTCGAGATGAACCGTGTTGCGGTAGCTTTTCTACTCGAGCATCGGCCACCACGTTGGCTTTCCGGGGTGATAGTGAATTCCCACATCGTAATCCTTGATTAATTCCAACCACCTTCTTTGGCGTAGGTTCGATCCGGTGGGTGAAAATATACTTCAAGCTCTTATGATCGGTGTATAGCTCGCAACGATTCCCAACGAGATAATGACGCCAAATTTTTAAAGCATGCACTACGGCGCCAACTCAAGATCATGAGTGGGGTAGTTGTTCTCATGCGGACGTAATGTCGGGATGCATAAGCCACCACATGTCCTTCTTGCATTAACACACAACCCAAACCTTGACGGGAGGCATCACAATACACTTGGAAATCTTTGTTAATATCGCGGGAACCAAAGCTGGAGAGGACACCGGTTTGTTTTTGAGCAATTGAAACGCCTTCTTGCATTGTGGGGTCCATACAAACTTTTCTTCTTTCTTCAATAAGCGAGTCATTGGTCTAGCTATCTTCGAGAAGTTTTCAATGAACCGCGGTAATACCCCGCCAATCCCGGAAGCTACGAATTTGAGTGACTGTTTGGGTTGATTCCACTTGATAACGATTCAACCGTAGTGGGATCTACGCCACTCCTTGAGCGAGATATGACATGGCCTAAGAACTTTACTTCGACAACCGAGAATTCACATTTACTAAATTTGGCATACGGTTGATGCGTCCCGAGTTTCTCTAGGGTTAGACGCAAATGTTGCTCATGCTCTTCTTTTGTCTTAGAATAAATCAAAATGTCATCGATGAAGACAACCACGAACTTATCCGGATACTCCATGAAAACTTTGTTCATCAAGTTCATAAAGAAAGCGGAGCATTGGTCAACCCGAATGACATTACGTACATTCATATAGACCATATCCGTGGTGGTGAAGGCCGTCTTGGGGATATCTTCTTCACGGATTCGTAGCTGGTGATATCCTGATCGGAGATCAATCTTGGAAAATACAGCGGCTCCCTTCAATTGATCAAACAAATCATCGATCCGAGGTAATGGGTATTTGTTCTTGATAGTGACTTCATTGAGCCCACGATAATCGATACACATTCGTTTGGTCTTGTCTTTCTTCTCAACAAAGATTACCGGTGCTCCCATGGGGATGTGCTTGGGACGAATATACCCTTTCTCCTTCAATTCATCCACTTGCTTCTTTACTTCGGCCAATTCGTTGGCGCCCATCCGATACGGTCTTTTGGAGATAGGTGCAGTACCAGGTACTAGATCAATTCGAAACTCAATCTCTCTTTTGGGGGGCATTCCTGGCAAGTCTTCGGGGAACACATCCGCGTAATCCTTGACTATTGAGATTCCTTCAAGACGGACCTGATGCAGAACTTGCGGGCAGGTCAGGGTGGGATGAGCATAGGCGATGACTGGCTGATCAGGACCATTGTGTAACGTGATGGTTCTACGGGCACAATCCAATACCACTTGATGGCGAGCAAGAAAGTTCATTCCAAGGATGACATCTAGATCTTTGGATTCCACAAGGATGAGATTGGCTAGATAAGGAATCCCTTGGATTTCTATGGACACTGATGGACGAATGGCCGAATGGCATTTGACCACCGGGGGTAGTAATTAGCATAGCATTGCTAAGGCTTTCTACCCTCAAGTTATGTTGCGCCACAAATTTTCTTGATATAAATGAGTGTGTTGCTCCAGAATCAAATAAAGCGATGCACAAACGAATTAACCGAAAACGTACCAATGATAACTTCCGGAGCCGCCCGCACATCCTCTGCGTGGCGTGGTTCACACGTCCCCGATCATGTTGTTCTTGTCACCATTGTTGCGGATCGGTGCCTCGGCCTTGCAGGGCGCTTCGGCTTCGGGCATTTGTTAGCAAAATGCCCGGTTCATGGCGGTTGAAGCATAGGAGGACTTTTCCATCACGGTCTTTGTTGGTTGGCACTCTTGGTGCTGCTGTTGGAGTAGGACGAGGTGCACGGTTTATCGCCCGGTTCCCATTGCGATGAAGACCTGTTGACAAATTGCATAGAGGAAGCGGGCGGAACCGTGAGTTGGAGGAAGATCCACCGTGATGAGGAGTGGTATAACGGAGCTTCGACTTGGCCCTGTTGTGCCTTGAAGTTTGCCATGCGACGCTTGAGACTATCGAGTTCTTTGTTCTTGGCTTCCGGCGGATAGACTTGTCCACCAAACGCTGGAAATCGACATAGTCACTTGGAGATCAACCGTGCCGACAGCTCGGGGTTGAGTCCCGAGAGAAACTTTTCCTGCTTATCTTCATCTTCGCGTACTTCCTCCAGGGCATATCGGCAAGACGGTTGAATTCTTGCAAATATTCTTCTTCGAGTGGTTGCCTTGCTTTAGATCCGGAACTCTCGCTTCTTCAAAGCCATAATACCAGTGGCACATGAGACTTTCTAAATGCGGCGTTGAAGCGACCCCAAGTGATAGGCTGTTTTGCAGGTTGAGTGGCTTGGAACTGGTCCCACCATTCAGAAGTGGGTCCTTGGAGTTGGTGGGCAGCGAAGGCAACTTTTTCAGCATCGGTGCACTGGATTAGGTCAAGTTTCTTGTTGATGGTGTGCAGCCAATCTATAGCATCTACGGGGTTGGAGGTGCTAGAGAAAGTGGGTGGGCGAATACGTAGGAATTCTGTGAGCTTGGACTGGGGAGGGGGAGGTGGTGGAGCGTTAGCGGCATTCTGGCGTAGTCGCTCGGGTCCATGCGACGAGGGTGATAGCGGTACGGAGTGTGCTGTAGCTCGTAGTTGTACGTCATCCCCAGCATGCCGATGAGGAGAAGCGCCGTGCTCTGGCAAGCCTCCACGAATGTGTCTCCTTCAGCCAAGGCAGTCAGTGAGGAGCGATTGGGGTGGCTGGAAAGGAGGGTAGCCGTGACCTCCCATTCTGCCTGGGGAGCGTCGTCGTTGCTGGTAGCAAGAAGCTTCACTCCCGTGTACTCCACCTCATTGGTGTAGCCGAGATGAAGGCAAAGGTGACGCAGCTCCGTAACGAAACCATCCCCCCATATCCGAGACGGGTCAAGGGAGGGCCATCTACAAAGTTTTTGAAAATGAAAGGTCGGTAAGAAATTTTTAATAGAGTAAGCGGGTAAAGATAGAATACAAGTTTTCGTAAATAGGGACGAAATTTTTTAAAAAATTCTAGGGGTTGTCTCGCTCATCCTAGGGTCAAAGGAGGCTCGATACCAACTTGTCACGCCCGGAAAATAGAACACTATATTCCGATTGTGAGTGCATAAATCCTTGTCCCGGAGGCAAGGTACACATTACATAGTTGGTAAATAATAGAGTAAACAAGCGGAAGCGTAGATAGAGTACTTTATTACATGGGCGACCAAAGGCCCAACACCGAAAGATAGACAAATAAAAGACGACGGCTAAGACGGGCCACCACGGGCGCTTTGACGACGAGCACGAGCTAGACACCAAAGCCTTCAACCTCGAAACACTCCTCTGTTGGAATGGAAAAGGAGCAAGGCCGAGTACAACCACCGTACTCAACAAGCCATGCCGGAAAAATGCAAATATAATGCAAGGGAGTACAAGGAATTTATATATAAAGCTATTTTGCACAAAAACAACATTTCAAGCATTTAAATATTTAAAGGCATTTAATGAAAACACGAGCCTATCTCTAATCATATTATTATCAAACCGCGCACCAACGCGATCTTGCCACGACCTGCACCAACAAGTGCTATCTTTAATTATTCAGTTTTAAATAGAACTAAAGTCTAACTTGGGTACATCGCTTGGCTTGCCCATAACCGAGGCGCGGCTATTCGAATAGATTTACTCGATCGAGAGGTGTACATCTTTACCCACCGAGACATGTCTTCCTCACGTGTTGCGACGCGCCACATGCCACCATGGCATACGGACGGAAGCCATGACATAACTCATCGCTTAGTACTGCCCTAAACAAAGAAGACCGACATAGACTTCCCGCCAGTGCCACAGGTCGAGCGGACAGAGCTATGCCCCCGGCATCTCGACTCGTTCGAGCCTTCACTTGCCGAGACGTCGGCCCATGGGTTTCAACCCTTCCTAGGGCTTCATCCATCCCTATCTCGTGTCTTGTTTGTTCTGACCGTACTAGTCGACGTGTTAAGCCTTACCCATTAGACAGGTGATAGTACGGAATATGCCTTGCAACGGAGGCCCGAAGACCGGTCCTTATGGCGGCCGAGGTGCGACTAACAAAACCATGCACCTCGTGCCCAGCCGAAAAACATGGTTGGGGAAATTTTGAAGGGGAAATTTATTGTCAAAGCTAAACAACCAATATTTCTATTATTTACAAATTAGTTCTTAGTCTAATTATTGAAAACATCTAATTGTTTCTATTTAAGCGGGGCTAAGCATATTCCTAAATTTTTTTACTAGTAAGCACCACATATATAAAGTACTCACTAGTCTTATTTTTCCTAGGGTTACCAAGGTTGATAATAATACAATTAATAAGGCTATAACAAGGAGAATCGGTACGGCTAAATAAAACAGTGATACACGCGGAAATTTAATAAAGCAAAATGCAATAATTTAAATAAACATAATTTTATAAACTCGGATAGCAATATGATCAAAATGACATGACTTGCCTTGCTCGCTACCAAAGTCTTCAAGGTTGACCTCGAGGTAGAGCGGCTCTTCCGGATCTACAAGACGCGACGAACGCAAAAGAAAAGGCCAAAAGATAAATAACAACCATATAAGATACCAAAACAAAGCACAAAAATGGGTTCTACACTGTTTAAGGAAGAATTAGCAATTTGAACAGGTCGATTCCGAGTTCAAATGATCAAGATATGGCCGTTTGAATTTTAGGCGTTGTTTGAATAGCGATTTACGAATTCGTGAATTATTTTCGCAATTTGAACCACTGCTGCTGCTTGAGAGGGAGACATGAAAACAGAGAGGAAAGGGAGAGAGAAATGGAGCTCACCGACGGAAATGATGAGGACGACGGCGGCAGCGAAAGCGGCGGCTAGGAATTGGGGAAAAACACAACGGGAAGGTGTTCCCAGAATTGCGAAGGTGGAGATGGTGGTGGCTCGGTGGGAAGAGTGACGGTGTAGCGGAACGGCGGAAACAGCGAGCGGCGACGACGAAATTGGGCGGCGCACGTTGCGGGAGCTCGGGAATGGGTGAACGCTAGGGGAAATGAGTGGAAAGCGTGTTCCGGAGTGTGGGGAACCTTTATAGCCAGCAAGGGTGCTCGGGAATGGCCGGGAGGAGAGGGAACGGGCGAAAACCGTCGCGTCGCGACATTAATGGCGGCTGCAATTTAGGTTGACCGTTTCGGCTTGCATGATGAGCGGAGGAAGGGGGAAAATGGGGGAAACGGAGGAGTTAATCCGGGAACACGTTATGACGCGGTTAAATATGGAGGAACGTGGCCGGGAGAGGCGGGGACGGCCGGCCATGGTGGAGCTCGGCATTGCAAATACACCACGAATTGATGCGGGATTGAATGGGGGTTTATGGGGAATTGGTGAGGACGTGAAGGGGAATCGATTTTCGCAATTTAATTGGAAGGAAAACCGGCGAGGAGGGAGATCAAACGGTGTGGCGCGCTACGTTTGCACGGGAGAGAAGGCGGGTTTGGAGGAGGAAGATGGCACTGTAGCGCCAGGAGGAAAGTTAGACTTTTCTGTCCAAACTTTAATTTTTATAAATACTTTCAATGCTCAAATAATTCCAAGAAAAATCCTGAAAATATATGAATACCCAAAGTATTTAATAAAAATATCTCCCTCTCGCTAAAATTTATTAATTTATTTAAATAATTACTTTATTGCTCTTTGTATTAATTAAATTATTTCTTGAGCTCCAAAATTTCACGAAAAATTTCAGAGAGTAATTTAGGGCATGGAGAATATTTGAAAAATATTTCCAGCCATGATTTTTAAAGTAAATTTTTATTTCCTTAATACTTTCACTTGATTAAAAAGCTTTTCATTTTATTTAATTTCTAGAAAATGAATTATTTAATGATTTTTAATCCCGAACGAAAATCGGGGCGTGACAAACCTACCCCCCCCTTACAGGAATCTCGACCCCAAGATTCGGAAGCACCACTCGAAGAGATGGGGATGGGTCGACTTCAACTCGTCTTCGCGCTCCCGGGTGGCTTCTTCTTCGAATGATTGCTCCACCGAACCTTGCAAAAACGGATGACTCGATTGCGTGTATGCCTTTCGAGATGTCCAAGATTTTGATTGGCTCCTCCACATAAGTTAAATCCTCTTGGATCTCGATCTGCGTAGGATTGGCTTGCTCTATCGGCACTCGGAGACATTTCTTGAGTTGGGAGACATGGAACACGTCGTGGACACTTCCCAATGTAACGGCAAGTCGAGCGATAGGCAACTTCTCCTCTTCGCTCAAGATCTTGTACGGTCCAACATATCTCGGTGCAAGCTTCCCTTTCGTGTTGAATCTTTGAACTCCCCTAAGTGGAGTGACTCGTAAATACACATCACCGGCTTCGAAAGTAAGATCTCGACGACGATTATCCGCATAGCTCTTCTATCTAGACCGGGCCACCTTCAAGTTCTTTTGGATGATCCTAACTTTTCCTCACTTCTCTAAGAACATTTGTACCAAAACATGCGTTCCCCGTCGATCCCAAAGGAGTGGGGTTCTACACTTTCGGCCATACAAAGCTTCATACGGAGCCATTTGTAGACGGATCGATAGCTATTGTTGTATGAAAATTCTGCATAAGGGAGACTCTTATCCCAAGTTTTCCTAAAATCAAGGACACAAGCCCGAAGCATGTCTTCAAGAATCGATTGATTCGTTACGTAGCCATCTGTTTGCGGGTGGTAAGCGGTTGCTAAAATTCAATCGTGTTCCCAATTCCTCTTGCAACTTTTGCCAAAACTTGGAAGTAAATTGACTACCTCGGTCGGACACGATCTTCTTCGAACACCATGAAGACAAACGATGCGAGCAAAATATAGTTACGCAATTTGCTTTGCCCGAGTAAGTAGTTTTGACCGGAATGAAACGTGCCACTTTCGTCGATCTATCAACGATTACCCGCATTGAGTCATATCCACCTTGAGTTCGGGAAGACCGGTAATAAAATCCATTCCAATTTCCTCCCATTTCCACTCCGGAATGGAGTGGTTGAAGCAATCTGCCGGTCTCCGGTGTTCGCTTTGATTCGTTGACATACATCACATAAGGCCACAAATTCAGCTATCTCCCGCTTCATGCTGACCCACCAATACTTGGCTTTCAAGTCTAAATACATCTTGGTACTACCTCGGGTGGATGGAGTATGGCTTTCATGTGCTTCTTGTAGGATGAGCTTCTTTATTTCTGGAATGTTTGGGACACGGATACGATCTCCATTCCAGTTGCTCCGTATTCATCCTCAACAAAACCAGTTGCTTTTCCTCTCCTCATATTTCTCCGAGTTCTTTAATATCGGTGTCATCTTTCCGGGCTTTAATTTGATCAAGAAGCAAAGGCCTAGCTTCTAAGGTTGCTAGAAAACCTCGCTTGACGATGCCTAGATTCAACGATTCTATCTCCTTGCAAAGAAGAGAAGAATACCGCTCGAGATGAACCGTGTTGCGGTAGCTTTTTCTACTCGAGCATCGCCACCACGTTGGCTTTCCCGGGGTGATAGTGAATTCCCACATCGTAATCCTTGATTAATTCCAACCACCTTCTTTGGCGTAGGTTCAGATCCGGTGGGTGAAAATATACTTCAAGCTCTTATGATCGGTGTATAGCTCGCAACGATTCCCAACGAGATAATGACGCCAAATTTTTAAAGCATGCACTACGGCTGCCAACTCAAGATCATGAGTGGGGTAGTTGTTCTCATGCGGGCGTAGCTGTCGGGATGCATAAGCCACCACATGTCCTTCTTGCATTAACACACAACCCAAACCTTGACGGGAGGCATCACAATACACTTGGAAATCTTTGTTAATATCTCGGAACCAAAGCTGGAGAGGACACCGTTTGTTTTTGAGCAATTGAAACGCCTTCTCGCATTGTGGGGTCCATACAAACTTTTCTTCTTTCTTCAATAAGCGAGTCATTGGTCTAGCTATCTTCGAGAAGTTTTCAATGAACCGGCGGTAATACCACGCCAATCCTAAGAAGCTACGAATTTGAGTGACTGTTTTGGGTTGATTCCACTTGATAACTGATTCAAGCGTAGTGGGATCTACTTGCCACTCCTTGAGCAAGATATGACATGGCCTAAGAACTTTACTTCGACAACCGAGAATTCACATTTACTAAATTTGGCATACGGTTGATGCGTCACGAGTTTCTCTAGGGTTAGACGCAAATGTTGCTCATGCTCTTCTTTTGTCTTAGAATAAATCAAAATGTCATCGATGAAGACAACCACGAACTTATCCGGATACTCCATGAAAACTTTGTTCATCAAGTTCATAAAGAAAGCGGGGAGCATTGGTCAACCCGAATGACATTACTGTACATTCATATAGACCATATCACAGTGGTGAAAGCCGTCTTGGGGATATCTTCTTCACGGATTCGTAGTGGTGATATCCTGATCGGAGATCAATCTTGGAAAATACGGTGGCTCCCTTCAATTGATCAAACAAATCATCGATCCGAGGTAATGGGTATTTGTTCTTGATAGTGACTTCATTGAGCCCACGATAATCGATACACATTCGTTTGGTCTTGTCTTTCTTCTCAACAAAGATTACGGTGCTCCCCATGGGGATGTGCTGGGGCGAATATACCCTTTCTCCTTCAATTCATCCACTTGCTTCTTTACTTGGCCAATTCGTTGGCGCCCATCCGATACGGTCTTTTGGAGATAGGTGCGGTACAGTACTAGATCAATTCGAAACTCAATCTCTCTTTTGGGGGCATTCTGGCAAGTCTTCGGGGAACACATCCGCGTAATCCTTGACTATTGAGATTCCTTCAAGACGGACTGATGCGGGAACTTGCGGGCGGGTCGGGGTGGGATGAGCATAGGCGATGACTGGGCGATCGGGACCATTGTGTAACGTGATGGTTCTACGGGCACAATCCAATACCACTTGATGGCGAGCAAGAAAGTTCATTCCAAGGATGACATCTAGATCTTTGGATTCCACAAGGATGAGATTGGCTAGATAAGGAATCCCTTGGATTTCTATGGACACCGATGGTGGACTGGCAGGCGGCATTTGACCACCGGGGTAGTAATTAGCATAGCATTGCTAAGGCTTTCTACCCTCAAGTTATGTTGCGCCACAAATTTTCTTGATATAAATGAGTGTGTTGCTCCAGAATCAAATAAAGCGATGCACAAACAGAATTAACTTGAAACGTACCAATGATAACTTCCGGGCTGCTGCACATCCTCTACGGTGGCGTGGTTCACACGTCCCACGATCATGTTGTTCTTGTCACCATTGTTGCGGGCCAGTGCAGGCCTTGCAGGCGCTTGGCTTCGGGCATTTGTTAGCAAAATGCCCAGGTTCATGGCGATTGAAGCGGAGGAGGACTTTTCCATCACGGTCTTTGTTGGTTGGCACTCTTGAGGTGCTGCTTTGGAGTAGGACGAGGTGCACGGTTTATCGCTTTGTTACGCTGTTGCGATGAAGACACATTGACAAATTGCATAGAGGCTGGCGGGCGCGTGAGTTGGAGGAAGATCCACCGTGATGAGGAGTGGTATAACGGAGCTTCGACTTGGCCTGTTGTGCCTTGAAGTTTGCCATGCGACGCTTGAGACTATCGAGTTCTTTGTTCTTGGCTTCGGCGGATAGACTTGTCCACCAAACGCTGGAAATCGACATAGTCACTTTGGAGATCAAGCCATCTGACAAACTCGGGGTTGAGTCTGAGAGAAACTTTTCTGCTTATCTTCATCTTCGCGTACTTCCTGCAGGGCATATCTGGCAAGACGGTTGAATTCTTGCAAATATTCTATTGCTTGAGTGGTTGCCTTGCTTTAGATCCGAGGAACTCTCGCTTCTTCAAAGCCATAATACCAGTGGCACATGAGACTTTCTAAATGCGACGTTGAAGCGACCCCAAGTGATAGGGCATTGCGGGTTGAGTGGCTTGGAACCTGGTCCCACCATTCGAAAGCGGGTCCTTGGAGTTGGTGGGCGCGAAGGCAACTTTTTCAGCATCGGTGCACCTTTGGATTAGGTCAAGTTTCTTGTTGATGGTGTGCAGCCAATCTATAGCATCTACGGGGTTGGAGGTGCTAGAGAAAGTGGGTGGGCGAATACGTAGGAATTCGTGAGCTTGGGTGGGGAGGGGAGGTGGTGGAGCGTTAGCGGCATTCAGTTTTGGATATGATGGAGAAGAGCAGCCATCATATTGGTTTGTTGAGCTAGTATCTGGTGAGAATGGGATTGTCATGAGGTGGGGGTGGTGGAGGGGTGGTGCGTTCTCATGATCACGTGCATTGCCTTTCGCCTGTGCTCATCAGTGCCGACCTCCTCATGTTCACCATCGACCGAACCAAGCAAGAGAAGGATAAGGAGAAAAAAAGAAAAACAAGAGCCAAACTATTAACCCAACTTATTTAGATTTTTATTATACGATGTTGGTGAGATAACTCAAGTTTTAATAGGGCGAAGCTTATACCACAACGGGCGGTATAGGCTGCGCCACTCACACCAAATGAGCCATAAGATAAACGAGGAAAACACACGCGCCCAGAAGCTATTCGTCGCTGCTGGGAGGAGTGCTACCACTGCTGGAGGCGTCGGCTGCGAGGGCCTTGAGTCGAGACCTTGCCTTGCCGGGGCCACGCGAACGAGTGACGGCCTGGTGGTGCTCTTGCGGATGGTGATCTTGGTGCAGCGGTACACGGCGACGCTTGGGAGAGCGTCACGGCCGTTGGCGAGCTTGAGCCGACGCATTTCCTCCTCCAAGGCGTCGAGCTCCTTCTTGAGACTCGGGTTTTCTGCGCGGACTTCGGATCCGCGAGGTTGTTCTCCACCAACCCGCGCTTCACGAGCCTATGGAAGTCAATGCGAAGCGAGTGTCATAGGCCTCCACCATCCGAGCAAGGTGACGAACGGTGGTGTCGTCCTCCAAACGGGTCCCCCTGAGGCTGGCGTAGTCGCTCGGGTCCATGCGACGAGGGTGATAGCGGTACGGAGTGTGGCGTTGTAGCTCGTAGTTGTACGTCATCCCCGCATGCCGATGAGGAGAAGCGCCGTGCTCGGCAAGCCTCCACGAATGTGTCTCCTTGACCAAGGCGAAGTCGGTGAGGAGCGATGGGGTGGGCTGGAAAGGAGGGTAGCCGTGACCTCCCCATTACTCGGGAGCGTCGTCGTTGCTTTGTAGCAAGGAAGCTTCACTCCGTGTACTCCACCTCATTGGTGTAGCCGAGATGAAGGCAAAGGTGACGCAGCTCCGAACGAAACCATCCCGCCCATATCCGAGACGGGTCAAGGGAGGGCCATCTACAAAGTTTTTGAAAATGAAAGGTCGGTAAGAAATTTTTAATAGAGTAAGCGGGTAAAGATAGAATACAAGTTTTCGTAAATAGGGATGAAATTTTTTAAAAAATTCTAGGGGTTGTCTCGCTCGTCCTAGGGTCAAAGGAGGCTCGATACCAACTTGTCACGCCCGGAAAATAGAGCACTATATTCCGATTGTGAGTGCATAAATCCTTGTCCCGGAGGCAAGGTACACATTACATAGTTGGTAAATAACGAGTAAACAAGCGGAAGCGTAGATAGAGTACTTTATTACATGGGCGACCAAAGGCCCAACACTTGAAAGATAGACAAATAAAAGACGACAGGCTAAGGCGGGCCACCACGGGCGCTTTGACGGCAGGCACGAGCTAGACACCAAAGCCTTCAACCTCGAAACACTCCTCTCTGGAAGGGAAAAGGAGCAAGGCTTGAGTACAACCACCGTACTCAACAAGCCATGCCAAAAATGCAAATATAATGCAAGGGAGTACAAGGAATTTATATATAAAGCTATTTTGCACAAAAACAGCATTTCAAGCATTTAAATATTTAAAGGCATTTAATGAAAACACGAGCCTATCTCTAATCATATTATTATCAAACCGCGCGCCCAACGCGATCTTGCCTGACCCGGACCAACAAGTGCTATCTTTAATTATTCAGTTTTAAATAGAACTAAAGTCTAACTTGGGTACATCGCTTGGCTTGCCCATAACCGAGGGCGCTGCTATTCGAATAGATTTACTCGACGAGGTGTACATCTTTACCCACCGGACATGTCTTCCTCACGTGTTGCGACGCGCCACATGCCACCATGGCATACGGACGGAAGCCATGACATAACTCATCGCTTAGTACTGCCCTAAACAAAGAAGACCGACATAGACTTCCCCCGCCGGGTGCCACAGGTCGAGCGGGCGATCCCCATGCCCCCAGGCATCTCGACTCGTTACGAGCCTTCACTTGCCACGAGCGTCGCCCATGGGTTTCAACCCTTCCTAGGGATTCATCCATCCCTACCGTGTCTTGTTTGTTCCGACCGTACTAGTCGACGTGTTAAGCCTTACCCATTAGACAGGTGGTAGTACGGAATATGCCTTGCAACGAGGCCCGAAGACCGGTCCTTATGGCGGCCGAGGTGCGACTAACAAAACCATGCACCTCGTGCCCAGTAGAAAACATGGTTGGGGAAATTTTGAAGGGAAATTTATTGTCAAAGCTAAACAACCAATATTTCTATTATTTACAAATTAGTTCTTAGTCTAATTATTGAAAACATCTAATTATTTCTATTTAAGCGAGGCTAAGCATATTCCTAAATTTTTTTACTAGTAAGCACCACATATATAAAGTACTCACTAGTCTTATTTTTCCTAGGGTTACCAAGGTTGATAATAATACAATTAATAAGGCTATAACAAGGAGAATCGGTACGGCTAAATAAAAAGCATTGATACACGCGGAAATTTAATAAAGCGAAATGCAATAATTTAAATAAACATAATTTTATAAACTCGGATAGCAATATGATCAAAATGACATGACTTGCCTTGCTCGCTACCAAAGTCTTCAAGGTTGACCTCGAGGTAGAGCGGCTCTTCCGGATCTACAAGACGCGACGAACGCAAAAGAAAAAGGCCAAAAGATAAATAACAACCATATAAGATACCAAAACAAAGCACAAAAATGGGTTCTACACTGTTTAAGGAAGAATTAGCAATTTGAACGGGTCGATTTCGAGTTCAAACGATCAAGATATGGCCGTTTGAATTTTAGGCGTTGTTTGAATAGCGATTTACGAATCGTGAATTATTTTCGCAATTTGAACCACTGTCGCTGCTGCTTGAGAGGAGACATGAAAACGAGGAAAGGAGAGAGAAATGGAGCTCGGACGGCGGAAATGATGAGGACGACGGCGGACGAGCGCGGCGGCTAGGAATTGGGAAAAACACAACGGGAAGGTGTTCCTGAGGAATTGCGAAGGTGGAGATGGTGGTGGCTCGGTGGGAAGAGTGACGGTGTAGCGGAACGGCCGGAAGCAGCGAGCTCGCGACGGAAGTGGCGGCGCACGTTGCGGGAGCTCGGGAATGGGTGAACGCAGGAAATGAGTGGAAAGCGTGTTCGGAGTGTGGGGAACCTTTATAGCCAGCAAGGGTGCTCGGGAATGGCCTGGGAGGAGCGGGGAACGGACGAAAAACCGTCGCGTCGCGACATTAATGGCGGTGCAATTTAAGTTGGTTCATTCCGGCTTGCATGATGAGCGGAGGAAGGGGAAAATGGGGGAAACGGAGGAGTTAAGCGGGAACACGTTATGACGCGGTTAAATGTGGAGGAACGTGGCCGGGAGAGCGGGGACGGCGGCCATGGTGGAGCTCGGCATTGCAAATACACCACGAATTGATGCGGGATTGAATGGGGTTTATGGGGAATTGGTGAGGACGTGAAGGGGAATCGGTTTTCGCAATTTAATTGGAAGGAAAACCGCTGAGGAGAGGAGATCAAACGGTGTGGCGGCGCTACTATTTGCACGGGAGAGAAAGGCCGGTCTTGGAGGAGGAAGATGGCACTGTAGCGCCAGGGAGGAAAGTTAGACTTTTCTGTCCAAACTTCCTTTAATTTTTATAAATACTTTCAATGCTCAAATAATTCCAAGAAAAATCCTGAAAATATATGAATACCCAAAGTATTTAATAAAAATATCTCCCTCTCAGTTAAAATTTAATTAATTTATTTAAATAATTACTTTATTGCTCTTTGTATTAATTAAATTATTTCTTGAGCTCCAAAATTTCACGAAAAATTTCGAGAGAGTAATTTAGGGCATGGAGAATATTTGAAAAATATTTCCAGCCATGATTTTTAATGTAAATTTTTATTTCCTTAATACTTTCACTTGATTAAAAAGCTTTTCATTTTATTTAATTTCTAGAAAATGAATTATTTAATGATTTTTAGTCCCGAACGAAAATCGGGCGTGACGGCGCGCGAAGTACGGGCGAGCGGGGGCAGCACGAGGCGGTCGAGAGACACGCGGGGCGGCCGAAAGTGTGCGAGGTGGGGTGGCGGGCATGGCGGTGGCGGCGAGATGCGGCGGAGGTCGGGGACGACCCAGATAGGTGGGGCCCACCTATCGTTGGCTCGGAGACGGAGGAGAGAGGCTGATCGATTCGGCCCATCGTTCAATGGCTCGGGGAAACGGAGAGGGAGCCGACAAGCGGGGTCCACTATCGAAGCCGGGAGGGAGAGGGACGGGGAAAAGGTCTTTGGCACGGCGCAAAGGGACGAAGTCAACGCAAGGGAGAGAGAGAGGAGGCGTCGACGTCGGCGCGAGGCTAGTCCACGAGGTACCAAAAGCGGACTTGGGCCATTTCCGGCCCAAATCGGAGGGAAATTTTAATTTATTTTCTATTAAATTAATCTTTAAATGATCTTTGAATTTTCATAAATGCTTTTAGTGCTCAAATAATTCCATGAAAATTCCTAAAAATATATGAACACCCAAAGTATTTAATAAAAATATCACCAACTCATTTAATGATTAATTAATTTATTTAAATAATTATTGAAATATTCTTTATATTATTAAAATTATTTACGGAGCTCCAAAATTTAACGAAAAATTTTAGAGAGTATTTTAGGGCATGGAGAATATTTCAACAATATTTCCAGCCTTGATTTTTAAAGGAAAATTTAATTTTCTTATTTAATTCACTTGATTACTTTGATTTCATTTTATTTATTTTCTAGAAATGATTTATTTAATGATTTTTAATCCCGACAGAAAATCGGCACGTGATTTATTTTCTAAAAGCGACTTAACGAGATCATAGATGATGCAAAAGCATTAAATACAAAAAGATAGTATTAGATCTATATAGACCGATGTAAACCCTTCAAGACGGTAGATACAACATATAGACTAGTTTAACATCTAGTTCTAGTTCATCTGGCTCTTTGTATCCCAAGAGAAACTAGCCGAAGCGGTAAGATAGATCCAGATAATAATCTAGTTTATATACCGTATATGATAAATTGCGCACTTATAACATTAAATCTAGAGTGTCATGACGATGTAAGCACTAGATTCGACGAAATAAACCACTAATGACGAGAATTTACCTCATTCGGGGTTCGAATCGATGCACCAAAGCCGGATCAAGAACTCGTCTAAAGAAAATAGGAGGCGATGTGCCGAAGTTGTATTGATGTGTGATGATGATTTACAAGAGGTCTCGGGTCCTATTTATACCCAAGTACAACGAAGTCCGTGTAGAACACAGGTTCTATCTAATCTACTATTCAAAATACGACAATATCTCGGGATACGGTCCATGTCGCATTACAAAAGGAAATATCTAAACAAAACCTATTTTACGGATACAATTACCATTACAGGACTTTATCCATAGATGGCAATATCTTAACAAACATTTGGGAAGAATCTTCCTTCTATCTTCAAGCTTCTTTATCGGAAACGGTTCCATCTCCTTCTACGAATCGGAATCGGCTATCACCGCTCCTGTCGATTGGCCTCGGGTGACCTGGTCTTCCGGCCGATTTGATAGTGGCCCCGTCATTAGCCTCTGTTTTCTCCGGATCATTTTCCAATCCAGATTCCACTTCAGGTTTCAACCTTGAACTCGGGGATTTGGTTACCAAATTTGGTTGTTAACACATGCCCCCCAAGTCCGTGATAAGATAATATCGCAGATTTGCCACTTTTCGAATTGCCGTGCAACTCCCGTTCGACTCTGTCTCGGCTGTCAAGAAATCTCTTTAAATAGCACCTGCCTTGCGCCGAAACAAGCCACGTTGTTACTTTCATTTCTCAAGCCCTAGCCCAAAAAACTCTTCGTCTCCTCGACGACCTCGTCGGAACCCGAAGCGCAACTTCACCAACAAACCCTTCCGCGGCAACAATCCCACTCATCAATGGCGTCCTCAAGCACTCCTTGGCGCGCCTCAACCAGTGTACCCTGAGGTATGTCTCATCGGCCATAGTTCTCTTTTTTTTGTAATGCAATCTTTTTCGCTTGTTGTGATTCCTCCATTCTTTCCTGTGATCTTGTAGCACCTTTCACATCAAGTAGCCATTCCAGAGACCTTATCCATCCCGACCGGTATCTATTAGGACCAATCGACAACCCAGGACCCAAGTGAATTTATAAATGCCGAAACCAATTGGATCCCCTATAGGTTCTCAACCCTGCACTGGCATCTTGGACTGCCCAGCCTTCAAATCTTGGCCTTCAACGAGATAAGTCTTGGCCAGCATGGTACCTTAGGATGTCAACTAGGATACAAACCCCTTGTATGGAGCTCGGCATAAACCAATGCGGAATTAATAATAGCCGACATTCCTAAGGATGAACCCTCTATCGGCTTCAAGCTATTTACGATCCGATACTCTCAATGCCTTCCTGTTAAGGAAAGGACCAATGACCCCAACACTGTTGGATGTAGCAATGATCACTGGACTATATATAACATCCACAGCCGACCCCAACAGCCTTCAAGTAAAATGCCAGGCACAACTTCAAAACCAAAAGCATAGGGGTGCAGGTGGCTTTATAGCAATGAACATGAAGGATGGACCAATCTCAGAAACGGGGAACACGCAGACCTTTCTCTTAATGTGGTTGGAAAAATTGTCTTACGTGGATCAGTAGTGGACCAACCGAGAAATTGGCAATATCTAGCCAAAGCCCTAGTAAGCAAAAAGAAGATCCCTGCGGGAAAGTACTTGCTCGGCTATGTATACCAAATGTTGAGCAACACATCGGCTAAGCTAGATTCAAAACAAGCCGTCGCCACGGGAGGCCACGGTGGCTACTACGGCTCGGCTCAACCTTCATCTCTATCAGTTGCCGAAAGGCCGTCTCCACTTGAAGCCGATTTCCCTGCTGCACGAGCCATGAGTCAAAGACGATGAAGAAAGAACGACTCGACGGTGTAGTCATATGGGAGGCAGTGCCACTTTACCTCGGATCCAAATTAACGGTGAGCAATTCAAGAATTGGTTTGAACATCTATACAATGGCTTTCCAAACACCTTGAAGATCTGGTTTGCCTACAAAAACTTTGATAGATTTGAACAACCGGGCGATCTTGACTAGAGCGAGCTCAACTCCGAAAAGTATTCAAAGCCAAGGGAAATCTATGTAACGAGCCATTACTCACCTTATCCTCCCCTGTCGACATCCATCAAGGGCGTAATGTTATCAAGACTTATGAGTTTTATCACCCAATGGTAGCCGCAAGGCGGTTTGGGCCCAGGTCAGCGCCGATTGGTCTTTACTATGCAGGCAAGATCCGGACCAGAGGAAGATCCAGTTGAAGGAAGAATTGAAGGCAATATCATGATGCATCGGCTGTTATGCATCCTTGGTCCCCCTAGTAGTATCAACAACATCAATTTGGCGTGACAAGACGAGCTATCTTGACTGACGGTGGAATGAATGGAAACAACACCTATTCCATCAATCGGCTTCGATGTACTTGATGATCGTCGACCCCGACTTGGTCCCTTCGGTAAGTACTTAGTCTTTTAAAACTTTTCTCCATCGAGCTATCAATTGTGTTCTCATTGTTGCGCCACTTCATTCTTTTGCGGACAATTGATGACTCCCCTGCGCATACGAGCAACACGGGAACAACCATCCTCTACGCTCGTGGTGTTCTCCCCAACGAGCTGCGGGTTGGCATAGTCCGTCATCGGCCATAATGCACCAAAAGTGGGCACGCTCCTTCACGACCAGGACTCTAGTGAACCGACTACCACCTGTGAGGAGGAAAGATCATCAATTTCTTGCCACCTAAGCACTAAACAAAGAAGAAGGTCTCAAAGAAACCCAAACGAGCTCAGTAGATGACCTCTCCCCAATTGATCCAAATTTGGAGGCCTTCATGGAAGATGAAGTTAGATCCGAAGAGATGGACAAGGCCATCCACTAGGCCCATGTAGGCACCAGCTCATCGAAGAAATATGCTCGAGACACCCTCGGGTACAGTGAGCAATCGGCTCAAAAAAACTCCAAGTCCTCCAAGACGGGTTGCTCGTCAGACACCAATAAGCCATTCTCTCTTTTCCGCTCAATCTTTGAATAAGCTCATTCACATTTCTCCCTATCATTGTTGCATCGGCGAGAGGAAGAAAGTGGTCACTAGGCCGAGAAGGGCCCTTCTCCGTAAGTATTTAGCTATTGTAGTTTCCTTGTTTAATCAGCCGATTCCTAAACTAACTCTTTCTCAGCCCCCACGAGGTTCGACACCTGCCCCCCAACTCTCAAGCGAGCACACTCCAACAGTGGGGCGATGACACGGAGGACGTGGCCACCTCGAGTCCCAACTACCCAAGTAAGTCTGTTCGAGTTTACAAATCGGCTTTTCAACCTTGTCGGCTTTCCTAACCATTTAGATTACGCGATCTGTGGCGATCTCCTAGATTTCAACCTCTCCAAGTTTCTTGATCTGACGAAGGTGCCGATAAGGCCATGGTGGTATCGGACGAGGAGCTACGGAACAACTTTGTCGAACATAGCCAAACGGCTAAGCGCTCCCCTCAATTTCACAGTCACATTGCGGTTCCATCAAGTAGTCGGTTTGAGGAACATCCAAGATTGGTTGCGGACCAGGTGGCATGATATTATTGCACCCGCGTTTATGGAGCGCATGGGCACAAACTCGAAACAGCAGAGCTAAACGAGAGAATGGCCGTCGTCACAAAAACCAAGCGTTGGAGGCCACCATCAAAGCAGTCAACAAGAAATTACTACAGAAAGCTAAATTCGATGCTTTGAAGACCGAGCCGATGCTTGAACTTGATCGGCTTAAGCGTCGGGAGGAGCTGATAGGCTTGCCAAGATTGAAGCCGATATCATAGCCAAGGAAAACCGCGTGGCCGGCCTACAGAAGGAGATCGAGGACCGGCGGCGAAGATTAAGGTGGCCGTGTCAAATCGTCCAGGCATGGCCAAGGCGATCAAACCGATCCTGGGGAACGAGTGCGGCCGATGCGAGACAATTGAAGAGATAGACGAGATCCGTCATAAGGCGATATCGGCCATTGCCGAATTCCTTGGGCACTGAGTGGGCGTAATAGTTGTCACAGGCACGAACTCGCACATCTTGTAATCCAACTGCTTTTTCTGCAATCGGCTTTCGCGAGTCTCTTGTAAATGATTCGAACTAACCTTGTAATCGGCTTGCCTTACTTGATCGTCAATTAATGCATGCTTGCCCCGATACCCCCAACTTGCTTGAAGGCATCAAAAATTTTGAAAAATTCGTTCCATCTCCTCTTGCCTTCTTGATATTCGTGTTCTGTCTCCTCTGCCTTCTTGATATTCGTGTTTTGTCGTATATGCCCCCTAATTTTGTTGATGGTGTTCCCAGCGTTAACAAAATTATCAAATCAAATATCTTGTTCTTGTCGGCTAGGCTGAGCGATGTATGAAAATTAGGAAAAAACTTGGCGTGAAAACACCCTAAAGGCGATGCGTGTGTTACAACGCATAGGCTAACACGAATCGGCACGACCATGGCGAATCATGAGTTGATCCATACACTTGGGTATTATTTCTTTAAATGTTTGCCATTCGAGCCCTCCCAAACACTTCTCCACCTAAACCTTCTAGCATATAAGCTCCTTTAGAGACGCATTTGTGGATCTTGAATGGCCGCTTCCCAATTTGGTGACCATTTGCCAAACTTATTGTCTCTTGATCCGATCGGCAATATGAATTTCCAAATGAGTTCGCTCTTGAATGACTTAGGGACAACCTTCTTGTTATAATGACGGGCTACTTGTTCCTTATCCTTGTTACTTTTTCCAAGGCCCTCATCCAGTGACAACACCAAATCTTCGATTCATCTACCATGAGGTTGTAGTAATCATCGGGGTGGGCGATCTTGTGTGAATTCTTCTAGAGCCAGATGATGTTTTTCCATGGTAAAGGCGCCGTGCCCATAGACTAGTTATATGGAGTAACTTGGATAGATCCATGGCAAGCCATCCGATATGCCCAAAGTGATTTGGCTAATCATTATACCACTTGCTTGGGATATGCAGAGATCTTTCTCTTTATCGGTTTGATTAAACTCTTGTTTGAGGCTTCGATTGTCAGTTGGCTTTGAGCATAATACGGCGAAGAATTGAGTAATTTATTCCCCATGCCGTCGACAAGCTGAACAAATTCGTTTGATATGAAGATAGATCCGATCTTTGTTATTGTTTGAGGACGCTAAATCGGTACACGATGTGTTCTTTAACAAACTCAATTGTGTCCTTTGAATCAACCTTCTTTAAAGGAATTGCTTCCACCCACTTTGTGAAATAATGCTGTTGCCACTAGTATGAATTTGTGTCCCTTGCTCGAGGGTGGGTTGATCGGCCGATCATGTCGATTCCTCAACCACTGAGCGACCAAGGCTTGATAATCGGGTTCATAGCCGATGTTGGTGCCCTTTGTATAGCTCCAAATTTCTGACAATCTTGGCAACCCTTGTAGTACTTGAAACAATCCTCCAGCATCGTCGACCAAAAATACCATGCTCTTCCGAGTAGCCATTTCATCTTGTGGGCCAATTGATGCGTGCCGTAGATTGTTTCATGCACTTCTCTGATAGCCACCTTGGCTTGATTGGCACTGAGACACTTGAGTGGCACACCATCAATCGTCCGATAGTATAAATCTCCATCGAGCAAGATACATCTTAAAGCCTTGTAGCGCAATTCCTTGAAGGCGGCCAGGAAGGGTTACGTAAATAGCGTAGACTTCAAACCTCTAGTCGTCGGTTGTTATGGTGGCAATCTCTATCTTAACATATCTTGTCATCGGCTTGTAGCCCGATGCCCCTTGAGCTAAATCATTAGCCTCCGCATTCTGCTCCCTGGGGATGTGCTTCAATGTAACTAGCCGAAAGCTGTCCATCAATTCTCGGCATCGTTGATAGTAGACCATCAACGCATCATTTTTGCACTCATATTCTCCCGACAAGCGGGCGATGACCAACGGTGAGATCCCCCATGATTTCGACGGTGTTGGCTTCGACTTCCTTGAGAAGATGCAATCCTTTGAGCCTTGCCTCGTATTCGGCTTGATTGTTTGTGGTGTGGGGTTGGGCGAGAATGCGAATTCAAAACTTGCCCCCTTGGGGATATAATTACCAAGCCGATACCGCATCCACTCGTGCAAACCGAGCCATCGAACGTCAAAGTCAAGGCATAATTTCCCACTTAGAGCCGATTGAATAATTTATGTGTTCCACTATAAAATCGGCTATAGCTTGTCCTTTAGCGCCTGGGTGCACAGTATCTTAAATCAAACTACATTAAGGCAAAAATCCATTTTCCAACTCGTTCTTTTAACACTTTGGAGCTAATAGCATATATTTAACTACATCGGCTTTGCATATTATTATGCACTCATTGGACAACAAATAATGCCTTAACTTGGTACATGAAAATACGGCAAAGGCACAATTTCTCCAACTTGGTGAATACCTTGTTTACTGCATCCAATAGTTTGTCAATTTGAGATAAAAGATGGCCTTTTCCTTTCCTTTGACCTCTTGGATCAAAGGCCAGCCGATTGACTTGTCGTCGGCTGATAGATATAACTTGAATGGTATTCCTTTTTGTGGAGAAATCAGAAGCTGGATGTGAGCTTAAATAATTCTTGATATTGTCCAATGCTTTACTGTTTTGCTCCCGCCCACAAGTGAATGCACGATCGGCCTTAAGCCAGAAGCAATGATGTGAACGGCTCCATCTTTTATGAAAGATTGGCTATGAATCGCTGATGAAGTTGATTTTGCCGATCGAGTTGCGGTTGTTTCTTGTCCTTGAGAGGTTGTATCGTCTTGATAGCATTGATGCTCCTTGGTGTAACTTCGGTCCCTCTCTCATGAACAAGAAACCTAAAAACTGCCCGGCCGACACGCCGAACACGCACTTTAGCGGATTCATCTTGAGGTCATATTTCCTTGTTCGCTCCAAAACTGTCTAAGTTCGGCTATGTGATTTTTACGCTTCCTAGACTTGACAACGACATCATCAATATAAATCTCTACCGGGGAGACGATCATATCATGGAAAATGTAATTCATGGCCCTTTAATAAGTTGCTCCAGCATTTTCAACCCAAATGTCATGACAACCCATTCATACAAGCCGATTGCTCTGGGCATCGAAAGCGGTTTTGTGAATATCTTCTTTGGCCATAAAAATTTGATTGTAACCTGCATTGCCATCCATAAAACTTATGATCTTGTGGCGAAGCGGCATCCACGAGTAAGTCAGCTATGGGCATTAGGTACTCGTCCTTAGGGGAGTAGCCTTGTTTAAGTCCACAGAAAGCCGATACACACCCTAAGTTTACCATTCTTTTATTGGAACAATGTTCGAGACCCGCTCGGCATATCGGCGGGCGAATGAATCCAGCGTCATATAGTCGAGTGATTTTGGCTTTGATCGCATCATACATATCGGCCTTGAACCTCCTAGGAGATTGTTTGTACGGCCAATAACTCGGCTTGATAGGCAGCCGATGCACAACAATCGATGGGCTAAGACCAGGCATCTCGAAGTACTCCCAAGCAAAACAATCTTTATATTCCTTCAATAAATCAATAAGTTGGGATCTACAATGAGAAGAAAAATTTTACTAATATATGTCGGCCTAGGCCTATCTCCAGAGCTGATATCTATTTCTTCTAGCTCGTCGGCCAACATAAATCCTTGCCCAAGCTTGCCATCATCGTCGTCTGTGGTGTCCTTGCCGTAGACGCTCGAGCCCTTCACGATGCCCTCAAAGTAATAATTGAGGCTCTTCATCTCAATAAATTTGTATGGCGAGATCGGACAACTTTAGAAAATCGGCTTGCCAAACTTTGCTTGGACAGGACAATCAATACCGTCGATTTCCCAGTGGCAAATCGGCGTGCTTAACACTCATTGACACAGTCGGTGGCACGATTTCGATCTTGTCGCCTTGCCATTGGATTAGACTTTGATGCATTGTGGAAGGGACGCGGCGGTTGTATGAATCCAGCCCTCCCAAGTAGCAAGGCATTTGTAAGATGCCTTCCCATCGATGACAAAAGAATGTTGTGGGCACGGTTTCTTGCCAGATCAGCTCGGCGTTAAGCACATCCTTGGCCTCCCAGATGGATTGCCGCCGAAGTCTTTAACCACCATGTTCGTCTTGATTAGATCTTCGGCTCCATTGCCGGCTTACGAAAAGTGGCATAGGGCATGAGATTGACTGCACGGCCCCCATCGACCAGCATTTTGGACATCGGCTTTCCATTAACGAATCCCTTCACGTAGAGTGGTTTAAGGTGTCGATTCTCGAGTCTCCTTTGGTTTCTCGAAGATAGCTTGATGCGGGGACGGGGACAACTTTGCCAAGTGTCTTCGACATTATACGCATCGGCCTTAGGAGCGTCGAATTTGGGCAGCAATATGAAAACCATATTGTGATGCGAAGCCTTTCCTTTTCCTTTAGCCACCCTTATAGCTTGGTCGGACTGCGCTTTCGTTGGCCGAGGTTTGCGTCGGTGAGGCGTTTTCTTCTTGGGACTCCCTTGTTTCTGCCCTACCAACGGCGGCGATCTTTGGATCATTTGTCGGACCTCTTCCTCACGCCCTTCGCTCTTGACCTTTGAATTCTTATTTTTGTGTCTTGGTGAGCAGTCGGAAAGGGCACCATTGGGATTAGTGGGTGCTCGTCATCAGTTTGCTTCTTCGTCGTATTCTTATTATTGTCTTCTTCATCTTGAAGAAGTCTGGTGAATCGGTCCAGAGCCGATCGTGGCCACAGGGGCGAATGAGCGGAGGCTGCACATTGGTGGGTCCCTATACTCGTCCTCACGATATTTGCTGCAGGCTGGGCAGTTGTCTATTGTCGGCAGCCTCATCCCCGACTTCCAACAGAATCGGAAAAACTCACACCACCAATGCGGATCGCATGTCGCTGTTATGCCTAATGTAATGGAAGCCTATAGCCTCGGGTTCCCTCACATAAGGCACATTGCGTCGTGCTTCTTCTTCTGCCAAAATCATTTGCTTTGGCGGCGGCATTGGCTGTCCATGCGGATCGGCGCATCGGTCAGCCAATCGGCCAATGGATGCACCATGTTAATTGGTGCAGATTGGTCTCCAGTCATCCTCTTCTCTGCCTTGACCCCCTCAAGAGTTTTGGCTAAGTTGTACGCCATTCTGCTCTGTCGATCAGCTCGCCTAGGGCCGGCTTGAACCATATTGACCGGGAAGGGGTTTCTGTCCACTTTCATCGGCAGAGGTGAATCGGCAAACTTAAGCTTCCCGGCCTCGATTGCCGAGTGGATTTCTTTGCCTGAAAACTTTACAATCGTTAGTGCTATGGGTGGTGGAGTTGTGCCACTTGCGGTGCTTCTCTTCTTAAGTTCTTCGATCGATGGGATCGTGTGGTTGGGAGGAAGCTAAATCTGCTTCTCCTTCGCAATAAATCAAAGATCCTATCGGCCTTGGTAATCTCGAAGTCGTACTTCTCCTCCTTAGCTGTTTTAAGCAGCCATTGGCAGACGATGACCTTTTTATTTTTGGTCCATTTGGCTGCAGCAACTTCTGTGTCATCGTCGCTTATTTCTGAATCAGATTCGACGATGACGTGGGCAACCATACTGACGACCTTCCTTGATTCCTGAAATCGTTGCTCGTGGGTCGCCACCTTACGCCCAAGTGGCTCGGTTTGTCAAAGTCTTGAGCCGAAAACCTTTCCGGATCGGCGCGGCGATCCATGGAAAGCCAAATCGGCTAGCTGGGAATCGGACAACACCGGTGTAGCATCGGTTCCTCATCTCCTAAACCTCTGCATGTAGTCTGAACCGATTCTTCATGCTTCTGCCTAATGCTTGTCAGGTCCGACAATTTCATCTCGTGATTACCGGTGTAGAAATAGCTATGAAATTGCTTCTCGAGATCGGCCTAGCTTTGGATAGAGTTATAGGGCAATGAAGAAAACTAAGTGAAGGCCGATCCCGAAGCAGCGATAGTGGGAATAAACGAACTCTCGGGCGTCATGCGCCGTGCCTCTCCCTGCCTTTGGGCCAAGAATCGGTGACGAGCTCGTATGTTGAGTATTGTCTGCCAGAGAATTTGGAGAAATGCAGGACCTTATACCGGTTGGGCAACGGTACCCTCTCGAAGTGCTTTGGGTATGGATACTGGAGATACATGTTCCCAAAATCTTTTGGCTTAAGGCCGAATTGATCACGCATAACGTCGGCAGTCAAATCGGCCCAAGTCTTGTTGTCTTGAACTGTTGTATCGGCTCGTGCTGATCATCTTGCATGGGTGCCTGCCCGTGCGAGGTGGCGTGCGAGCCCGATAATGTCGGTCTTGATGGCCTCCACAGTGCGATCTTGAAGTGGGTTGCCCAGGGAGGCGGCCGGTCGCCGGGGTGTTTGCGGATATGGGAAGAGCTATCGGCCACCGGCATTGTATTGTGCCCCTTGAATGAGATTGGCAGCCGACTCTTGATGCCGATTGAAGTTGAACATGCGGCTAGGCTGCTCACAGGGAAGGAGGTTGTTGCTGTTGAGAACAACGGGCGATGGTCTTGAAGCCGAGCCGGCTAGGTCGGCTGATTGAACTCCTCTGGTGGCCACAGCTATATCGGAGGCGGGATCGGCCGGTTCTAGGTTGCCAAGACCTGTAATTAGGGCGGTCGTCTATAGTAGGTTAGCCCAGCTTGCGGTGATCGGCAATCTTGGAATCGACCACGGTGGCAATCATATTATTCGGGGTCTTGACCAAGTTGCCACTTTGATTGGCGAGTGCATGGTGCACGGCAGAATCGATCCGGTCTTGCAAAGTGTCTTACATCAGATCGTCTTGTTCTTGCTTTGGCTTCTCCATCTCGTGTTTTCCTTTTGCGTCGTCTAAGGAGGACGCCTTGAAGTCGTCTATGTTGAATTTGTACTTACGGTGGGCGGCCCCCAGACCTGAGCGGACAAAAGATTGCGAATGGTTAGCTGCGGTTCTCGACCATCTTCTTGTAGTCGGCCAATTGCTCGGCCGATAGTTGTTCCATCTTGATAGGAATTGTGTTTTCCTCTCTGATTTCGGGGCTCTTGACATTAACCATCACGTCAGCTTTGTCGAAGCGCTCTAACCGAGTCGATGGTCCCACCGGGTGTGCCAGAAGCGTGTTGATGAGAAATTTCTCTCCTTGGCGGCACGGGAGATACGCAGCTCCGAGTGCAGGTCGGAGTCCTTGGCTACTGTGATGAACTAGGCGTGCCAATTGGTTTGATCTGCTAACCAATAAGAGATAATAAATAGATACATGTGTTAAGGTTAAAGTTAGATCCTACCGAATCGGCTCAGGGAATCAATTGACATATATTGGCTATCCCGAAGCACATTTAAACTAAGTGACTAGGATAGATCAGCTATGCCGAGATAGTATAAATCACTTAATCTAAATATACATCAGGGTAACAAATATATGTATTTATAACCTACCGATCTTTGCAGATCTAATGTTTATACGCTATTACTCCGATGTATCTTATGAAAAGATATCAATCTAACCTAAATGCGTTAAACCTAGATCAATCGGCTATTAGGCGTGATGCCAACGGAGGCGACAGCGGCTTAAGGCATTTAACCAGATTGAGATCTTAATATAAGAGAGCAACTTTAATATATCTAATAGTAAATAATGCTAAAAGATTATTAAAACAGGTAAGGCTAGCTGAAACCCCAGCACTGTCTCTACAAGTAGGCATTTAATCGAATAGTTCTTTCTAAAAGCGACTTAACAGATAATAGATTATGCAACATTAAGTACAAAAAGATAGTATTAGATCTATATAGACCGATGTAAACCCTTCAAAATGGTAGATACAACATATAGACTAGTTTAACATCTAGATCTGGCTCTATCGGCTACTGTATCCCAAGAGAAACTAGCCGACGGTAAGATAGATCCAGATATTAATCTAGTTTATATACCGTATACGATAAATTGCGTAGCTTATAACAGTAAATCTAGAGTGTCATGACGATGTAAGCATTAGATTCGACGGAATAAACCACTAATGATGAGAATTTACCTTATTCGGGGTTCGAATCGATGCAGCCCGAAGCCGGATCAAGAACTCATCTAAAAAAATAGGGGGCGATGCGCCGAAGTTGTATTGATGTGTGATGATGATTTACAAAAGGTCTCGGGTCCTATTTGTACCCAAGTAAAGCAGTACGTGTAGAACATGGTTTCTATCTAATCTACTATTCAAGATACGACAATATCTCGGGATATAGTCCCATGTCACTTTAGAAAAGGAAATATCTAAACAAAAACCTATTTTACGATACAATTGCCGTTACAGGACTTTATCCATAGATGGCAATATCTTAACGAACATTCGGGAACCGAATCTTCCTTCTATCTTCAAGCTTCTTTATCGGAAACTTGTTCCATCTCCTTCTCGAATCGGAATCGGCTATCGGCTGTCCACTGTCCAGGTCGGCCTCGGCCCGGCTGGTCTTCCAGCCGATTTGATCGTGGCTGATGCAACCTCTGTTTTCTTCGCAGATCATTTTCCAATCCGATTCCACTTCAGTTTCAACCTTGAACTCGGGGATTTGGTTACCAAATTTGGTCGTTAACAACTACATAGTTAACTCTTGGCACCTTTGGTATTTTAGAAATTCTCTTCGTGGACTCGAAACTAGTGGAGTTGTTTTTGAGCCCTTGGCCCGGCTTCCATGAAACCACGGACTCGAATTTCGCTTCAAGCTGCTTTTAACACGAACGACAGGTGTTTCAAGAAAGTGCTTGATGCGCTTTTACGTAAATTGTGGGTATCTTGAGTTATCACTTCTTTTAGCTGAACTATTGACATGACCGCTTGGTGTGTGCCTTAGATCCGAATATGTTAACTTGAGATTGATGTAACTTTGTTAACAGCTCATAACTAATTCCTTTGGTTGCAACCTAATCTGTTTCACATGGTTTAACCTCCAAGCAAAACGGTTATGGGGTTAACGAAATTGGACTTCAAGCTTGCTTTACCAAGGTGGATAGGCTTTTGACCGACTATGACTCATGAGGCTACTACACTTGAGGTAATCAATCTCTTTGATTTATAGGCAACTTGATCAGTAGGCCGATTCTTTGCCATTCCATCGAAATGAAGTATTGGCGAGCTCCTTCATTCCGTTGGTCCTTGTATCGTGTGCTAGCTTTGAAGGCGACAAGACACAAACTTCGACGTTGCATTCCCACAAATGCCGGAACGGAAGAGCCGTTGGGAGCGCCTTTGAAACAAACAAGGGTTCTGCTTTTGATCTCACAAGTTTGCTTTGCACCCTTGAGTAAAGGTGGTTCGCCTAGACAATTTCTCCAAATCATACTTGGATGGGTGGATGCTCTAGCTTGACATTTAGATCAATTCGCTTCGAGCAATGTGATGGGAAATTTTCCAATGCCGTCTTCTAGGAAACATCGAGGTGGTTTTAAGAACAGTAGTGGTCACCCTAAACTAAGAATAACCATTCTTGATCCATGTTCGTCGCTAAGGTGCAGTTGCACTTATTGTTTTCCGAAGAAACTTCCAAGATGAGTGCGGGCGTTTCTCTCATGACGTTATTACCAATTTTTTGTCATTCTTCTCATTTCCTTGAGGTGCCACTAATTCTGAGTTTTAAGGAGATCGTATCATGCTAAATGTTATGGTGGTATGTACATTCATATTTTCTTGATTGACCATTTACTTCCCTTGGTTAGCAATCATTTCTTGGAATCTAACCAAAACTGAAAGAACGGGGAAAAATGAAGCCCTAGGTTTCTTATAACACCGACGGTTACACAAGTTAACATGTTTTTGAATTCTCAAGATGAATCAGAAAAGAAGAGAGACTATATATCTCGACTTTATTCAATATTCCCTTCTTTTGACATATTTGTCATGAAAGTTCTATTTAGAAACAAAGGTACTTGAAGATTAAACAATTATAAGCTGCCGCCATGAACTTGACTAGCGGAGACGTCTTGACTAGGGTGACTTTTACTCTTGTGATTATGGCACAGTTGACTTGCTCGACCTTGCTTACACGCCCAGGTGCTCCAATGGGAACATTGCCTTGCATGCAAACTTGATTGATTTCCAAGCATATGCGTAGAGGCAACACGAGATGCCTTGGTTTTCGTGATAACCTTGTGGTTGGAGTGGTACACTATTTTCCTTGGCATGGCTTGCCTTCTTTGTTGTCGGTCATGTTGCTTGGGGATAAGTTGGCGGGTGAACCTTAGAACTTTTGTTGGTGCCCTTAACGATAATACGCCGTGGTGGAGGTTGCGGAGTACGGGCGATAACTAGTATCCTTTGCCTTACGGGCACCGTTTTGCTAGATTTGACTACATTGTCTTGAAGTAGGGCAGCTCGCAAAACACTTGTGTTGTGAAACCGATCTTTGGTATCTTGAGGATGTTGGCGCTTGGGCCTTTGGACAACTTAACAGGTGCTGTTAACTTTGGAATTTGGTAATTGAGTTCCTAAGTACGAAAAGGCAAAGTGGAATCGGATCGGTTGAAGACGGGAATCGTATCGGCTAAAGAGTGATCGGTGTGGGGCTAATCGGGCGAGGATGGATTGAGCGGGAGCGGCCAGACGGCGGTCCCAGTGCGGAAAAGATGAAACCGTGTCTAGTGCAGAAACTTGAAGATAAATAGAAGATTCGGTTGCTAATTGTGCGTTAAAAGATATTGCCACTTATGGATAGAGTCCTATAATGGCAATTGTATGTGTAATCTAGAAATTTGTTAGACTGTTAGTTGTAACACGGTATGGGTCTCCCTAGGGATAATATGGTGTTTTAAATAGTAGTTTAGATAGAGTCCAGGGTTGTTACGAGATAGTTGTATCTTGGGTATAAATAGGACCCGAGACCCTCATGTCGAGGGGAATCATTCAATCAATCAAATCTTCGGCGCATCGCCAACCTTTTCTTTAGACTAGCACTTTGTTTGGCTTTGGGCTGCATCGTCTCGATCCCCAAATCCGGGTAAATGTTTGTTATTAGTGGTATGATTCTACTGTTTCTAGTGCTTCCATCGCAATGATACATTAGAAGCGATAATTTTACTGCGTAATATATCATATAATGCATATGAATTAGATCAATGTTTAGATCTATCTTGTCATTGGCTCGTTCTGTCAAGAACATGCAGTCAATAGGGCTAGATCTAAAGGTTGGCTGGTTCATATGCGGTATCTTGTCTCGAGGGGTATAAATCGGTGTAAAAGATCGGATGTTTCTTTTCATACTTATTGCATCGGATTCGAACTATTAAGTCGTCTTTAGAACTACCGATGATCTGTTCATCGAGATTTGTATTATTTAGAGACAGATGCTTGGGGTTTCAGCCGGCCTTACTTGTCTAATATGTTTCTTTTAATGTGCTTATTACTAGATTTGTATTAGAATTTGTCTCTTATGTTAAGATCGTGTTTACGTCGGACGTTGCCTAATGAAATCGGCCTTTCCTAGGCACCGATGGCTGATTTACGGGTTGTACGTTTGACTCGGGGATATTATCTTCACACAAGATTCATCGGAGTACTAGCCGATTTTTGTTAGCTTTCCGGTATCGGCTAGGTTATCAATCGTATATTTATTATTCTTCACTATATTTGGATTGAGCGGTGATGTTGTCTCGGTGTAAGCCGATCCATTCCGATCACTTGGCCCGAATATGGCCTAGAATAGCATATATACATTCATGGATTTCCTTAGCCGATCCCGTGGGAATCTAACCTAACACTTAATGCGTACTTTCTCGTTTTCTTGTTGATTAGCGGATCAAATCAGCGCACGCCACACACGTTGTAGGCGGCCAGAAGGACACACTAGAGTCAAGCGAGATCTCCGGGCGCGCGTGAGAGAGATTTCTCGTCAACACGCTTCTTGGCACGCCAGTGGGGCTGTCTCTGTCGGCTCGGCTTGGGCGAATAGACTCAGCCGGCAAGATGGTCGACTCCAAGAGCCACAGCATCACGCGGGACAACATTGTCCCAGTAAAGATGGAACAATTATCGGTGAGCGACAAGCCGAATATAAGAAGATGGTGGAAGAGCTCCGGGCTAATTATTTACAATCTTTCACCCAAACAAGATCGGAGATGTGCACCAAAAATACAAGTTCGGCTGAACGATACCAAGGCATCTTCCTCGGGCGACACAAAGGCAAACGAGGAAGGTGGAAGAGGCGAGCCCAAGTGCAAGATGATTCGGTAGTATACTCTCTACAAGATCGGATCGACTCGGCCGTTCACCACGCACTTAGTCAGCCAAAGTAGCATCTTGGTCAATACCCTCAATAATATGATCTCTAATGTGGTCGATGCCAATGTAGTGAGCAGTGCAACGGGGCCACGTACTTTGCGAGATGGCCAATTTCACAGTTACGGGACGCTAGTCACGCGGGATCGGCCGCTTCCATTGATAGCACAACCAAACCCGCCAATGGGAGTCGGTCAGCTAAATCCAGGTGAGACAACTGTAAGACCAGCGATTACTATACTAAATCAACAACAGCCATTGCCTCAGTGTCAACTCGACAGCATGTTCAATGACAATCGGCAGCCAGAGCCGATTGAGCTAGACAGGCGGCACAATGCCGGTGGCGACGCGTTGTTTCGAGCCACCAATGCCACAAACGGTGCCTCGGCCACCTCCGGCCGACCATCGCTACCGGTACCAAGGGGCCGTCAAGATCACCACTATAGGCCCCGGACACCACCACAGTGTATCGGCAAGCACCTGTCGTATGACCCATATGAGCCGATACAACAAGACAACCGAGCATGGGCCGATCTAATTGCAGATGTCATGCGCGATCAGTTCGGCCTCAAACCAAAAGATCCGGGGAATATGTATCGGTATCCCTATCCGAGACATTTCGAACGAATCCATTGCCCAACCAATACAAGATCCCGAGACTTCTCAAAATTCTCGGGGCAAGACAATGTTTCCACCTATGAGCACGTTAGCCGATTTTGGCGCAATGCGGTGAAGCATCGGCTACGGACCCCTTGAGAGTTCGACTATTCCCCTTTCTCTTTCAGGATCGGCCTTTACAGGTCTCCTCATTGCCCTAAAACTCGATTCGAGATTGGGCCGATCTTGAAAACAGTTCCACGGCTATTTTTACTGCGGCAGCCATGAGATGAAGTTGTCGGACCTCACAGTGACGTCGGCGAAACACAATGAATCGGTCCAAGACTACATCCAACGCTTTAGGGAGATGAGAAACCAATGATATAGCTGGTGCTATCGGATGCCCGAGTTGGCCGTCGGCCTTTCACGGCTTAATCGCGCCAATCCGGGAGCGATTCTCGCGCAAGACTTGACAGCCTAGCCCGCCCAGCGCGAAGGTGACGGACCACGGCGGCGTTTCCAAGACACCGGAAGGTTGTCAAGAATATAACCCAGGTCATCGTTGATTTAGATTACGGGTCCAGACGACGATGAAACGAAGTGGCGGCGGCCGAATGGGCCAAGAAGAAAAAAGGCCATCGTCGCAATGGGCTGAAGATGGCTAAGGAAGAGAATACGACTTTGACATCACTAAGGCCGACAAGATTTTTGATTTCTTGCTCAAGGAGAAACAGATTCAATTACCCGAAAATCATGTGATCCCGTCAGTAGAAGAGTTGAAAAAAGAAGATGCGCAAGTGGCACAACTCCACATCTCACGCCACCAATGTGCGCAAAGTCTTCGGACAACAAATCCGTCGGCAATCAAGGCCGGGAAGCTAAAGTTCGCCGACTCAAATCGGTTGATGAAAGTAGACGGCAATCCCTTCCCGGTCAACATGGTCCAGGCCGGCCGGCGAGCTAATCGACGAACGAGAATGGCGCACGGCTTAGCCAATACATCGATCGGGGCCAAGGCGAGGAAGTCGACAGGCTGGATGCCACGCCGCGCAAATTAATATGGTGCGCCAGGTTATCGATCGGTTGGTCGCGGCCGATCCATGAATGAAGCCGACACCGTCATCAATACCGGTCTCGGCATGAAGAAATTTACGATGAAGCACCTCATCGGCCACGAGCCAAGTACTCGAGCCGACGATACAAGGTAAACCATGACAATGCCGATCCACATTGGCATTGCGATTTTAGTCTTGTTGGGAATCCGGCATGAGGCTACCAACATTGGATGATTGCCCGGCATATTACGATGGCGCGACGACGGACGCGGAAGCCTATCACCTACAAGTTCAGCTCGGCTCATTCTTAGAGCCGTCCGGCTAAACCAAAGGCGGCGACCTGTCCATGATCGGCTCGGTCCGATCCATCGGGACTTCTTCGTCGGCGAGAACCATGATGGAGACAACCGGGATGACGAAGGGCGATGATGGGGAATCGACGAGACGCGAAAAGGAGGGTTCAACGGCTCAAGCGTGAAGGGAGAGAAGACGAGTGCAACAAATGATCTACGAGCAGCGCCGTCAGTCGGCGGCAAAATCAAAAGGCGGTGGGTACCCAAACGGAAAGCTGCACATTGCGACGAAGAACAAGCGAAGAAAGCCTGGCCAGGCCAAGCCGGAAGGGCAGCCGAGAGGAAAGGCAAAGTTTACGCATCGGTTAACATGGTCTTCATGTTGCCACCGAGTTCGGCGCCCCGGGTCGATGCGGACACTATCGAAGATGGCCGGCAAAGCGACAATCTCGCCGAGACCAGGCCATCTTCGACAAGCCTTAAGGGACCGAAAATCGGCACTTGAAGCCGTTGTACGTTAAAGGATTCGTCAACGGCAAGCCGATCTCAAAATGCTAGTCGATGGGGAGCTGCGTCAACCTCATGCCCTACGCAACTTTGAAAACTCGGAAAAGGGGCCGAAGACACGATAAAAACCAACATGGTGCTCAAGGACTTCGGCAACCTATCGGAGAGCAAGGGCATTCTCAACGTTGGCTGACCATCGGCAACAAAACCGCGCCCACAACATTCTTTGTCATCGGCGGGAAAGGGTCTTATAGCTGCTTGCTCGGAAGGGGCCGGATACACGCCAAGCTGCTTTGCATCCCTTCTACAATGCACGAGCGATCCAATGGGACGGCGATAAGATCGAGATCGTGCCAGCAAACAGGTTAGTTAGTGTCGTCGGTGCCGATTTGCCACTTTGGGAAATCGAAGGCATGATTGTTTATCTGGGAAAATCTGGCAAGCCGATTTTCTAAATGTGTCCAATTCAACAATACAGCCCATCAGAAACGACGAGCCGCAGCTGCTGCTTTGAACAAGACATGCTGGAGGGCTCAAGCATTCTCGGCGTAGCCACCGTGGACGAAGACGATGGCAAGTTAGGGCAAGGTTTCACGTCGGCTGACGAATTAGAAGAAATTGATATCGACTCTGGTGATAAGCCGAGGCCAACGTACATTAGCAAAAATCTATCTCCTTATTGTAGATCCCAACTTATTGAATTATTAAAAGAATATAAAGATTGTTTTGCTTGGGAGTACTTCGAGATGCCCGGTCTCGGTCGATCGATAGTGGTCCATCAGCTGCCGATCAAGGCAGGCTATCGGCCGTTCAAACAGCCTCCCGGAGGTTTAAGGCCGATATGTACGACATAATTAAAGCCGAAATCACTCGGCTATATGGCCAGAGATTCATTCGGTGTCTTGCCGATACGCGAAGTGGGTCTAAAACATCGTCCGGTATTGAAGAAAAATGGTAAACTCCGGGTGTGCATCGATTTCGAGAGATCTAAACAAAGCAACCCCTAAGGACGAATACCCAATGCCAATAGCCGATCTACTTGTCGACGCTGCCTCGAGGCCATAAGATTATCGGTTTCATGGACGGTAACGCGAGGGTATAACCAGAGATATTCATGGCCGAAGAGGACATTCATAAGACCATTTTTCAGTGCCCTGGCGCAATCGGCCGAAGTGGTAGTGATGACGTTCGGGTTGAAGAATGCGGGAGCAACATATCAACGGGCCATGAATTACATCTTTCACGATATGACCGGCTCACTAGTGGAGATATACATTGATGACGTGGTTGTCAAGTCAAGAGAAATAGAAGGACACATTGCCGATCTCCGACAAGTGTTGGAACGAACGAGGAAGTATGGTCTGAAGATGAACCCGCTTAAGTGCGCGTTCGGCGTGTCGGCCAGACAATTCTTGGGATTTCTCGTCCATGAAAGAGGGATTGAAGTCACACCAAGGAGCATTAATGCTATTAAGACAATTCAACCCCTGAAAGATAAAAAGCAGCTTCAGTCGTTGATCGAAAAGATAAACTTCATCAGACGGTTCATAGCTAATCTCTCAGAAAAGATGGAGCCGTTCACACCATTGCTCTGGCTGAAAGCCGATCAAACCTTCACATGGGGGGCAGAGCAGCAGAAAGTGTTAGATGACATAAAAGATTATCTAAGCTCTCCTCCAGTCCTGATGCCTCCACAAAAGGGAATACCGTTCAAGCTGTACCTATCGGCTGACGACAAATCAATCGGCTTCGTCCTAATCCAAGAGGTCGACGACAAAGAGAAAGCCATTTTCTATCTCAGGTGACGGTTGCTAGGCCTTGAGAAACAAGGTATTCACCTATGGAGAAGTTATGCTTATGCCTCTATTTCTCATGTACAAAGTTAAGGCACTATCTGCTGTCCAATGAGTGCACGGTAACTTGCAAAGCCGATGTAGTCAAGTATATGCTATCGGCTCCAGTGCTCAAAGGAAGAATCGGTAAGTGGATCTTCGCACTAACAGAGTTCGATTTAAGGTATCAGGCACCAAGGGCAGTCAAGGGGCAAGCCATAGCCGATTTCATTGTGACACAGAAATGATTCAATCGGCTCAGTGGAAATTATGCCTTGGACTTTGACATTTGATGGCTCGGTATGAACCAATGGCTACGGCATCGGCTTAGTCCTTATTTCGCCCAGGGGGCAAGCTTCGAGTTTGCCTTTGCCATTGACCCCCACGCTACGAATAACCAAGCCGAGTATGAAGCCGTTCTCAAAGGGTTGACTCTACTCAAGGAGGTGGAAGCCAAGCGGTTGAGATAATGGGAGATTCGTTGCTCGTCATCGACGTATCGGGGAGAATATGAGTGCAAAAACGACGCGTTGATGGTCTATTACCGACAATGCTGGGAATTAATGGATGGTTTTCGGTGGTCACTTTGAAGCATATCCTAGAGAAGCGAGATACGAGGCCAATGATTTGGCTCAAGGGGCATCGGGCTATCGGCCGATCTTTGAAAGAAATAAACCTTGACGTGGCCGCCATCACGGCCGATGATTGGAGATTTGGCGTTTACAACTATCTCAAAGACCCCTCTCAATCGGCCACAAGGAAACTACGATACAAGGCGCTACGATATGTGTTGCTTGATGAAGACCTATACTATCGGACGATTGACGACATACTACTCAAGTGTTTGGGAGCCGATCAAGCTACGGTGGCCATCGGGGAGGTACACGAAGAATCATGGCACACATCAATCGGCCCACAAAATAAAATGGCTACTTCGCCGGCCGGGTACTTCTAGCCGACAATCTTTGGAAGATTGTTTCAAATACTACAAGGGTGCAGGACTACCAAAGTTCGACACGATACAACGAGCACCGGCATCGGCCATGAACCCAATCATCAGGCGTGGCCCTTCGGAGGATGGGGCATTGATATGATCGGCGAGATCAATCCACCTTCAAGCAAAGGACACAAATTTATCACTGGTAGCCACGGATTATTTCACAAAATGGGTGGAGGCGATCCCCCTCGAGAAAAGTTGATTCTAAGGACGCAATTGAGTTCGTCAAAGAACACATCATCTATAGATTTGGCGTTCCACAAACAATAACGACCGACCAGGGATCTATCTTTATGTCGGGCGAATTTGTTCGGTTTGTCGACGGCATGGGGATCAAGGCTGCTTAACTCTTCGCCGTATTACGCGCAAGCCAACGGGCAAGGCGAGGCCTCAAACAAAAGCTTGATCAAGTTGATTAAAGAAAGATCTCACGAGCATCCTAAGCAATGACACACCCGATTGACCGAGTCATTGTGGGCGTATCGGATGGCATGCCACGGGTCAATCCAAGTCCCCCCGTACAACTGGTCTATGGACACGAAGCAGTGCTGCCATGGGAGAGTGTCGTCGGCACAAGGCGCATTCAGCTACAGCACCAACTCATAGCCGACGATTATTATCACGTAATGGTAGACGAGTCGGAGGATCTCGTTTTGTCCAGGATGAGGGCCTTAGAAAAAGTAACAAAAGATAAATAATGAGTAGCCAGACACTACAATAAAAAGGTTGTGCCTAAATCTTTTGAGGAAGGCGAACTCGTTTGGAAACTTATACTACCGATCGGATCTAGAGACAACAAATTCGGCAAATGGTCACCAATTGGGAACGGCCTTTCAAGATCCACAAATGCGTCTCTAAAGGAGCTTACATGCTAAAAGGATTGGATGGAGAGATATTCGGAAGGGCCCTTAATGGAAAATATTTAAAGAAATATTTCCCGAGCGTGTGGATCAATTCGTGAATCGGCTATAGTCACTTCGGCCGATCTACGATAGCCGATGTCTTACAAGGCATCGCCTTTAGGCATTTTCACACATCACTTTTTACAAAGCACTCTGCGATCGGCTCATGATTGCCCAACAAGAATGACCAGAATGCGCGAGCGACTCGAACTCACAATTTTGTCGACACCGAAACTATCAACAAAACTTGGGGGGCATACACATACACAAGTCAACCGAAAAACCAAGCCGATTGCAACGCAAAAATCGGGCTAGAACATTAAACGAGCTTTATTCAGAATCGGCGCAAAGCCGTCTTTGACTACATGTTCCCTAGATAGTCCCTGATGGCCGCCAGGGCTCGTTCGATAGGCTCCGCAGTCTCCATCTCTAAAGCATCCAAGATCAGATACTCTAGCTGAATGACCTTTATGTCGGTGGTCGTGGTCAGCAGTTCGTTGGCAAGTTGGGTTTGCCTTCCTTCCAGCCGGTCGAGGCGCGCTAGCGTCGAAGACGCCACAGGGGCAGCAACCGGAATGCTACCAAGGTTGATGGGAGGCCTGGCGGCCGGGTGACGAGCCTCCAACTCCCTGAAGCGCTTCAGATTGGCCCTCACTCGTTGGTCTTGTCTGACCGTCAGTTCGTATGGCGTGTCCATGATCTCTAGGATCACCCGAAGGGGATGAGGCGGCTGCGAGAAAGTTTGTTCCTGAGTACTTAAGGGGAGGAAATGGCGAGAATAGATGAGTTAGGAAATCACCTGGTTTATCGACGAGCTCGAGGAAGCCATGGGAAACCCTGATGAAGACTTGGAAGACTGGACATTGTACTCCTGGAGATTGAGTGTCTTCTTCGGCCGTGAGTTATTCGGGAAGGACCAAGGAGCCCATTTATAGAAAGAAAGATGCGCTTTTCGGATGTGAAAGGTCGGCCGACGCGAGTCAAAGAGGTCATCATTAAAGGCGTCGGGAATCGTTGAATGGTGGCGGCTTGCGCAAGGCTGGATACCTATCGTCCGGGACTCACGGGTTCTTGAAGTACGGTTCGGATGAGTTGGACTACGAAACCAAATCGGCGGTGCACTCGGGTATTACCGGCGATAGCCGGCAAGACAGTGTTCAAAGGATAACACTAAAGGTCGTGGCCGGATCTCGGGGTCGGGGCGATTTCGACTCGAACAAGTCGGCGCCACACACAGCCAGGGACTATCTTATCTAGAAATGCAGCCGATTATATCTATGAGCGCAGCGGTATAAAATCGATGAATTATGACACGTGAGTTGAAGCCGAGTATAAGCACGAGTAATACGGATTATCCGATCACATCACAGGAACATGACAAGTATGGTACAGAAATGTGAGCCGACCTCGAAAGGTCGGACATGTTACAGTCTCATTTTTTCAGGAAATCGGCTATGGCCGACAACGCCGTCCGCCTCATTTGTTCAATTTCTCCGAAGGCCCTAACATCGTCGGCCTCAGACCCCACCACTGATCGGGTGCTCCTCACCAAGTCGTGCAAGTGCGCCACAGCCGCCCTGATGCCTTGGCGCTCGGCTTCAATCTTGGCCGGCGGGCCAACCATGTACTCCTCATGGACATCGATCTCGTTCGTGACTTGAACGAGATCGGCTATCAGCTGATCCTGACGGGCGCGGAGTTGCTCAAGCTTGGCCGCCGGCTCTGTCTTGAGCGGTCAAAGGCGGCCTTCCGACTCTCAATGGCATCCTTGGTCGGCGGATGATGGCCGACCGCGCTTGACTCTCGCGGCGATCAATTATACGCTTAGGGCTCATTCGTACTTGAATTGATAGGCTTCCATGAAGGTCACGAGCACGATGGCTTCGGCTACGGTGTCCGGCGGCTGATCTTGGATTTCTCGAATCGCACGCGTATTGAGCCGCTGTCAACCACCAGCGCGTCTAACGAAGCTTCCAGCTGATTGCTGATGTCGGCTAAAGTGGCCCTCAGGCCCTCAGCCGGCGTCGCAGGCGCTTCCTCGCTGGTGTCACCGGGCTCCTCGAACTCTGACAAATCAAAGTTTAGAAGTTCGGCTATGTTACACGCAAAGAGAGAAATGATCAAGGGCATGTTTGGGCCGACAAAGTCGATCGTCGAGATTAGTTGGCTTACCGTCGGCGTCGGTGTCGGGGCTGTTGGTTCGAGCTGAATCGTTGCCCATGGCTGTCGGGGCCTCTTCGCCGGCGGTGTCGCCACTGTCCCCAATAGGCGCAGTACGCTCGCCGGACGTCTGGGGGGAGTTGATGGAGACCGCGGGGGCTGCAGAAGAAAGGATTAACGAGACAAGCCGATCGGTTACCATAAATAAGGTGGCGAGAAGATGATTACCGATGGCGCGGGGAGAGGAGTGCGGCCAGAGCCAATCTCTTGACCTATGAGCAATGGTCGATTAGATGCAAGTGATCATCGTGAAGCCAAGCCGGTGGAGTAAAAGCTTACGGCGACGTTTTGTTGGCGGACTTGGGGTGGCGGAACGTCGGGCAGGGCATTGGCCAGGCTCGGGACTCGGAATCCACAGGTTCGGCGCCGCCACCGCCGGCCGCGGCGTTTCCTCGTTGATGGTGGTGTCGAGGAATGCGCGACGGCCGGATCCGAGGGGCGTGGCGGGCGGCTGTGATTTTGTCTTTTTCACCCTCTTGGGGCGAGGCGCGGCCGAGCGACCGCGGTGGTGGTGCCGTCTTTCTCTTAATGTCGTGGCCTTTGCCCTCGCAGGCCGATGCTAGTTTGGGCGCCCCCGGCCGATGGCCGACGGAGCAAGACCGCCCACATCCGAACGCACTTTGGGTTGTATTCAATGGGGCGTCCGGAGTCACTTACCGTCGGCCGTTCTATCTCCGTCTCCTGCAAAATCAAAAGATGAACGTTAATCGGCTGTGTCAGCCGATGAGATGGGAAGAAGAAAATTGTTAGTACGAAGCGAGAAATATACGGAGGGGATCTCGTTGGGCGAAGCGGGGAAGATGTAGGCGGACGGCCGTTGGTGGAAAGATATGGCGTTTAAGTTCGGACCACCATCGGTCGTAAGTGGCGCTTCTCCTCATCGACAATGTTATCACGGCGGCGTTGCCGAGGGGAGGGCCGGCTATGTTCAGCAGCCGATTCATTATCAAGTCCTGGCCGACCGCCCCCTGGTTTCAATCTTATCGGCGTAGAAAAGTTGATGGGCGGTTGCCCAAGACCAAGCTGCCTCGCCGCCGTGCAGGTAATAGAATTCGTAGCTCAGGGTCAGCGATCGGCCTTGGTGAACCCCGATCGGCAAGATGCAGGGGGACAGGGAGGCGGTGAACAGCTCCCTGCAGCTTGGGTTGTCGGCTAAGTTGAGATCGTCCCAATTGAAATCAACCGACAACTCAAATATTCCCTGGTCTCGGTAGAAGTACCAGGTTCAATTGTCGCGAGACAGCCCGTCGTAAAGGGATATGAACCATTCAGCCAACAGCTCGGCCGATTGCTTTGAGCCTTCATGGGCGGCGGTTGCCTCTCCGTAGTTCATGCATCTCCTGGTGGTAATCTGGTTGCCTTCATCGTCTTCAATTGGCTCCAGCCTTGGGAACCCGGCTTCTGTCAGACGGGGCCAACCGCCTATCTTCTAGGTTGCCAACACCGGCCAGATTTGGAGGAACCACCGGGGCCACCGGTTTTAAGCGGGGCATTGGCGGCTATCTTCGCGGCAGCTTGATGTAGCATTTGATACAAGTAACCAAGGAGATGTTTCCCCGGTGCAAATTCCTTCCCATCGGCGAATTTCGGCCATGATACGCAATTGGCGGTCGTCCCACGGCTTGATCCGCGAGGAATACAAACTTCTCTAGCCACATCATCAGGAAGGCGGTGTGTTCCCTGTGGCCGACTGTCCCTTCCTTCATGTTTTGGGCGATGAAGCCGCTCCACCCGCCAATGGCCTTGGTTTTGAACTGATGTTGGCCTTTTCGGTTAAGGACGCTGGGGTTAGCCGATGATTCAATGTCCGATCCGGTTGTCATATATACGTCGGCCAATGTGATGGTCATCGGCCCTAGCCGGGAAGATGAAGGCGTTGAAGGCGTCGTTCCCGAACTAGGTCGCAGGCCGATAGGAGCGGCTCGTCTTTCTCTATGCCAGCGATGGACAATTCCAGGCATTGGGCAAGTTTTCTCTCTTCCCACTGGGCATACTTAGCCGATCGTACCCTTTTATACCATTCAGTCCAGGCTACGTCAGTGGATGGCCACGCTTTGAATGTTCCATTCCAATGGGAGAGAGATGGCTTGGCGGTGTTCAAAGGGATGCGGTTGGTTTCGGCTATGATGATATCGGCTTTGATCGTGTTCTTGGAATAGGTCAGGAAGTACTTCTCTTGCTTGTGTTGAATTGGGGATAAGTACTTGATGAGACAGGTGCTACAATTCAGAAAAGGGGAGAAAGGAACTAGTCAAGAATGGTTGCGTATTACGGTTCAGGAACAGGAAAAATACTAATTGATAAGAATGTGAAGTAAAATGTTACTTGAAAGATCACCGAACGTAGTATTGATGCAAGAATGTTTGAAAAGGCAGATTTGGGAGTAAAATTGTGGATCGGAGGACAGTACCTCTAGGAACTCGGTTGCAGCGGCGGCTGAAGTGGTTGCGAGGGCAGTTGGAATGGCAGCAGCGGACGGCGCAGTGGTCGCGGCGGCGTGACGGCGGTGGCCGGCGAGATGGAGGTGCTCGATGCGGCGGCGGTAGAGGCCATCGGGGTGCTCGGGGACGAAGATGAGTCGAAGAACGTGAGGAAGGTTGACGGCGCCGGTGAAGTCGCCGGAGAAGAGAGAGGGTGAGGGCAAGAGGCTTGTTTGTGAAGAAGGCCGAGTGCGCGTTGGAGCGTGGCGGTTCGGTCAAGGAAGTAGATATTTAAAGAGCACTTGGGGAGAAGCGAGGTGGTTTAGGTCAAGAAGGAAGGAAGAGTTTGGATAGGCAAGCAAATCCGCAACACTTCGTATTACGAGACTTGGGGGCATGTGTTAACACTTGGAATTTGGTAATTGAGTTCCTAAGTCTGAAAAGGCAAAGTGGAATCGGATCGGTTGAAGACAGGGAATCGTATCGGCTAAAAGAGTGATCGGTTGTGGGGCTAATCGGCAGAGGATGGATTGAGCAGGAGCGGCCAGACGGCCGATCCCGAGTCCGGAAAAGATGAAACCGTGTCTAGTGCGAAACTTGAAGATAAATAGAAGATTCGGTTGCTAATTATGCGTTAAAAGATATTGCCACTTATGGATAGAGTCCTATAACGGCAATTGTATCTGTAATGTAGAAATTTGTTAGACTATTAGTTGTAACACGGTATGGGTCCCGCTAGGGATAATATGGTGTTTTAAATAGTAGTTTAGATAGAGTCCAGGGTTGTTACAGATAGTTGTATCTTGGGTATAAATAGGACCCGAGACCCTCTGTATCAGGGAATCATTCAATCAATCAAATCTTCGGCGCATCGCCAACCTTTTTCTTTAGACGAGCACTTTGTTTGGCTTCGGGCTGCATCGTCTCGATCCCCAAATCCGGGTAAATGTTTGTCATTAGTGGTATGATTCTCTGTTTCTAGTGCTTCCATCGAAATGATACATTAGAAGCAGTAATTTCTTGTGTAATATATCATGTAACGCATATGAATTAGATCAATGTTTAGATCTATCTTGTCAATTGCTCGTTCTGTCAAGAACATGTAGTCAATAGGGCTAGATCTAAAGGTTGGCTGGTTCATATGCGGTATCTACCGTCTCGAGGGGTATAAATCGGCTGTAACAGATCAGATGTTTCTTTTCATACTTAATGCTTGCATCGGATTCGAACTATTAAATCATCTTTAGAACTATCGGTGATCTGTTCATCGAGATTTGTATTATTTAGAGACAGTGCCGCGGGTTTCAGCCGGCCTTACTTGTCCTAATATGTTTCTTTTAATGTGCTTATTACTAGATTTGTATTAGGATTGCCTCTTATGTTAAGATCGTGTTTACGTCGGACGTTGCCTAATGAAATCGGCCTTTCCGGGCAGCCGATGGCTGATTTCCGGGTTGTACGTTTGACTTCGGGGATATTATCTTCACACAAGATTCATCGGAGTACTAGCAGATTTTTGTTAGCTTTCAGTATCGGCTAGGTTATCAATCATATTTATTATTCTTTACTATATTTGGATTGAGCGGTGATGCTATCTCGGTGTAGCCGATCCATTCCAGTCACTTGGCCCGAATATGGCCTAGAATAGCATATATACATTCATGGATTTCCTTAGCCGATCCCGTGGGAATCTAACCTAACACTTAATGTGTATTTTCTCGTTTTTCTTGTTGATTAGCGGATCAAATCAGCGCACGCCACACTGCACGTTGTAGGCGGCCGAGAAGGACGACTAGAGTCAAGCGGATCTCCCGGAGCCGGCGCGTGAGAGAGATTTCTCGTCAACGAGTACTTGACCTATTTCCCCACGGTTGAAGCAACGACGGGCTTCTTTCTTGGGTCTTGGAAGTGGACATTTATCGAAATAGTGTCATGGTGTGCGACAGTTGAAACAAACCAGTCCCGATTTATCACAAGGTGCGCTCTTCTGGTTCTGCAGCATGCCTCTGTTAGTATTGGTGATCTTCTCTAAGGGTGGTGTTGGTTGATGATCAAGAACATCATCCCCATTGGAGGTACCAACCATGAGTTGACTGACAGACCGTCGAGATGTTCTTTGGTTTTCCTTGTCCTTATCTAAGACCAACCTTAGCTAACAGTCCTTAGGCACGTGATCTATCCCCTCACATAAGAAGCATGTGACATTTCTCGTGGGACATTCTTCTGGCATATTGGTGTCCTCACCACAATGGTAGGTGTGGGTGCACATGCTTGCAGTGTGTCCAACTTCTCCACAACGAGTACATGCTTTGAGCTTCATTTCTTCTTCACTAACATCTTTAGATATCACTTCATCATCATTATCAAAGGACATCTCTTCTGATTCATCATCTCCTGGCTTGGACGGACTGTAAAGCTTGAGATGCCGGGTTAGCTGGTGTGCACAACGAAAGGTATTCTTTCTCAAGCGTAGGGGAATCTTCTCAGCATATTCGGGAGTAAACTCTATGCCTGTGACGATCATCTTGCTGGCACATCCTGTATTCCCTTCTGGGACCTGTCTCTTCTTATGGTTGGACGGTGGCGTACCACAATACTGGCTGATTAGTTGACAGAACTATTCATTCTTTCTTTTGAACTTCACCTCACCTTCGGTTGGGGTCCTGGTATTTATGTCCCTTGAATTATCATGACTTTGATCATTGAAACCATAGCAGGTGCCATGTGTTTCCCTCCTACCTGATGACGGAGTTGGTGCCATCGTCTCATGGAAACTTGATGGTATGCGGTGGGAGTCGTCGGGGGCTTGCATCGGAACATGCGGTGTTGCTCTTGATACGACTTTGAGCTTGCATCGAACTTGCATCTGTTCTTGTTGAAATTACCGTTGCATCTGCTGCATCATCATGGCCATTAATTATGTCTGATTGACCATTACCTGGGCTAAAGTTGGATTCCCAGGAGATGGAATACTCGTAGCGTTGTTCTGAGCTGACCCATGAGACGGTTGGGGTTTTGATCCACTTGACATTGTCTACGGCTTTACCCATCATTGCGAAGGAGAAAGGAAGGGACCGGGGAGAGGTTAAACTAAAGCGAGACCTTAATGCACTTACAGCGATCGATATGAGTGAACTTTTATTGTTCAAGTTGTTTAGGCAAGCAACCTAGTATGGTCACATCCCCACCACCGATGTAAACCATACACACACCTGACAAACAACACACGACCTAGAAACTACCGATACTACTCTTAAGGGAAAGATTGGGTTAAGGGTAAGCTCCGGAAAAACTTCACTTGATCCTCGAGAAGCGTTGACTCAGGCGGCTTGGCTTGATCAGCTTGCTTGAAGCTTGGGCTGGACTTGACTTTCACTGGTTGACGAGCAACTAGGTTTGTCTTCCAGGTTTAACAGCTAAAAGAGGTGGAGGGGAAGGGAGAGAAATTTTGGCAAATCATTTTGCAAAGACTCCAAAGGGCTAGAAGAGATATTTTCGCAAATAAGGTTTTCGCAAACTTTTCCTTAGGGTTTGTCCATTTCGCTCAACCTACAATCGAGATGGCTACGATACCAACTTGTCACACCCGAAATTCATTCCAAATTTCTAGACTATTTTACGTATTAAATCCTTATCCGGGGTGCACAAATTGACAAATTAACACATAGATCCAAATGCAAAATAAAGCGTAAAATAAAATACTCACTGAAAAGGCACTTAGTCATCACACCCAAAAACGGCGGTGGAAAAGACGATCCTAGCGAAACTTCAACTTCACTCCACGAGCAAACTCAAGCGGGTTTGAGCCTTGGTCTTCTAACACCATCTTCAACTCGAAGCACTACGATTACGAAAGGGGAAAATTGCAAGGCGAGTACGACCATCGTGCTCAACAAGCCACCAGAGACATGCGGATGTGCAAGGGAGACCAAGAGTGGCTTGGGCTATTTTGCATAAATGCGTCGTAAACCTTTAATGATTAAAATAAGTAAAATAGTTGATTAAATTGAGTCATATTTTATCCTCCACCGAACAACGTTGTCCACACATTGAGCAGGACCCATCCATTCCACACTGAACTAACTAGTTCCATTAATTCCAATTATTAACTAGTGTGAGACTAATCATAGTGAATCGGTTGATCGCCCATAAGCGCGGGCACGGCTATTCGAATAGTCTTACTCTAATCAAAGGTGCACAACTTTACCCACAAGACACGATTCCGCACATGTTACCATGCCCTAAAGTACCACCATGATACTTCAAAGGAAAATCGTGACAAGACCTTTCGCATAACTCTCCCTAACCAATAGTACCATACCAAGGTTTTGTCCCAGCTCTCCTAAGGGCAATTGGTAGCCCCCAGCGTGCCGCGGTGAATCAAAGCCGATCAACCCTTTTAACCGGGGCCAACCCAACTCCATCAACTCCACTGCTCTAGGACTCTTTATTTTGGCCACACCTTTATCGAACGCTATGTCGACGACCACCTTCGTCGTCGAGGGCATGCCACCGTCGCCGACTTCTCCTACCCACTCTATGGCCCAACTAGTCCCTAAAAATGGGATACTTGTAAGTGCTATATGGAGAAAAATAGGCTAAATCCCCAAACCAAATCACTTCTAGCCGCGCGCATCCAATTCTGTTCCCGGCGTCGGCTCGGAGAGTAAAACAGAGAACGAGGAAGAAGAACAGTAAAGATGAGAGAGAAAGGAGAATGGAGAAAAGAAAATAAAAGAAAGAGAAGGAAAGAAAGGAGAGATAGTGCAATGGTGAGGGGTGTGAGAAGAGCGAAAGGTCTGGTTTGAATCCAACATCGAGACACATTTTTTTATTTTTTATTTTTATTTTTCTACAAGAGATAGAAAAAGAAGAGAGAAAGAAAATTAAGGAAATTTAGAAATAAATTTTAGGAAATTCAATTTCTTACCTAGTTGACTAATAGACCGCTTTCAAATTTTTCAAAACCAAATGTCTTTTATTTTCATCAAATTTATCTATACTTATTTTTAGGGATATTTTTAACTTTTAATTTTGTAAATCATTTTATTTTAAAATAAGCCCAAATTTTAAATTTTAAAACTTGACAAATAACCCTAGAAAAATAATTTCACCCCTTTGATTCTCTCCAAATTTTTATTTTATAATTTTAAACCCCTTCCATTTTTCTCAAACTTATTTATTCTTTTCTTTAAAATGTTTGAAATATTTCTTTTAAAACTTTATTCAAGTCCAAACTTAAACTTTAAAATCTAGTAAGCAATCTTCTTATTTAAAACTATAAAAATCACCCCTTTTTTTCTTATTTAAAATATTTTAAAAATACTCTTTTCTATTCTATTCAAATATAAATTCTAAGTTTTAGGGTCTAGCAAATAACCTTCTCTTTAAAACTTCAAAAATCACCTTTTAAACCCCTTTTGAATTTTCATATCTCTTTGGTATCTCTTTAAGTTGATTGTTTGATTTATTTTATCATTTACCAATAGATCATGACGTCGAATTCACAGAGGAATCTGAACTCGACCACATCATCGACGCGAGCATCTTCGCTACTATACAAAAAATTAAAGGAGTTGAGACCATTAGTCCTGAAGGCAAGTCAAACTGTTCTTGATCACTTGGTTTAAAAATAATAAATGATCATGTTTTAAATAATGTATTTAGTTAGAAATATTTCGCGGGATGGGTTAGATAGTTATAAACTATCATTTTAGGTAGATTTAAGTATTCATTAAGTTATGCATGATAATATTTTAGGTAAGTCTTTTAGTTCATATAGATTAATATTTCATGCATTAGGAACACTCTATAATTTCATGTATTGGAAAAGGAGAAGTTTAATATTTCATGTCATTAGATATATTCTCCTTCTCCTTAGAGAAAATATTAATAACTTAAAATAATAAAACAAGCATCATCACATGTATTGATATTTCATGTATAGCCATAGGAAATTACTTCCTATCTTTATGAATGGAAAAAGAAAATGGCTAAACATTACATGTGATATTTGTTTTGGTTGTATACCAGTAAACTTAAAAACTCTTATGTCAGAATAAGGACATAGTTTCGCCTATCCGATGGACCGGTTATACCGGCATGACATTTATATATTTCTCTCTGATCTCCCTGGCGACTCAGGAGATTTATTAATGCGCATAACAACAATGGAGATTGTAGTGTTGGTAAAGTCTCATTGGTGGACAGCTATGTAAACAGCTGGTAACATCGCCGATACTAACCATATCGGTACTGTCTGTTAAGATAGAGTTCCAGGTTCCACCAAGCGGGACAAGTGTGTGTAACGAACCACTATTAAATAGGGTATGGGAGAATTTGGTGCCCCTATTAGGATAGCCCGCCGGTCTCGTTCACACATCAGAAAAGGTTAGAACTATATAAATGCTATGTTACCCTTAGTCTGGCTAACTACGGTTAATCCTCGGGTAAAGCTGGGCAAGCGCTACAGTTTATTGTATTCGAATAGGCCATACTCCCGGTTAATGGAGTTGTGTCTATGGGTGAATCCACTTAATGGCATGAGCAACTTTTCTTAAATACCATCCTAAAACTTGAGTAATTATAAATAAACATAGAATTGGGTTAAAGTTAAATTCATAATTAACATTCTTAGGTAGTTATATAAAATATCGTACAAACTGATAGAATATATTATCATGCTAAGGATTCATTTATAACTCATATTTCTCTTTAAAATATTATTCATGTTTATCTATAAATAGTCGAATCCAGTTTAGCTTTGCTAAGTTAAGACTAGACTTATGTCATTCATTTTAAGACATTATATATATATATATTCATCATATGTAAGTAACCGTAGGAAAGGGTAGAACCTAGAATAATATTAAGGCTAGGCTTATATTGTTTCTTTTAAGATATCATGTATCTTTTTACATATAGTATAGAATCTTATTAGAGCTAGGTTCAATTAATTCTTTAAAATGTCATGCATATTTATTCATTCATATAGTTTAAGTTCAGTTTGGCTTGCTTGAGTACCATTGGTGCTCATGCTTGCATGTAGTAACTTAAGGAAACATCAAAGCCAAAGAAGAACGCAAACTCTAGGTCGACTATACACTCAGGCTGTCCCTGTGGAAGTGTCGCGTCTTTTTGTATTGTATAACTTGTACTTGTATGTTATTAATTTGTAATAATAAATGAAGTTTCTGTATCTGTAGTATTTCATGCATAACCACACTCTTGGGAGGTTGTGTGATGTTGTGGGATTGACCTCTCCGAAGGAGACCCCACATATTTATGTCATTTAGTGAGCTAGTGGTAATTAAGCATGGCTAAGCATATAATCCTAGCTAAAATCAACATCATTAACTAAAGCTAGTCAAATTAACATCCAAGGTTAACATAGGACGGATAACAAGTAAATAAGGCTCAAACAAGCATATAGGTAATCCATCATTTCATGTAATTAGCAAAGCAATGCAATTTTATTTGCAAATAGTAAAACATTTATAAAAATAGGATCAATATGCTTCAAGGGAAATGTGACTTGCCTTGCGTCTTCAAACAAACTTCAGGACTCTTTTCCTCGTGAGCACGAACTCCGGAAACGGCGGAATCTACACTCTGGTATGCAAAACGAGGAAAACCCTAATAAAAACAAAATAGTTCTCACATACCCAAATTCTAGGGTCAAGGAATTTTTGTCAAAACCAAATGACAGTGAAGTTTTTCAATTTTGTGAAACAAAATTTTTTATTTCTAACTTAGGTGAAGTATTTCAACCTATTGCATGACTAAAATTTGAGAAGAAATTAAAACTTTTTCATTCCTAACCTAGAACATAAGTGCCACCAAACATAAGTGCATGCATATGCATAAAACAAGTTTCGACCAAGTGTCCTTTGTGCATTGGGATTTTGGATTGGCATTTTCTTTTTAGGTCTCATGAGCATAACCTAAAGGATATAAAATTCACCAAACAAGCCTACAGCTAATTTAGGGTAATAATATGTGGATATAAAAATTTAATCCCAGGTTCACCTCCTCGGCCCAAAAGGAAATTTAATATGAACCCAAATAACTATAATAGATGCATGCACATAGAGTGAACACCTAAACCTTGGGAGATTACCCTAATATTCTAAAATAATCCATACAATATAAAATCATGGAAAAATTCATGTAAGTGCCAAATGTTATGATCAACTCAGATATAAATTTCGAAAAATTTAATAATTAGGTTTGAAGCCCCAAACAAATTAAACAAAACAGTCCAATATTAGGCTAATTAATATTCTTATCGCCTAAATTGCAATCTTATCTAAATGTTAATTAAAATGCACATAAGCGTATATAGGAAATAATTTATTCAAATATTGGGTTAAATGCCATGAATAAATATAATTTTTTCAGAATTTTTCTCCTCAGTTTAGATCCCCTAAAAATTCAAACTAGTTCCTAGTTACCCCATTTTGTTTAATTTCTGTGAGCAAAATAAAAATAATTTTTGAATGAAACCAAAGAAAATTGAATCTAGGAATACTCATCTGCCTCCAGCAAAATTTTCAGAAATTTATGATATGCACAAATGAAATTATGAAGCTACACAGTTATGGAGAGAGAAATAATCCGAAAATTCGCTTAAAATCGTTTTACTCGGGAATCTACCCAACCCACTCCTATTTGCCTTGTGTCACGCTCCGCTTTTCCCCTAGTTTAAAAAGTCACCGGTGAAAAACGTAAAGAAGAAATTGCTTGGAAAAGCTAAAGAAAATCAAAATCCTAAATTAAAAATCCATTAAATAATTGGAAATGGCTTGGTGGAATTTTTATTAAATTCCGTGCCAAAATACGCTAACAGAATTTTTATCGAATTTTCGAGCATCGAAAGCAATTTTAAAAATTAAATTAGGCTAATTGGAATTATTTTCCTTAAGGAAAAGGACTTTTCTTTTTCTTTTTTTTCTCTTTTCTGTGGGCCTTTGGCCCACTTTCCTTTCTTTTCTTTTTCCCCTTTTCCTCCCGCGGCCCAAGCCTCCCTCCCCTCGGGCCTAAGCCAGCCCGCCGCCCTTCTTTCTTTCTCTCTCTCTTTCCTTTTCCTTTTTGGGTGGCCCACACTATTCCTCACGCTAGCGCAAGTGCTTTTGCCCTTCCAGGCCTAGGGCGATGACAAGCGGGGCCCGCTTGTCATCCCAAGCTCTAGCCGCCCAAGCCGCAGCCGCGCATGCCGTGTGAGCCGCAACTCCGGTCACGTTTTCATGTCTCCGGTGATGTTCTCCCACATTTAACGCGTCATCATGTGTTCTCGATTTTACTTCGCCGTTTCCCCACTTTCCCCATTCCTCAGCTCCTCATGTGTGTCAGAACGGCCGAGTTAAGCTCCATCTATTGCAGCCACCATTAATGTCACGACGCGACGGTTTTCGTCCGTTCCCCGCTCCTCGCGGCCATGCCCGAGCTCCCTTGCCGGCCTATAAGTTTTCCCGCACCCCGGAACACGTCCCACACTCACACTCGCTCGTGTTCGCTCACTCCCATGCTCCCGCACCGTCCGCCGTTCTTTTCCGCCGCCGAGCTCCTTTGTTTCCGTCCGTTCCCACTAAACCGTCGCTCATCCCGCCAAACCACCACCACCTCCATCTTCGCAATTCTCGGGAACACGTCCCCATCATTTTTTCCCCAATTTTTGATCGCCGATTCGTGCCGTTGCCGTCATCTTCTCCGCCTCCGACCGACGGTGAGAAGCGCCATCTCTATCTTTCCTTTTTAAAGCTTGCCCGAACCGGCTCCATCATTGTGCCGCCGCCTCGCGCGTGTAGTCACCCACTTGCCGTCGCCGCGGCCGGGCTGCCGCCGCCGCCACCTAGCGTCGTCGCCGTCGGGCGCTACCGCCACCGCCTAGCATCCGCCCCACCGCAGCTGCGGCCGGGCATCGCCGCCGCTACGCCCGGTGCGCTGCCACCGCCCGGCGGGCCGCCGCTGCCGCTGCCGGTTGGCCAAGCCCGGCCGGGCCATGCGCCCTCCCGTGTGGCCGATCCAAGCCGGCAAATCCGGGGTCGCCACGTGGCGCGCCCATCCCCAAGCCGGTGGACTCGGTCCACCGTGCACCGATGAATTTTCTCTCTCTTGCGTCACTGTTCTATGGGTCCCACAGTGATGTCAGCCCTAAGACGCTTGCGTCATAAATCGTTTTTCTTTTTCTTAACTAGTAAAAAGGCTGAAACTTATAAAATTCACAGAAAATTCATCCGAACTCCGTTTGAGTCTATTCAAGTTGCAGCAGATTCATAAAAATGTCAAGAATATATTAAAAATAGTTTAATTGTCTGTTTTATCTGTCTAATAGCTTGTTTTTGCCGTGCTTTGTTTGTCGGTAGATTCTAGTTCCGAGGACGCTCCGGTTTACTTTGAGGTTGTCGCTGAGGTTCCGTTGGATCAAGATCAAGGCAAGTCATTTTCCTTTGAGCATATTGTACACACTTCATAAATTATTCTTGCTTTATCTATTGCATTACATTATTTCATAATGCAAACGGGATGGGACCTATAGTATTAAGCCTAGGTTGTTTACCCCGTGTATTTGATCACACAGGAATCAATTTGACTAGAATCGGGGCTAGGACATGCTTATTATGCTTAGTGCAACTAGATGATAAAAGGGAAAATTAATTTACTAGAATTATTTCACATGAAATGTCGAGTCTCCGGCCAGGATGTACCATTAGTACTGTTAATCGGTAAATTAAAACTTGACTTTTATGGTGGGCTGTGGGTGCCCGGTTTTGCAAGTCGCACCCATGGCAGTTAAGGACCGATTTGCAGGAAACCTTGGAAGAATTATTAGTGCATACCACAAGCCAGCATGGGCAACGGTGGGCTTGTAGTGTAGCTTCTTTGGCCGAGCGCATCCGGGGGCGAGGTGAGCGTGATGGAGTGCGGATGGACTAGGAAAGGTCTATGCGGTGCCGGATTCACCTAGGCACGAGAGGGGGCTACCTACCCTTGATTACGGGTAGAGCGAAAACCGAGGTGTGGTGTCGCTTGGTCAAGGAGGGTTATGCGAATGGTCCTGTCACAGACCCCTTTTCGATATGCCATGGTGGTATGTCGACGCACGGGCACGTGTTGTGGGGGGCTGTGTCTTGTGGGTACGAGCGTACACCTCGCGAGTGAAAAACTATTCGAATAGCCGTGCCCACGGTTATGGGCGATCGTCCGATTCACGCGTGATTAGTCCCACTAAAATAATAACTTGATTCGGTGGAAATGAGATAGAATAGTTGGATGGTTTGGGCTGACTCAACGTGGTGTAGCGTTGAGCGAGTGTTAAAATATTGTATAATTACTTTTAATTATTGTTTTACTTGCTTTCAACTTAATTCTATGAAATGCACTTTATGCAAAAGTTAACCCTAGCCTATCCTTGGAATTTAACCCAGCATTCATACCTTCTTTCGGTTTCACTTGCTGAGTACGGTAGTTGTACTCATTCTTGCTTCCTTTTCCCCCACCTCGAGCTAGAGGATGAAGGCTGCAGAGTTGGGTTCGATGCTGAATAGGCTCGTCGGCGTCGTCAAGGGTTGCTGTAGAGTGGAATCGCTGCCCCACAAGAGTCGAAGCCCCACTTGGCGGTCACATTAGCTCGCCCTCACCCTATGCCAAATAGTTGCCCAGGCCAGGGAATGCGTGAGATCGAGAGAGAGGGAGTCTTCCTTCGCACGACGTGTGTTACGCCGATCTCAGCTCACCCTCTACCTCGCTGCCCGCACCAAGCAACTAAAACCCCTTGCTGCTCGCCATCCTCACTCTCCATTCAAACGTCGAGAGAACCGGTAGAAAGAACTCGTCTACTCACGGGCTGTGAAGATCCACTACAGTCGCCGCTGCGAGAGAGGAACCGCGCCACCTATGCCTGCTCTCCTCCCTCCACCACACATCACCCACCATCGCGGACGCCAAGCCGCTCTTTGACCCCGCAGTGAAGATCCGGCGGCTCAAGGACGCCATCTTCGCGCGAGCGAGGCTGCTCACGCGCGCCAGAAGCACGGTGCCTTTGCCTCCCTCATCGATGCCATGGTCATCCCAGCCGGCGCCACCGTCTACTCCGCCAACACTACCATGCCAACGTCGTCGGAATGACCCATAGGAGCCCTCGACCCAAGCAATCAAACCAAGGTGTTGTGCCTTGCGAGGTCGAGGTTGTTTTTCCCAACTCGGACGCCATCAACGTTGTCGAATCCTCCTTCTCCGATGAGTCTCCATCTGATTTCCACATTGTCGGTGATATGGGCCGGTGGTATAACGAGAATACGATATGCGAAGAAGGAAGACGCCTTCGTTTGCCGGGATGCCCTAAAGACATGCCCGAACGGCTCATGCGGGTCCGGGCCACGGCGGCCACGTGGCCATCCCAAGGGGACTTGGCACGGGGGCTACCGGAGGCCGCCGCTCTCACGAAATGGCAGGGTTCGGGATCACCGGACCGCCATCCATCACACCGCACCTCTCAGAGAGGAGCGAGATCAACCGCCAGCGCCAACCACCACATTTAATGCCTAGAGAGAGGGCGGACGCTGCCCCGTCGCATTTATGGCGATGTGAGGCACGTCGACAGCCGCTCATCATCACCCTTTTGCACATCATGAGGGAGAGAGGGTAGAAAGTCTTTGACGGCGACCGCGATGTATGGCGCACGGTCATTCCGTGCACGCCTCCTTCCACGCCCCGTCTAGTCGCATTAAATGCGCTGGGCAGCCGCGTGGGAGAGAGGATACGAGCGCTGGGGGTGTCACATCGACCCCTCTTCAGGCGGAGAGCCACTGACCGGTAGGCCCCACTGGAATAGGTAGGTTGACCCCTCCTCACGTCATCAGCATGGCGGCCACGACACCCGTTTTTCTCCACCAACTCTCGCGACGTGGCAACGGGAGCGGGAATGGGGTAGGCCCCGACAAGACGGGACAAGAGCCGCTCCATGACGTGGAGCGGAGTAGAAAGCTAGGACTACGTGGTGTCCCCTTGCACTATAAAGGAGGCCCAAGTCCATCATAGAACAGGTTCTAAGAATTCGGAGGTTCCTGATGGTCTTTTGCTCAGCCTCTTCAATCTTGGGCTTTGAGCATTTTTCACCTCAGTCATCAGCTCCAGCTTCCCCAGGGAAGAACAACCACACTCATCCTTGTAATTCATCCTCCCCATAACACAAAAACGGAGTAGGGTATTACGTCTCCCCGACGGCGAACTGTATAACTCTCTGTGTCTTTTGTGATTGCGGCTTTTCTCCACCTTCCTACATTCACTCTACCTCACCTCGAGTTCAAACCCTGATTCACTCCTCCCCGTGCCGAGACCAAGGGGGTCCCTCGAGTCCCGCGTGTCGAGCACACGCATCGACAGCTGGCGTGCCAGGTAGGGGTGAGCGCGCTACATTTGGGTTTAAACTCCCATATTCCTTCCGTCTCCCGGCGGAACCGCCTGCCTCCGTCCTTGCCATGGTCCACGGCCACGTCCTACGGACCACGTCGCTCACTCGCTGCCCGCGAGTGTGACTTGGCCAACAAGGCGATCGAGGATGTTGATACGGGCGGGCACGGCCCCAGCTTCCGACATCTCCGCTTGGAGGAGGGAGGACCTTTGTCCCCCTCATCCCCTCCGATGGCTACGACAGCGGCCGGTGCTGTACCACCTCCCCTGCCCCCCGCTGAGACAGCAGCTGTGGGCGGAGGAGGCCGAGCGTCCCACGGGGTCGTCAACGTACTGCGGGATCCGAGGCTACACCCGGCGGACGTGCGGTGAGCCACGACGGAGCGACATCCATCGTCGGCCCAGGTTTGGCACGCACGGGGCGCCCTCCGAGGCGGCGGAGGCGCTCTTGCGCCACCCCCGGTAACACCGGATGAGGGTCAACGCCAAGCGTTGGTTTGACGACATGGCGAACCTAGTCAACATGGCCGAGCGTCATTTGGCCGCTGACCTCACTTCCTCAAGCCACCGAGGCCGTGTGGTTCACACCGCGGTCAGCTCGTCCTCTCGGCGCGAGCTCGAAGGGCGGCGGCGTCGCAAGAGCGGCGCGAGAGCCTCTCGGCTGCAGCCCAACCGAGGCACCTCGGGATGCGCTATACGCGGAGCAGAGATGCCCGTGGTCGTATTGAGTAGCGCTACGACGATCGTCGCACGGGCGGCTCGGGACGGCGCTTCCTCATTAGGAGCGCAAATGCTCGGCGGCGGCCACGGCGGCCTCGTCACGGGGGAACCCCGGGGCATGGCGAGCGGGCGTGGTGGCCCGGCCACGGCGGGGACGTGCAGCCACCCAAGGGGCCCCCAGACCCTCGTCGCCCCCTCCCGGTCGGCAACGGCTATCGGGCATTTGTCTCCGGCCTCCGCAATGTGCGCTGGCCTAACAAGTTTAGGCCGACCCTCATGGAGAAGTATGACGGCTCGGTGAATCCCACCGAGTTCCTCCCGATTTATACCACGGCCATCGAGGCCGGCTGGAGGTGATGAACTCGTCATGGCCAACTTCTTCCCCATGGCGCTCAAGGGCTGGCCCCTTCTGGCTAATGAACCTGCCCGGCCTAGTCGGTCACCTCGTGGGACGACTTGTGCCGCGGTTGACTCTAACTTCCGGGGCACGTACCGTGCCCGGGAGTGGAGGCCCGACCTCCACATGGTCCGGCGAGGAGACGACGAGTCCTGCGCAAATACATCCAGCGCTTTTGCCAGGTACGCAACACCATACCGTCCATCGCTGACCATGCAGTGATCTTCGCCTTCGGGAGCGGCGTATGCCACGACGTCATCTTGGAGAAGATCGAATCCAAGGCCCAGGACCACCACCGAGCTCTTCGAGCTTGCTGATCGGGTGGCCCGCAAGGAAGAGACTTGGATGCGGAACCCTATGAATCCGGCTCCGGCCTCCACTGCGCTGCCCCCTCCACGTCCCGAGAGGAGCCGGGCGTGAGCGGCGGCGGAAGCGCAAGCCATCGCGCGGTGGAGAGGAAGGCCACGTCCTCGCCGCCGACGATGCGAGAAGCCCTCGCGAAGGGCAAGCCCACGGGCAGCCGCGGGCGCACCGGACCCTCGCCCCCGGGGCCGGGGCGGGGACAAGTGGTGCATGGTGCACCAAACCTCCGCCACGACCTCTCAGTGCCACTCGAGTCAAGAACTTGGCCGGCGGGTACAAAAGTACGAGCAGGAGAGAGGAGGGAGAGGAGAGAAGAAGCCCGCCGCAAGGGTAAAGCCCCGGTGGAACGCACGGACAACCGACGAGAGGAGGCCAAGAGTGCGGCCTGTCGGGCGAAGATGACGATCTGGGGTACCGGGACCCCAAGCACGTCGTCGCCACCATTGACGAGAGGGGCATGTGCCCAGGGTGTCCGTCGGACCTCAAGACCATGAGGCGTGAGCTCCCGCTTCTTTGTGCCGTCCCATGAGGCGGCCGAAAATGGCCCAGGCAAGGGTGCCGATCACCTTCGACCGGGCGGATCACCCCGAGAGCATCGCACGAAGTGGCCCTTGGCCCTCGTGACCTCCCCACCATTTGCAATGTCAAGGTCGCCGAGTCTTTATTGACGGGGTGCGGCCCTCAACATACTATCCCAGAAGGCCTTCGATGCGATCAAGGCCCCGGGGATGGTGCTTGGGCCATCCTACCCCATCATTGGGGTGACGCCGGAAGGTGTGGCCCCTCGGGCGAGATCACGCTGCCGGTCACATTTGTGAGCCCCACCAATTTCCGCACCGAGCGGATTGAGTTCGATGTGGTGGACCTTAACCTGCCCTACAACGCCGTGCTCGGGAGGCCGGCGTTGGTGAAGTTCATGGCGGCTACCCATTACACCTAACGCCGGCTCAAGATGCCCAGCCGGAGGCCCCATCACCATCCATGCCGACGTCAAGACCGTGCTGGATTGCGCGAAGCACGCATGGATGATATTACGGCGGCCGGCTGTGCTGAACCCGAGGACCCGCAAGAAAGCCTTGGGTTCCGGGCCCCCAAGCGCATCACCTCTGCCGACGAGGTGGTAATCAAGTCCATTCAGGCTGGGCAACGTCCGTCCAAGACCGCCGAGTGGTGGCAACTTGGACCCCAAATAGGAAGACGCGCTCGTCTCGGAGCTTGCGGGCGAATGCCGACGTGTTTGCTTGGAAGCCATCGGATATGCCGGAGTCCCCAGGGGAGGTGATTGAGCACCGACTCGTAGTATGGCCGGATGCCAGGCCGGTCCGGCAAAAGGTGAGCGACGAGCCCCGGAGCGACGAGGCGTTCATCCGTGAAGAGGTGGCACGGCTCCGGGAGAGGCGGCTTCATCCGGGAGGTGCTGCATCCGGAGTGGTTGGCTAACCCGGTGGTCGTCCCGAAGGCCAACCACAAGCTGCGCATGTGCATCGACTACACCGACCTCAACAAGGCATGTCCTAAAGACCCTTATACTCTGCCGCGAATAGACCAGATAGTCAACTCCACTGCGGGTGCGACCTTTTATGTTTCCTAGATGCATACTCTGGTTATCATCAGTTTTGCATGGCCGTAGAGGATAAGGAGAAAAGCGCATTTATCACCCCTATGGGTACCTTTTGCTACATATCCATGCCTTTTGGTTTAAAGAATGCCATGTCTACTTTTCAACGTGGTGTCCGCATCACGTTGAAAGACCAAATAGGGCGTAATGTTGAGGCGTATGTCGATCATCTCGTGTAGTCAAGTCCCGGGACCAAAGGACCTTGCTCCGGACACAGCGGAGACATTTAATAACCTCCGGTCCTCCAGCATGAAACGAGAACCCGGAAAATGCGTGTTCGAGTACCGAGCGGGCAAACTTTTGGGGTTTTGGTCTCTGCCCAGGCATCGAGGCCAACCCTGCAAAAATAAAGGCGATAGAGGAGATCGCCCCCCAGGGAAGCTCGGGGACGTGCGAGAAGTCACTTGGTTGTGTAGCTGCCACTGAGCCGTTTTATATCAAGGCCGGAAGAGCGGGCGCTCCCTCTATTCAAGTTGCTAAAGCGAGCGGCCCCTTCACTTGGACGGACGAGGCGGAGAAAGCCTTGAGCGAGCTCAAGCGTTATCTCTCCTCGCCGCCCATATTAGTGGCACCTCAAGAAGGAGAACCCCTCCTTTTGTATTTGGCGGCAACTCCCAAGCGGTCGGTGCGGCGTTGGTTGTGGAGCGCGGCAGCGAGCGATCTCCGGACGCCCAGGCCTCAACACACTAGGAGGCGGGATACCTTGGAACGGCATTGGGCGTGGAAGCGTCGGAGCCGGAGGCGGCCTTGGCCCCGAGCTTGAGGGAGCCACCCGGCCCCCTAGTCAGGGGCTCCCGAGGCCCCTTCCACCCGGAGCGGTGTCACGCTCCGCTTTTTCCTCTAGTTTAAAAAAAATCACCGGTGAAAAATCGTAAAGAAGAAATTGGAAAAGCTAAAGAAAATCAAAATCCTAAATTAAAAATCCATTAAATAATTGGAAATGGCTTGGTGGAATTTTTTTAAATTCCGTGTCAAAATACTCTAACAGATTTTTATCGAAATTTTCAATGCATCGGAAGTAATTTTAAAAATTAAATTAGGCTAACTGGAATTATTATCCTTAAGGAAAAGGGATTTTGTTTTTCTTTTTTTTCTCTTTCCTGTGGACCTTCGGCCCACTTTTCTTTTTCTTTTCTTTTTCCCTTTTCGTCCGCGGCCCAAGCCTCCCTCCCCTCGAGCCCAAGCCGCCGGCCAGTTGCCCTTCTTTCTTCTCTCTCTTTCCTTTTCCTTTTTTTGGCTGGCCGAGCACTATTCCTCACGCTAGCGCAAGTCACGCTTTTGCCCCTTCCGGCTGGGCGACGACAAGCGGGGCCGCTTGTCATCCCCAAGCTCTAGCCGCCCAAGCCGCACCACAAATGCCGTGTGAGCTGCCACAACTCTGGTCACGTTCTCGCATCTCCCGCCACGTTCTCCCACATTTAACCGTGTCATCATGTGTTCCCGATTTTACTTCGCCGTTTCCCCACTTTCCCCATGCCTCCGCTTCTCATGTGCGTCGGAACGGCCGAGTTAAACTCCTTCTATTGCAGCCGCCATTAATGTCGCGATGCGACGGTTTCGTCCGTTCCCGCTCCTCCGGCCATGCCCAAGCTCCCTTGCTTAGGCCTATAAGTTTTCCCGCACCCGAACACGTCCCACACTCCACGATCGCTCGCGTTCGCTCACTCCCGTGCTCCCGCACCGTGCGCCGTTCTTTTCCGTCGTCGAGCTCACTTGTTTCCGTCCGTTCTGCTAAACCGTTGCTCATCTCACCAAACCACCACCACCTCCATCTTCACAATTCTTGGGAACACGTCCCCGTCATTTTTTCCCCAATTTTTGATCGCCGATTCATGCCGTTGTCATCATCTTCTCCATGCCTCCGGCCGACGGTGAGAAGCGCCATCTCTATCTTTCCTTTTCCCCCTTGCCGAGCCGCTCCGTCGTTGTGCCGCCGCCTCGCGTGTGGTCATCGCCGCCACCTAGCGTCGTCGGCGCCGGCCTGCTACCGCCGCCGCCTAGGGTCGCCCGCCGCGTCGCAGCCTCTGGGCATCGCCGCCGCTCGCCGGTCTTGGCCGCCACCATCGGCGAGCCACCACCATCGCCCGGCAAGGCCGCCGCTGCCAGCCGCCGGGTTGGCCAAGCTCGGCGGGCCATGCGCCCCTCCCGTGTGGCCGATCCAAACCACCAGCCAGGGGTCGCCACGTGGCGCGCCCATCCCAGCGGGTGGACTCGGTCCACCGTGCACCGATGAATTTTCTCTCTCTTGCGTCAGCATTGCGTGGGTCCCACGGTGATGTCGCCCTAAGACGCTTGCGTCATAAATCATTTTCTTTTTCTTAACTAGTAAAAAGGCTGAAACTTATAAAATTCACGGAAAATTCATCCGAACTCCGTTTGAGTCCGTTCAAGTTGCGGCAGTTCGTAAAAATGTCAAGAATATATTAATCACCTGAGAATCAATTTGACTAGAATCAGGGCTAGGACATGCTTATTATGCTTAGTGCAACTAGATCATAAAAGGGAAAATTAATTTACTAGAATTATTTCACATGAAATGTCGGTCTCGGCCGGATGTACAATTGATACTTTTAATCGGTAAATTAAAACTTGACTTTTATGGTGGGGGTGGGTGCCGGTTTTGCAAGTTGCACCCATGGCGATTAAGGACCGGTTCGCGAGACACCTGGAAGAATTATTAGTGCGTACCACAAGCCGGCATAGGCAACTTGGTGGGCTTGTAGTGTAGCTTTTCTGGCGCGCATCCGAGGCGAGGTGAGCGTGATGGAGTGTGGATGGACCGGGAAAGGTCTATGCGGCTGCCAGGATTCACCTAGGCACGAGAGGGGGCTGCCTACGGATTAAGGGTAGGGCGAAACACAGGTGTGGTGTCGCTTGGTCGGGGGAGGGTTATGCGAATGGTCACATCACAGACCCTTTTCGATATGCCATGGTGGTATGTCGGCGCACGGGCACGTGTTGTGGGGCGCTGTCTTGTGGGTACGGCGTACACCTCGGCGAGTGAAAAACTATTCGAATAGCCGTGCCCGCGGTTATGGGTGATCGTCCAGATTCACCGTGATTAGTCCCACTAAAATAATAACTTGATTCAGTGGAAATGAGATAGAATGGTTGGATGGTTTGGGCCTGACTCAACGTGGTGTAGCGTTGAGCGAGTGTTAAAATATTGTTTAATTACTTTTAATTACTATTTTCTTGCTTTCAACTTAATTACGTGAAATGCACTTTATGCAAAAGTTAACCCTAGCCTATCCTTGGAATTTAACCCTGCATTCATACCTTCTTTCGGTTTGACTTGCTGAGTACGGTAGTTGTACTCAGTCTTGCTCCCTTTTCCCCCACCTCAGAGCTAGAGGATGAAGCTGCAGTTGGGTTCGATGCTGAGTAGGATCGTCGCTGTCGTCAAGGGTTGCCTGTGGAGTGGATCGCTGCCCCGCAAGAGTCGAAGCCTATTTCTTAAGTTTATTTTACCTTTCCGCTGCATATGTAGGACTTTTTAAATGTTTTAAGACGTGGATCTGTATATACAATTTGTCGTTTGTGTATCCTGGCAGTCTGGACGGGGTATTTTAATACATATTCACTTCGAAATGCAGTGCGAATTCAGGCGTGACAAGTTGGTATCGAGCCGACCTTGACCGTAGGATGAGCCCACGAGTTAACCCTAAGAGCCCTCAGAAACTCTTTCATCTGCATGTCCCTCTTGCATTTGGAGTTGTTTAGGAAAATTTGGGAATTCTCGTTTTCGGAAAAAAAGGGTTGATTTTCCGAATTGGATTTTCCAAGTGTGGGTCGGACTAAGGTTTTAGAAAGTTTTGCGTCGAGTTGGAGTCGAATTGACTTTTATTCGGCCAGTCGTTTGGGAATAGTCGAGATTATGCATTAAGTCACGTCTAGAATTTGCGGGTTGCAATATTTCATACGTCTTATTATTAATTATTTTGCTCATTAATTTATTGCTCAATAGAGTACGTAGTATTTTATTTGCTCTCATGTAAAATTATTTCATGCAAAAAAATATGCTTCTTACGTGGTTTTTCCTTGAGTCCTTATTGATTTATTTAATGCGGATGCGAGCATGCATTGTTTCCCCTCCTTTGTCTTCTATAGATGGCGGACCTTTCCCCAACGCACTACGGCCGAATGCAGGTAACTTTGTGGCGGAGCGAGCAAGATGGCGTTTTGGTCGGATACCCGTCTTCGGAGTACACGAAGATTCGTCACCTCAACGACAAGTTTCCGCACCGAGTTCGCTTGGAGGTGCATGGCATCCCCACCGTGTTGCCCAACATGTTGGTGGAATCCTCTGGAGGTACCTTTGAGCACGCTTGTCAAGAGGCGGCCTACACGTGCTTACCGGACTCGGGAGCGTCACGACGTCGACTTCCATTTGCACCGCCTACCGCTACCACCCCAACCGTGGCGACTATGGCGACACCGGCTCCTTCCGCTCAGGCGTGTCGGAGAATGCCATGTCTACTTTTCAACGTGGTGTCCGCATCACGTTGAAAGACCAAATAGGGCGTAATGTTGAGGCGTATGTCGATCATCTCGTGGTCAAGTCCGGGACCAAAGGACCTTGCTCCGGACACAGGCGGAGACATTTAATAACCTCCGGTCCTCCGGCATGAAAGCAGAACCCGGAAAAATGCGTGTTCGGGGTACCGACGGAGCAAACTTTTGGGGTTTTTGGTCTCGCCAGGGCATCGAGTCCAACCTGCAAAAATAAAGGCGATAGAGGAGATGCGCCCCCAGGGAAGCTCGGGGACGTGCGAAAGTCAGGTTGTGTAGCTGCCACGAGCCGTTTTATATCAAGGTGGAAGAGCGGGCGCTCCCTCTATTCAAGTTGCTAAGCGGCGCCCCTTCACTTGGACGGACGAGGCGGAAGAAAGCCTTGAGCGAGCTCAAGCGTTATCTCTCCTCGCCGCCCATATTGGTGGCACCTCAAGAAGGAGAACCCCTCCTTTTGTATTTGGCGGCAACTCCCCAAGCGGTCAGTGCAGCGTTGGTTGTGGAGCGCGACGACGAGCCAGTCTCCCGGACGCCCCCAGCCTCAACACACTAGGAGGCGGGATACCTTGGAACGGCATTGGGCGTGGAAGCGTCGGAGCCGGAGGCGGCCTTTGGCCCCACGAGCTTCGAGGAGCCACCCGGCCCCTAGTCAGGGGCTCCAGGCCCTTCCACCCGAGCGGTGTCACGCTCCGCTTTTCCTCTAGTTTAAAAAAAATCACCGGTGAAAAATCGTAAAGAAGAAATTGCCTAGGAAAAGCTAAAGAAAATCAAAATCCTAAATTAAAAATCCATTAAATAATTGGAAATGGCTTGGTGGAATTTTTTTTAAATTCCCCGTGTCAAAATACTCTAACAGGATTTTTATCGGAATTTTCAATGCATCGGAAGTAATTTTAAAAATTAAATTAGGCTAAGCTGGAATTATTATCCTTAAGGAAAAGGGATTTTGTTTTCTTTTTTTTTCTCTTTTCTGTGGACCTTCGGCCCACTTTTCTTTTTCTTTTCTTTTTCCCTTTTCGTCCGCCGGCCCAAGCCTCCCCTCCTCGAGCCCAAGCCGCGCCCGAGTGCCCTTCTTTCTTCTCTCTCTTTCCTTTTCCTTTTTTGGTGGCCGAGCACTATTCCTCACGCTAGCGCAAGTCCGCTTTTGCCCCTTCCGGCTGGGGCGACGACAAGCGGGGCCCGCTTGTCATCCCAAGCTCTAGCCGCCCAAGCCGCAGCCACACATGCCGTGTGAGCTGCCACAACTCAGGTCACGTTCTCGCATCTCCGGCCACGTTCTCCCACATTTAACCGTGTCATCATGTGTTCCCGATTTTACTTCGCCGTTTCCCCACTTTCCCCATGCCTCACGCTTCTCATGTGCGTCGGAACGGCCGAGTTAAACTCCTTCTATTGCAGCCGCCATTAATGTCGCGATGCGGCGGTTTAAATCCGTTCCCCGCTCCTCCCGGCCATGCCCAAGCTCCCTTGCCGACCTATAAGTTTTCCCGCACCCGAACACGTCCCACACTCCACGATCGCTCGCGTTCGCTCACTCCGTGCTCCGCACCGTGCGCCGTTCTTTTCCGTCGTCGAGCTCCTTGTTTCCGTCCGTTCTGCTAAACCGTTGCTCATCTCACCAAACCACCACCACCTCCATCTTCACAATTCTTGGGAACACGTCCCCGTCATTTTTCCCCAATTTTTGATCGTCGATTCATGCCGTTGTCATCATCTTCTCCGCCTCCGAGCGACGGTGAGAAGCGCCATCTCTATCTTTCCTTTTCCCCCTTGCCGAGCCGGCTCCGTCGTTATCACGCCGCCTCGCGTGTGGTCATCGCCCACCTAGCGTCGTCGCGCTTGGCGGTGCCTACCGCCGCCGCCTAGGGTCGCCCGCCGCGTCGCAGCCATTGGGCATCGCCGCTCGCCCGGTGCGCTGCCACCATCGGCGAGCCACCACCATCGCCGGCGAGGCCGCCGCTGCCGCCGCCGGTTGGCCAAGCTCGGCCGGGCCATGCGCCTCCCGTGTGGCCGATCCAAACCGATAACCGGGTCGCCACGTGGCGCGCCCATCCCCAGCGGGTGGACTCGGTCCACCGTGCACCGTGAATTTTCTCTCTCTTGCGTCAGCGTTACATGGGTCCCACGGTGATGTCAGCCCTAAGACGCTTGCGTCATAAATCATTTTCTTTTTCTTAACTAGTAAAAAGGCTGAAACTTATAAAATTCACGAAAATTCATCCGAACTCCGTTTGAGTCCGTTCAAGTTGCGCGGATTCGTAAAAATGTCAAGAATATATTAATCACCTGAGAATCAATTTGACTAGAATCAGGGCTAGGACATGCTTATTATGCTTAGTGCAACTAGATCATAAAAGGGAAAATTAATTTACTAGAATTATTTCACATGAAATGTCGGTCTCCGACCGGATGTACAATTGGTACTGTTAATCGGTAAATTAAAACTTGACTTTTATGGTGGGCTGTGGGTGCCCGGTTTTGCAAGTTGCACCCATGGCAGTTAAGGACCGATTCGCGAGACACCCTGGAAGAATTATTAGTGCGTACCACAAGCCAGCATGGGCAACCCGGGCTTGTAGTGTAGCTTTCTCCTGGCTGACGCATCCAGGCGAGGGTGAGCGTGATGGAGTGTGGATAGACCGGGAAAGGTCTATGCGGCTGCCGGATTCACCTAGGCACGAGAGGGGGCTGCCTACCCTGGATTCTGGGTAGGGGCGAAACCTGAGGTGTGGTGTCGCTTGGTCAGGGAGGGTTATGCGAATGGTCTGTCACGAGACCCTTTTCGATATGCCATGGTGGTATGTCGGCGCACGGGCACGTGTTGTGGGGCATGTCTTGTGGGTACGGGCGTACACCTCGCGAGTGAAAAACTATTCGAATAGCCGTGCCGCGGTTATGGGTGATCGTCCGATTCACCGTGATTAGTCCCACTAAAATAATAACTTGATTCGATGGAAATGAGATAGAATGGTTGGATGGTTTGGGCACGACTCAACGTGGTGTAGCGTTGAGCGAGTGTTAAAATATTGTTTAATTACTTTTAATTACTATTTCTTGCTTTCAACTTAATTACGTGAAATGCACGCTTTATGCAAAAGTTAACCCTAGCCTATCCTTGGAATTTAACCTGCATTCATACCTTCTTTCGGTTTGACTTCTTGAGTACGGTAGTTGTACTCGAGTCTTGCTCCCTTTTCCCCCACCTCGAGCTAGAGGATGAAGCTGCCGAGTTGGGTTCGATCTTGAGTAGGATCGTCGGCTTTGTCGTCAAGGGTTGCACAGTGGAGTGGATCGCTGCCCCGCAAGAGTCGAAGCCTATTTCTTAAGTTTATTTTACCTTTCCATTTGCATATGTAGGACTTTTTAAATGTTTTAAGACGTGGATCTGTATATACAATTTGTCGTTTGTGTATCCTGGCTGCGGTCTGGACGGGGTATTTTAATACATATTCAGCTTCGAGTTAAGTGCGAATTTACGGCGTGACAAGTTGGTATCGAGCCGACCTTGACCGTAGGATGAGCCCACGGAGTTAACCCTAAGAGCCCTCACGAAACTCTTTCATGCGCATGTCCCTCTTGCATTTGGAGTTGTTTTAGGAAAATTTGGGAATTCTCGTTTCGGAAAAAAAGGGTTGATTTTCAATTGGATTTTCCAAGTGTGGTCGGACTAAGGTTTTAGAAATTTTGCGAGTCGGAGTTGGAGTCGAATTGACTTTTATTCGGCCGTCGTTTGGGAATAGTCGAGATTATGCATTAAGTCACGTCTAGAATTTGCGGGTTGCAATATTTCATACGTCTTATTATTAATTATTTTGCTCATTAATTTATTGCTCAATAGAGTCACGTAGTATTTTATTTGCTCTCATGTAAAATTATTTCATGCAAAAAAATATGCTTCTTACGTGGTTTTTCCCTTGAGTCCTTATTGATTTATTTAATGCGGATCGAGCATGCATTGTTTCCCCTCCTTTGTCTTCTATAGATGGCGGACCTTTCCCCAACGCACTACGGCCGGAATCTGGGTGACTTTGTGGCGGTGAGCAAGATGGCGTTTTGGTCGGATACCCAGGTCTTAGGAGTACACGAAGATTCGTCACCTCAACGACAAGTTTCCGCACCGAGTTCGCTTGGAGGTGCATGGCATCCCCACCGTGTTGCCCAACATGTTGGTGGAATCCTCTGGAGGTACCTTTGAGCACGCTTGTCAAGAGGCGGCCTACACGATGCTTACCGGACTCGGGAGCGTCACGCGTCGACTTCCGGCACACGCCCTACCGCTACCACCCCAACCGTGGCGACTATGACGACACCGGCTCCTTCCGCTCAGTGTGTCGGAGAATGACACAACCTTCGGGCGAATGATTGCGAGTCATGCAGCGGTTGGACACCTTGCATGCTAATGCGCACGGGCGGCCAAGGCCACTGAGCGACCGAGAAGTTGGTGGAGATCAACGGGTTGAAGGGTGAGGTGGCCCGCCTCAAGAGGGAGAATGCCTTTCTCCGGGGCCGCTCACCGCCCGGGGTGCCAAGATCCGCATCGGTCGAGGAAGACCACCACCGCTCTGTGCGTATCCCGGCTTGCGCACCGGAACCCTCCTCCCGGCTCGAGCCGCTCCTAGTGTTCGTGCCGCTGCGCCTCCGCCGTCTCCCGTTCGGTTTCCGGTGCTGACCTCCACCCAGCTGCGGCGGCCGTTGGCGGCGGTAGCGGAGGATGGCTGTCCGTGATGTCCGGCTCCTCCGACGAGATCCTCGACCTCTCCCGGTGCGGCTCGGGCGCGGCGGCTCTCGGCGGTTCGGCGGTGGCGATGAGCTTGCAGGTGGTGAGCGTACACTGCTATACTCTCGCAGCCGATTAGAGGAGGTTGGAGATGAGGCTGAGTCGACTTCGACTCCACCAGGCCGCGGGAGCCGTTCAGAGCACTAGACCGTTCCCCTAGTTCCTCGTTGTCTAGTCTTTGTCCGGTAGTTGTGTGTTTTGGTGTGTTGCTTGGGGTAGTTGACAGGACCAAACCAGTGGTTGTGGTATGGTTGTCCTTAAGTAGGAGTTGAGCTGTTTACTTTACGTAATGTCAACTATCGGATCAGTTAATTAATAATAAATTCGGGTTTCGAGCATCGTGTTTTCTTCTTGTCTTTGTTTCTTTCTGTTCTCTCTCTCAAGATGATGAGCACCGATCCATCCAGTCAGTCAACGGTGATGGTAACAACACGGCCAATCGAGAATCAAGAAACCATTCCCAATACCGCTGCAAGCCATGGCCCCTCTCGCCGCCGAGAGAATCGGACGCTCGCCCAAGTCTTGACGAGTCAAACTCGGATGATGGCTGCAATGATGCGGCAACGGCACCGCGGTTGCAACAAGCACAACTTCATGTCGCGCTTGTCCATTCCCACCGATTCGAGTCCAAGCTGCCGAATTCCTACGCGTTCGCCCTCCCACCTTCTCAAGCACCACCAATCCCATGGAGGCAAACGGCGGCTCCATGCAATTGAAAAGAAGCTCAATCTTACGCGGTGCAATGACCGGGGAAAAGGTGGCGTTCGCCACTCATCGGCTCCGGGTCCCACTTCAACATGGTGGGACAATTTCTTGGTGACTCGTCCGGCGGGACGAAGTCTCTTGGGCAGAATGCTGCTACAACTTCCGCAAGGCACAAGTTCCCGATGGCATTGTGGCACGAAGAAGAGGAGTTCCGGGCTTTGGAATAGGGCAACAGGACCGTTATTGAATACCTCCACGAGTTCAACCGCCTCGCGTGCTATGCACCGAGAGGATGTGCACACGACTCCGAGAGGTAGGACAAGTTCTTGGCCGGCCTTGATGATGAACTCACCAATCAGGGCGATCTCGGTGATTATGCGACTTTCGAGAAGCTGGTGGATAAAGCCATTCGCCGGGAGGATCGGAGGAACAAGATGGTCAGTAAGAGAAAGGCAGCCCGATTCCGGATGAATCGGGAAATGTTCAAAGACCTCGCTTCATGTCGGACAACAAGGTGGACCCTCCACTATGATTGTTCGTCGGCACCTCCCTTTCACCACAGAATTCCAACTAGCGTCCCAACCCCAACTTTAAGCGTGGCAATAGCGGCAACAACGATGGTCGGTCTCACGCAATCACGCTCCGCGCCGCCGATGGCACGGCTCGGTCTGTCCAACCCGGGAAAGACGGCGTAGGGAAATCATTGGTTTGTTTCAATTGCAACGAGCCTAGTGACTTGCGATAAGTGTCCGAAGCCCAAGCGCAATGCACCCAGGTTTGTTCAGGCCAGGGTCAACCATGCTTCAGTTGAAGAGGCTCAGGATGCACCGGACGTCATTCTGGGTACGTTCCTCGTAAACTCAGTTCCTGCTACAGTTTTGTTTGATTCTGGTGCAACTCATTCGTTCATATCAAAAAGATTTGTTGGGGAACATGGGTTAAGAAAAGAGAAACTTGTCACACCGATGCGGGTTCACACCCCAGGAAATAGCCTGATGTCAGTCAGCTATAGTCCTTCGGTGACAATAGAAATTCAAAGATCACGATTTCTAGCCAATCTCATCCTTCTTGAATCCAAAGACCTAGATGTCATCCTAGGGATGGATTGGTTGACAAGACACAAAGGAGTGATAAACTGCGCAGCACTCACCATCATCCTAACCAGTCTAGAAGGAGAAGTGGTTACTTTCGAGTCTCCATTGTACGTAAAGCAAGGGGTTAGTCGAATCAAATTACCGGTCGGGATGAGTCAATGTCGGAGAAACCGAATCCAAGAAACTTGAGGATATACCTATAGTTCGGGAGTACCGGAAGTTTTCCGGATGATCTCACAACCATGCCACCCAAGAGGGAGATTGAGTTCGGATCGACTTGGTACCAGGAACCGCCCCAATCTACAAGAGACCTTACAGAATGGCTGCTAACAAGAAGGCTGAAGTCGAGAAGCAGGTTGATGAGCAATTACAAAAGGGATATGTTTGCCCGAGCACGTCACCTTGGGGTGCTCCGGTGATATTTGTGGAGAAGAAAGATAAAACAAAGAGGATGTGTGTGGATTACCGCGCACTCAACGAGGTCACTATCAAGAATAAGTACCCGCTACCTCGAATTGACGACCTGTTCGATCAACTTAAAGGACCCAAGGTGTTCTCCAAGATAGACCTGTGGTCAGGCTATCATCAGTTGAGAATCAGAGAAGAAGATATTCCAAAGACAACATTCACTACTCGATATCGATTGTTCGAGTGCACCGTCATGTCCTTCGGACTTACTAATGCATCGGCTTTCTTCATGAACACGATGAACAAGGTGTTCATGGATTTCTTGGATAAGTTTGTTGTGGTCTTCATAGACGACATTCTTATCTATTCAAAGTCTGAAAAGAGCATGAACAACACCTTCGTCAAGTACTTGAGAGATTGAAGGAACATCAGTTGTACGCCAAGTTCAGTAAATGTGATTTCTGGCTCAAGAAAGTTCAATTTCTTCGTCATATTATAACCGCTCAAGGAGTAGGCATTAATCAGTCAAATGTGGAGTCGGTTACTAAGTGGACCCCACCAAAGGCTGTTTCTCGGATACGAAGTTTCCTTGGACTCGCGAGGTTATTACCGCCGGTTCATCGAGAATTTCTCCCGAATCGCAAGGCCAATGACACAGTTGTTAAAAAAAGAGGAAAAATTTAAGTGGTCTGCTGAGTGCAACAGAAGCTTTGAAGAGCTCAAGAAGAAATTGGTAACTGCACCGGTCTTAATCTTGCCGGATCAGACCAAGGATTTCCAAGTTTCTGTGATGCATCTCGTCACGGGTTAGGATGTGTGCGATGCAAGACGGAAAAGTGGTTGCATATGCTTCACGCCGATTGCGACCTCATGAGACTAACTATCCTACTCATGACTTAGAGCAAGCGGCGGTGGTTCACGCCACGAAGATTTGGCGGCATTATCTCATCGGTAACCATTGTGAAGTCTACCTTGGTCACAAGAATCGAAGTATATCTTCACCCGGCCGGATCTAAACCTTCGTCGGCGAAGATGGTTGGAGTTGATCGAAGACTTTGACATGGGGATACACTATCATCTGGCAAAGCCAATGTGGTAGCGAGATGCTTTGAGTCGAAAGAACTACTTGCAACGCCACTCATACGAAAGAACTATGCGAGTGAACTACAACGAGAGTTTGAATGTCGAACTTGGGAATTGTCAATCATGGTTATGTGGCTGCTCTCGAGACACGGCCGACACTCGTGGAGCAAGTCCATCGGCTCAAGCTAATGACCCGACATAACGAGTTAAAGAAAAACATGAGGCGGCAAAGCCAAGGATTTCTCTGAAGACGAACATGGAACAATGCGGATGGGAGAAAGATTGTGTGTACTGAGAACAAGGAGTTGAAAGATTTGATTCTTAGCGAAGCTCATCAATCCGATACTCAATTCACCCGGAAGCACGAAAATGTATCAAGATCTCAAGGAAAAATTCTGGTGGGTTAGCATGAGGAGAGAAATCGCCGAGTTTGTTACTTTGTGTGATGTACGTAGCGAGTCAAGGCGGAACATCGGCGACCCGCGGATTGTTACAACCTCTCAAGATTCTGAATGGAAATGGGAATAAATTAGAATGGACTTCATCATTCGTCTACCCGAACTTCCATTTGGTCATGATTCGGTTGGGTAATTGTGGACCGACTCACAAAAGTCGCTCACTTCATACCCGTGCATACAACTTACTTAGGGAAGAAAGCGGCGAGCTCTACTTGGCAAGGATCATGTGTTTACATGGGGTACCAAAAAGATTGTATCGGATCGAGGAGTCGGTTTACCTCAAAATTCGCGAAGTTGCAAGAAGAATTGGGAACTCGATTGAACTTCAGCACCGCTTACCATCCTCAGGCCGATGGTCAGACAGAAAGAGTTAATCAGATCTTGGAAGATATGTTGAGAGCTTGCGCACTTGATTTCGGTGGAGCTTGGGATAAGAGTCTGCCTTATGCCGAGTTCTTGTACAATAACAGTTATCAGGCGAGTCTTCAAATGGCTCCATTCGAAGCATTGTATGACAGAAAGTGCCGCACGCCAGTTTTCTGGGATCAGACGGGAGAACGCCTGCTGTTTGGGATTGACGTCTTGAATGAAGCTGAAGAAAAAGTCAGGTTGATTCGTGAAAGATTAAAAACTGCTCAGTCTCGTCAGAAAAGTTACGCTGACAACTGTCGAAGGGAGTTAGCTTCGAGGTTGGAGACCATGTGTACCTTCGCGTCACTCCGCTTTGGGGAGTGCATCGTTTCCAGACAAAAGGGAAGTTGGCACCACGTTTCGTGGGACCATACCGAATTTTGGAACGCCACGGAGAGGTTGCCTATCGGTTGGAACTTCCTCATTCCATGGCAAGCATTCATGATGTGTTTCATGTGTCTCAGTTGAAGAAATGCTTAAGAGTGCCTGAGGAGCAAGCAAGTCCTGCTCATCTTAACATTCAAGAGGACTTGACCTATGTTGAGAAACCAGTTCGTATCCTCGACACTAGTGAATGAGAACCAGGAATAGAGATACCAAGTTTTGTCGTGTGCAGCGGAGTCACCACTCAGAAGAAGAGGCAACGTGGGAAAGAGAAGATGAGCTGAAAGATGCTCACTCGCACCTCTTCGCCAGCATCTCCGAATCTCGAGGTCGAGATTCCGTTTAAGGAGGGTAGGTTTGTCACGCTCGCTTTTTCCCTAGTTTAAAAAAATCACCGGTGAAAAATCGTAAAAAATGCCGGAAAAGCTAAAGAAAATCAAAATCCTAAATTCAAAATCCATTAAATAATTGGAAATGGTTTGGTGGAATTTTTCTTAAATTCTCCGTGACAAAATACGCTAACTTGATTTTTATCGAAATTTTAGAGCATCGGAAGAAATTTTGAAAATTAAATTAGGCTAGCTGGAATTATTTTCCTTAAGGAAAAGAGCTTTTCTTTTTCTTTTTTTCTCTTTTCATGTGGGCCTTAGTCCCACTTTCCTTTTCTTTTCTTTTTCCCCTTTTCCTCCCGCGGCCCAAGCCTCCCTCTCCTCTTGCCCAAGCCGCAAGCCCGGCCCGCCCCCTTCTTTCTTCTCTCTCTTTCCTTTTCCTTTTTTTGGGCCGGCCCAGCACTATTCCTCACGCTAGCGCAAGTCTGCTTTTGCCCCTTCCGGCCTGGGGCGATGACAAGCGGGGCCCGCTTGTCATCCCCAAGCTCTAGCCACCCAAGCCGCGGCCGCGCATGCCGTGTGAGCTGCCGCAACTCCGGTCACGTTCCGGCGTCTCCCGGCCACGTTCTCCCACAATTAACCGCGTCATCATGTGTTCCCGATTTTACTCCGTCATTTCCCCCACTTTCCCCATTCCTCCGCTCCTCATGTGCATCGGAACGGCCGAGTTAAACTCCATCTATTGTAGCCGCCATTAATGTCGCGACACGACGGTTTTCGTCCGTTCCCCGCTCGTCCCGGCCATGCCCGAGCTCCCTTGCCGGCCTATAAGTTTTCCCGCACCCCGGAACACGTCCCACACTCGCACTCGCTTGCGTTCGCTCACTCCCGTGCTCCCGCACCGTGCGTCGTTCTTTTCCGCCGCCGAGCTCCTTTTTTCCGTCCGTTCCGCTAAACCGTCGCTCATCTCACCAAACCACCACCACCTGCATCTTCGCAATTCTCGGAACACGTCCCCGTCGTTCTTTCCCCAATTTTGATCGCCGATTCATGCCGTTGTCGTCATCTTCTCCGCCTCCGACCGACGGTGAGAAGCGCCATCTCTATCTTTCCTTTTCCCCTTGCGAGCCGGCTCCGTCGTTGTCTTTGCCGCCTCGCGTGTAGTCGCCGCCGCCGGCCGGCGTAGGCGCGCCTTGCTGCCGTCGCCACCTAGCGTCGTCGCCGTCGGTTGCTGCTGCCCGGCCGCCTAGCGTCGCCCGCGCGCCGCGCCGCCCGGGCATCGCCGCCGCTCGCCGGTGCGCTGCCACCGGCAGCGAGCCGCTGCCATCGCCCGGCGAGGCCCACCGCCCCGCCCCGATTGGCCAAGCCCGCCAGGGCCATGCGTCCCTCCGTGTGGCCAATCCAAACCGGGCAATCCGGGGTCACCACGTGGCGCGCCCATCACCAAGCCGGTGGACTCGGTCCACCGTGCACCAGTGAATTTTCTCTCTCTTGCATCACTGTTCTGTGGGTCGCGCAGTGATGTCAGCACTAAGACGCTTGCGTCATAAATCGTTTTTCTTTTTCTTAACTAGTAAAAAGGCTAAAACTTATAAAATTCACAGAAAATTCATCCGAACTCCGTTTGAGTCCGTTCAAGTTGCAGCGGATTCATAAAAATGTCATGAATATATTAAAAATTGTTTAATTGTCTGTTTTAGCTGTCTAATAGCCTGTTTTTGCCGTGCTTTGATTGTCGGTAGATTCTGGTTCTGAGGACGCCCTGGTTTACTTTAAGGTTGTCGGTGAGGTTCCGTTAGATCAAGATCAAGGCAAGTCATTTTCCTTTGAGCATATTATACACACTTCGTAAATTATTCTTGCTTTATCTATTGCATTACATTATTTCATAATGCAAACGGGATGGGACCTATAGTATTAAGCCTAGGTTGTTTACCGTGTATTTGATCACTTGGGAATCAATTTGACTAGAATCGGGGCTAGGACATGCTTATTATGCTTAGTGCAACTAGATCATAAAAGGGAAAATTAATTTACTAGAATTATTTCACATGAAATGTCGGTCTCCGATCGGATGTACCATCGGTGCTGATTGTCGGTAAATTAAAACTTGACTTTTATGGTGGGTGTGTGGTGCCGGTTTTGCAAGTCGCACCCATGGCGGAGTTAAGGACCGATTCGCGAGAAACCACGGAAGAATTATTAGTGCGTACCACAAGCCGGCATGGGCAACGGCTAGGCTTGTAGTGTAGCTTTTCGGCCGATGCATCCGGTCGAGGGTGAGCGTGATGGAGTGCGGATGCACGGGAAGGTCTATGCGGGTTGTCGGATTCACCTAGGCACGAGAGGGCTGCCTACCACGGATTACGGGTAGGGGCAAAACTGAGGTGTGGTGTCGCTTGGTTATGGAGGGTTATGTGAATGGTCTGTTGCGGACCCCTTTTCGATATGCCATGGTGGTATGTCGACGCACGGGCACGTGTTGTGGGGTTGTGTCTTGTGGGTACGGCGTACACCTCGGCGAGTGAAAAACTATTCGAATAGCCGTGCCGCGGTTATGGGCGATTGTCCGATTCATAGTGATTAGTCCCACTAAAATAATAACTTGATTCGGTGGAAATGAGATAGAATAGTTGGATGGTTTGGGCCTGACTCAACGTGGTGTAGCGTTGAGCGAGTGTTAAAATATTGTTTAATTACTTTTAATTACTGTTTTATTGCTTCAACTTTATTACGTGAAATGCACTTTATGCAAAAGTTAACCCTATCCTATCCTTGGAATTTAACCACTGCATTCATACCTTCTTTCGGTTTGACTTGCTGAGTACGATAGTTGTACTCATTCTTGCTTCCTTTTCCCCACCTCGAGCTAGTGGATGAAGCTGCAGGTTGGGTTCGATCTTTGAGTAGGCTCGTCGGCTGTTGTCAAGGGTTGCACGTGGAGTGGAATCGCTGCCCCACAAGAGCCGAAGCCTAGTTCTTAAGTTTATTTTACCTTTCCGCTACATATGTAAGACTTTTTAAATTTTTAAGACGTGGATATGTATATACAATTTGTCGTTTGTGTATCCCTGGCTGGTCCTGGACAGGGTATTTTAATACACATTCAGCTTAAGAAATTCTGGTGCGAATTTCTGGGCGTGACAAGCGGCCCTGAGGGCCCTAGGGAAGGCGATGGCCAGGCAGCCCCGGACAGTGAGGTAACCCGCCCCGTGCACCCGAGCCTGTCGCCCCTGGTAAGGTAGCTAAGGCCCACACCAAGGTGCAGCGGCCAGTCTACTTTATCAGTGAGGCACTGGGACGCAAAGACACGTTACCCACAAGCCCGAGAAAATGCTCTAACCTGTGCTCGTGGCTTCCGGGAAGGCTGCGCCACTACTTCCGGGCACATCGGGTAATGGTAGTCACATCTTATCCTCTCGGGCGATCTTGCATAACCGAGAGGGCACGGGACGGGTAGTCAAGCTGGGCTATCAAATTGTCGAGTTTGACCTGCATTTCAAAGCTCGCCACATGATCAAGAGCCGGGCCTTGGTCGATTTTGTGGCAGAATGGACGCTAGTGGCCGACAACGATCCACCCCCGGGTGAACCCGAGAGTGTGGAGGATCTGGCCAATGGACCAAGCATTGGGTGATGAACTTTGACGGTTCACTCACCTTACGGGGGTCGGAGCAGGCGTTGCGTTAACTTCCCGACAGGCGACGTACTCCGGTACATCGTTCGACTTGACTTAGAGCAACCAATAACATGGCCGAGTATGAAGGGCTCCTAGCGGGGTTGCAAGCGGCGGCGAGCATGGGCATCCGCCGTCTGCTAGTCCTCGGGGACTCTCAACTAGTCATGAACCAAGTTTCCAAGGAGTACCAATGCACCGACCCCCAAATGGAAGCATATGGTGTATGGAGCGCCATTTCGATGGCCTCAAGCTGCGCCATATTCCCGAAGAGATAATACCACTGGTGGACGAGTTATCTAGGATCGCGTCCGCGCGAGCCCCGGCCCCGCCAAGCGCATTCGAGGAAAGACTCACGAGAGCCATCGGCGTGCCCCGAACCGCCCCTAGGGCGGGAGTCGGCCGGCCCGACGCCCGGCCACTGGCGGGCCGCCACGGCTGGTCTGCGGGACCGACATCACGCGTAAGGTGGCACGGATTTCGGGAATCCGGGCATATCTCAAGACGCGTCATTGCCCGAGCAACGTGAAGCGAGCACATTGCCCGCACCTCCAAAGGTACGTGTTGGTGGAAGGGACACGCTACCGACGCGGTGCCATGGAGTGCTCATGAAATGCATTGCTCGGGAACGGGGTCTCGAGCTCTGGCCGAGATCCACGAGGAGAATGTGGAGCGCACTCGGCCTCCCGAACCTTGGTAGGAAAGGCATTCCGCCAAGGTTTTTGCGGCCCACCGTGCTAGAGGATGCAGCAGACCTCGTGCGGCGGTGCCGGGCATGCCAATTCCACGCCAAGCAGATGCACCTGCCAGCCCAGGCCCTTCAAACCATCCCGCTCTCGTGGTCGTTCGCGGTCTGGGGGCTGGACATCTTGGGCCCGTTCAACGAGCACGTGGCGGCTACAAATTTCTATATGTCGCCATTGACAAATTCACCAAGTGGCCCGAGGCCTATCCGGTCGGCGTCATCGACAAGCATTCGGCTGCGCGGTTCATGAGAGGCATCACGGCATGGTTCGGAGTCCCTAACGGCCTCATCATCGACAACGGCACCCGGTTCACGAGTGAGCTGTTTGGCGAGTATTGCGACGACATGGGCATCAAACTCTGCTTCGCCTCGCCCGCCCACCCCCAAAGCAATGGCCAAGGTGAGCGTGCAAACGCGGAAATATTGAAAGGCCTCAAGACAAAGACCTACAACGTCCTCAAGAAGCATGGGGACTCGTGGATTGACGAGTGCCCGGCGGTCCTTTGGGCCAACCGGACAACACCAAGCCGTGCCACCGAGGAAACACCATTCTTTTTGGTGTATGGAGCCGAGGCGGTCTTGCCTTCGAGCTCACCACAGGATCGCCCGAGCCACACTATACACCGAAGCGAGATCAAGAACAGCTACGTCGCGACGATCTAGCTGTCTAGAAGAAAGACGACGCCGTGCGCGCTTCGCGCGGCCCGTTATCAGCGAGAACCTCCGTCGCTATCATCAACACAAAGTCGCCCCGCGCGCAAATCAATGATCTCGTTCTATGCCGCGTACAAACGCGTGCGGGGGAGCAAGTTGTCTCCGATGTGGGAAGAGCCATACAAAGTTATCGGCACCCGCGTCCGGGGAGCAATTCGCCTAGCCACGGAGGACGGCACTCCGTTGCCGAACACGTGGAACATTTCCCCACTGCGCAAGTTCTACCCATAAGCCGCATGGTGTGTTTGAATCCCCAATACATATGGAAGCATGTTCACTTGTCTCCGATTGGCATGAACAATGAGTTCGCTCGTTTATACTCTTTATGCTTTTCCCTTACAAAATATCTACATTGCGGTATGTTTTTCTCCTCCATGTTCCGAACATATGCTTGCGGATCTTTGGTTTCCGGTGATCTTCGGCCTGCCCGCCCTAGGTGAGAGGCCCTAAGGGTGTCGAGGGTAGAGCGACGCTACATACAAGTGTCCCGGGGTAGTCAACGCACAGGGGCTCGGGTGCGTATTGTCACGCTGTCCCGATCCCAGATTCTTTGCCCCGCCGACCCTTTATGCCCTCGCTTCTACCGGAGCCCCGAGAAAGGCACTAGCCGACGGTCGATACAGTTGCCCGAACTCGGACCAGCTCCCGGTTACATGGGATGAATCATTGTAGAAACCATACATCCATAGTCCTACAATGGCTAAACTAACTAAAGAGCGGAGCTGCGTGGCGGGGAAACGAACAGGCAAAAGCTTGGGCCAACTAAGCGCCACCGTGTGTGTGCCAAGTTGGCGGGGGCTCCCAATATATATACATTGTTAGTGATATGCCCTAGAGGCAACATGGAGATGTTGGATATCACGTCAATGTTTATGTATAAATGAATAAAGTGTTATTCGGTTCCATGAAATAGACATCTTGTATTGATCAATAAGTACGTGACTTATTTATGAGACTCGATATGTATGAATCTATTTCTAAACGATCCACGATCATATGTCATATTGTTGGAACAAATATGATTCTAAGATCGGCATGTTTATTGATTGATGATCATGTCTCATAGATCATGGGTATGGAGATACCAAATCAATAAACATGGACATATGTGTTAGAGAACACATTGTTGGATAGACCCACCATGAGACACTACGGGAATTAATGTGCCATTAGTTGGTCTCGGGTAGTGTTGGTACAAAGTCCTTAGACTGAGATCACCATGGATTCCAACATGTGTAGTAGCCTACTTTGGGACTACCAAACGCTATTCCGTGTTGGATAGTTATAAAGGTAGTTTTCGGGTTTGCTATGAAACATGCGGTGGGATGTGAGTGATCAAGATGAAATTTGCCCCTCCTTTGGAGAGATATCTCTGGGCCCCTCGAGGTAATGGATTATGGAAATGCATGGCCATGCTAAGTTGATTGAGGAGTCAATCAACGGACGGATAATCAATACGGTTCGAGTGAATGGTTAAGCTATTGAAGGGATGGCACACATCTTGCCTATAGCTTAACGGTATCGTGAGGCAAAGGGATTTGTGTACACATTACAGGTTCGAGCCGATATTATATTCTTGTATACTATGGTGTCAATATGTCTTTGCTAGGCGCCGCTGTTGACGGTCGGTGAGTTGGACTCGAGCCGACGATCGGCTAAGTTAGACTATAGCCGAAACCGAGTATACCTGAACCTACGAGGTCGCACGCTTAAGGGGATAGAATAGATATTCGAGTTGGACTCGGATACGACTCGATCGGATAGGGATCCGATCGGATAGAGTCCTATGGGCTTACGACGTATGGGCGGCCAACTCTATGAGATACGGATGAGATCCGATTCAAAATAGAGTCCTAATCGGCCACTAGTCCCGTCGGCCAACTCTATATAAAGGAGGGAGGGGTGGAGAGCTGAATAGACATCAATTGCATCGCGTGCAACGAAGTCGCCGAGATCAATCTCCACGGAAACCCTCCCCACTTTCGAGCCAAACCCTAGCCTTGCATCGCGTGCTAGCACACGGGTGTACGGCGTTACTGTCCCCGGACGTGTGGATACCGGTAGAGGCGCTGCTACGTTGCGCGCTGTTGATCGGCCGGATCGGGCTGCAATCGAAGCGATCGGGCGTGGTGGAATCGGCTGCGGTCGGGCGCATCGGAGCGAGGCGTGAAACGCGGCCGGACGACTCGAATCGGCTGATTGGCGAATCGGCTCGGTCTCCGGGAATCGGCTACACATTCGGATCGGATTGCCACGATTGGTTATTCCGCTGCACTCTACTCCAATCGGTAACGATCTATCGGCCCCTACTTGCAAGTGTTCCTGGTTTGCGCGGTAAAAGTTTTTGTTTTTGGCTAGCGTAGCCTCCGCGTAACCCTTCATACATACACACACACACACACACATATATATATATATATATATATGAATCATCATCTGCGAGTCGGCCACGATGGACTACAATGCGAGTCGGCATGGGAAAGGCAAGTGCATTAATAACATAAATGGTATTACAATGTTTTTACAAGTACGGGATAGAGGCAAAAATCGGGAGTTCTAGGCGGTAGGCGGGTCGCTGGGAGCGTTCTCCGTGTCGTCCTCGTCCGGCGGGTCCTCGCAGTAGGCAAGCTGAAATGCCGCCGGAGTTCCGTCAAAGCCGATCATGATGGAGTCGACGGCATCCTTGGCGCGACGCGAGCGGCCTCCTCTGTGCCCTCGGGAAGTCCTCGGTGGGGATGTACGGGTTGAAGCCGAGGGTCGCAAGCCTGGTAGCTCGCGGGATCAGCGTTGCAACCTGGCGGGATAGGTCGTCGACGACTCCTTCGCCACTTCGTCGACCTCCTCAGGCACCCTTTTGATCCCCTCGGCCAGCTCATCTATTTGGGTGGCCAATCCCCCCAAGGTAGAGCTGGCGGCGCGGGGGCGTACAACCCCCACCTCTCGGGGCACCTCTCGAAGACGCACGACGGACGAGGTCATGGTCCGGAGCCCTAAGCCTAGCGCGTGCTCCAGCTCCGCGATCCGGAGGCACGCCTCCTCCAAATCTAGCGCCGCTGCTGGAGCAAGGGAGCCGGGCGGCGCGAACCCGCTCCCGCTGCTCCAACTCCCGCACCGCGCCTCCACGTCGCCGATCGCTTGCTCTCGGGCGACGAGGTCCCGCTCCCACCGTTCCGGCTCTTCCTGTGATGGCACGAGGCGGCTACGAGCTGCTGCTCGCGCTCCCAGATGGCCTTCAGGCATCGGGAGACCTCCTCCTAGGCCTGTAGCACGGCCACCTCGCGCCCGTCCACCGCAGCCTCACGCTCGGCGATGGCCTTCTCCTGGGCCACCATGTTCTCCTCCCGTGCGGCGGAGTCCTCCTCGGCCTTGGCCACGGCGGCCTCCGATCCGGACCGCTGCCGCGTCGCCTCCGAGCCTTCTCGCTGCGGAGCCATCCTCACGGGCACAGGCTCGATGTTGGTGCGGCGGCGGTGGCCTCGGCATCGCGCAGGACGCGCTTGCGCCAGTTGAGTTCCTAGGCGCGCTCGTTGAGGTCGCGGATGAACTCCCCGGCGGTGGTGCGGACCCTCTCCTCTGCGGCAGCGGCTGCCTGCTCGTGGAAGTCAGCGGTGTGCCGCTCAACGACGGTGTCCTCGAACACCGATTGAGTTCACCCGACGGCGCTCGATGTCCGCCGGCTCCCGCTTTCGGATGAGGCTCTTCGCCCTCGCCGTGGTAGCCAACTCGCGCTGGCCTTCGGCGACCTCAGCCTCCCGCCGCGCCACCTAGCCACTGAATCTTGGCACACCTAGCTCATACATCAAATCCTAGGTTAATATGTTAAGAAACTAACTTAAAGCCCTCTCTAGCTTACAAAATATATGGTAGAATAACATAAACTCTAAAATTATGAACTAAGATTAAATTGTTAACTAAATTATTCATTTTTTATTCAACCTTAGCTAAAAAACATGTTCTGACCTATAGTTCTTAAGTTGTGCGCTTATAGAACGTTATAAGCCTAGAACATGTTACAAATTATAAAATACATAAGAAGTTCTAGGCAACTCCAAAAAAGTGAAACCAAATGTGTTAGTCCTAGAAAATATAACTCTTCAATCTGTGAAGTCAAATTAATAAAAACTAAATTATAGGAACATTGTCCAAACATCACTTAATCCTATACGATTACGTCCAGATAAAACTTCTAAAAATTATAACTCTTAAATGGAATAAGATAACATAGAAATTTTCCACCTAAATTCATTTTAGATCAGTACCTACTCAATGTGCACAAATCATGCATTTTAGAGCATTTTAAATTTTTCACATATTTCGGTGTTTAATTGCATGACGTGTACTTTTTATAGATAATTGCTTAAACGGTGAAGAAGTGATTTAGGTACTGACCTTTTCCAGTTACAAGGCAAGTTCCACCTCCCTCTCTCATTGAACACTTTGAACCAATGTTTTGGAGGTTATTGAAAATGTTTGCAAATCTTGCATGTCGATTGTACACTAATAAATTAAAATTTTTGTTAAACCTGTTAGACAAACTCCTATTACTTGCATTATCACCATAACCCCACATATCCATATCTCTCATTCCTAACCTTAGGAAAAATATGACTATACCACCTTATATCATAAGTTTGATATCGCTAGGGTACTATAATGCTTAGCCATGCTTAATATGCTTTTCCTCGTCATTATGGGCTCAATACAAACATGAAAATTTATTTTTAAATAATTCGGACAAACTTGAATACCTGTGATTCTGAAAAATAAAAAGGTGAAAAACATGGATTTTAGGTTTGGGCCTCAAGTGGCATGCGATTAATGTATTTGTATGCCGATAGGGGAGAGTGTGTCCAAACCGACCTAAGGACTTCACTCAATAACAGTTCATTTCGTATACGGTACAACCACACGTGTTAGTATGGGATGACCTAAGCTAACTAATCTACTTAGCACCTAGCCTTGCACTAAGGTAGGCCGGTGTGTGTGGATTCGGATAACCCAGGAGGAACTTCCTATTTTACCCCGATAGGTAGTTTAGGCAACTAAGTCTGTCCAATACAATGAAATTGTGCCACGTGGGTGGGTTCTGTCGTGTTCGCCACCACGGTGTCAAGTTAAGGCGGGGCCACTCCGCTTGACGATTACAGGTTATATTTTCTAGTATGCCCAAGATGAGAGAACACGTATCGTCTTTGGTGCAAGGCTAGAGATTAAGTAGCGTAAAGGCTTCGTTGTGACCTCTAGTACGTACTCAATGATAGAGTATGATGGTACCGAACAGTGCAGAGCAAAACTAGAGTGCTTCACTTCAAGTGAGCGATTCACATCATGTGGGTAAAGTGTATAAACTACGTAGGGTCTAAACTAATCGATTAGCTATGCTCACGGTCATGAGCGGCGTGTGGATATGTATTGAGTATAGACTTGTGTTTATTCTTCTGAATGCTAAAATTTACCTTCAAATTATGTTGAGTTTTGAGGAAGATCTCCTTGCTGCCATGGATGACAATGAGGTGTATATTTAAACATGATTAATGACTACTTTGATGCTCATATGCTAAGAACTTGCTTGCTGAAATTACATTTGAAAGCAAATCTTATTTGAAAGTTTTTATGCAAATAAAACTTGCTTTATGCTAAAATGAACCATATTATGCCTTTCTTGATTATATGCCCTACATGTAGAGTGTTAGACTTGTCTTGGTGTTTGTCAGTATATTATTTCTAATAATGTACTGACTCTTGCCACTGGAATATTCACTTTGCTTGCAGGTATTGATTTAGTCCTTGAGTGATGCGGGTTTACGATTTGCTTCTTCTAGGATTGAACTTAATGGGGTAAACCCCTAGTCGGTGTGCTTGTGATTGGGTAGTCAAACTTCATTGTTCTTTGATATAAGATGAAAGGTATTTAATCTTACATAGGCCAACCGGCCAAATATATATATATATATATATGGTCGGTCGGCCTATATAAGATTAAATACCTTTCATCTTATATGTATTAGCTATGAACGCCTATGCTTGAGATGAAAGTGTGAATCTAGTGCACATCCTGAAAACTAGATTCACATGAGTAAGAGTTAAGGATATTTGAGATGTTGTAGATCTTTAGCCATTTTTGTCAAGTCTCCTAAATGTGTAACACATCGGTCATTGCCTTGAGTGGTTTGACGGGCACATCTCGGGCTGAAGTTGGGTAGGCTAAAGGCTCAGCAATGTCTCCAATATTCTTCTCTCGGGACGTCGGATGTTTCGTTATGTACATTAGATGATTTGAAGCGTTTCACTTCATCTTGCAAACATAATGAGAGATCCGGAGTCGTCTCACGACAGTGATGGTATCGAGCAAATACCAACTATAGAAGCCCCTTAAGTTGGTCATTTAGAATGAATTCTCAAAATTTATTTTGAGGGTTCTCTCTCAACTACAAATTATTTGCGAAAACCATATTCAATCTTATATCTCATCCCTCTCTGGAGATTATTCTTCTCTATATCTCTATTTCAAGTTGTAAAACTCTTGTCTTGCTCTATAGGACCGAAACGTTTTGAAAGTTTGTGTTTCTACAAAAGGAGTTTGAAAACACTTAATTATTACAACAAATCAGTACCAAAGAGCTTTTGAAAGGTTTTGAAATCCCTTTGCCTACTATTCCTATGAACTAGGACGGATTCTGAGAACTATCGGGATAGAAATAGCCTCTAGTGAATGGGTTTTAAAATGGATTGACAAAACTTAAAACTTGATAGATGTTGTAGGGATTATATCTCCTCATGTTACCTCTGCAAAAAAAATGAATTGGGTTGATTTTGGCTCCTCATTCTCGACTTTTCAAAATCTTATCGATATGACCTAAAGCGAGGTAGTTTGAGAAATTGTGGTGCTTCAATCTCTAGATTGTTTGCTTAGATGGACCACCCAAAATTCATATAGTTTCTGGACCACTCTACCATAATGCATTTAAAAGATAATAAATTTAGACACCATAAAACTTGTGTAAAGTTTCATTTTGTGCCGGTTGTTCATTTTCGGAATCTTGAGTCAGTCTGTTTGTAAAATTTGCATATGCTAAACTGTAGGTCATAGAACTGAGAAATTTTTTAAACAACATGTATACTAACTCAGTAAGCTTCATTAATTTTGGCATAATTTTTAGACCCTTGCATCATGATGAAACAATCAAAACAACTAACAAAATCATGTTCGGAAATTTGTAGCAGCTACCTTCAACTTTTCATATAGCCTAAACCTTAGTGCATATTTTTACAGAAGGTTGCATACATAACCAGTAGACTCCCAAAATTTTGGTTGATTTTTGAGTCATTGCATCATGCAATAAAAATTCACATAACTTTGGAAAGTCGAGAATCTGAAAGTCGGTAGTCAACCGGTTGTCGAATTTGTACAGACAAAACCATAGGTGATAAAATCTTGATTTTCTTAAGGTAGTTCACAAACCTATTTACCTGCCTCCATTATTTTTGCTCAAATTTTGTACCTTTGGGATCTGGCCTAAGGAGACCTTTAAAGACCGCGAACCCACATTTTCCAGCATAGCGGCATTTGACCAAATCATTTACTCTAGGGCAACCCATCCATCTAAAAATCATCAAAAGTTTTTCCCAACCAAAGGAATCCTTGTTAGAAAACTAAGAATGGATGTCGACTGACCTTGCAGCCCTCCTAAATTGACCGCTAAGCTCTGTTCTTACCAGATCGATTGACCGCTAAGCTCTGTTCTTACCAGATCGACGTATAGATGTACCTAAGACCACCTTAGCAACTTTAACCCCTGTTTCACAAATTCTCCTAACCAAAGGTTTTTTAAGGGGGATAGTGTATCACGACCTTATAAACCCAGAGACAAAGGTGTAGCCTTTGCAAGCGCTCACAAGCCTAATAAAAAATATATATTAGGAGCAAGTCATAACCGAGCTATGTAATTTATGTTGAGATGGCTCGGTGTGCAAATTTTTGCCTCTTTATGGTTAGATCCAAGGTTTGTACATTGAAGAAACTTGCAACCATGGTTTGGAAACTTGACTTATAAATTTTGAAAGTTTATCTAAGATGAATCCTTTGTTTTAAAATTGTCACCTTTCTCCGGAATTAAAGAGCATTGTTGCGAGACTGAGTAATTTTGTCACCTCGACCTAACCAATAATCCAGCCCATAAGGAGTTGCGACCTTTTCCATGCCTATGAAAAACTTCAGGTAGGATCTATAGTGACAAACACCTTTTTGGGAAAAAATGTTCTTTAGAAGGACACGCCACCATCTATTAGTCGGTTGGACATTATGCCTGTTCTTAGCAAAACAAGGTGTAGATAGATGCGAAACTACCAAACTAGCTTATCTTCTATTTCCCAAATCCTCCCAGCCAAAAACTTTTAAACTTTAAGGGGGATAGCATAGCGAGTTAGCTTCTAGCATTCAAAACAATGCCTATGTTGCCATTACCCGCGTTATTTGTAAACTACCCAAGCGGGGAGTCCTACGCTATTTTCCATCTTTAGCTGAAGGAACTATTCATAAAACATATGTAATATGGCTACCACGTTGCTTTTCATGTAAGGACCCAAAGGAGTATATGGAATAATAGGCCGGAACTGTCCTACTTCAAATTTTGGAACTACTATGCGGCTATCCAAAAGATCCAAAAGATGTAAGCTAAACGGAAGAAAAGCTTGACCTCGAGACTCCCAAAATTGTGCCCCGTACAGTAGCTTGATGAAATAAAACCCTCTTTTACTAGAACCTAGTCACCGCCAAATCATCGAACCACTACCCTACCATGTAGTATCACTATCCATCCATCAAATGCAGCCAGAAGGAATTTTTCAGAAAATTCTAAAACTGTTTTACGTGGATATATGCCTATTGGATACGTTGGTCGTGTGTCTCAATCTTGGATTCCTAAATTTCTTTTGACTAAACCCGATGCGAGGCTTTGACATCTTCTTTTGCGTAGGCGTTGGTGGTGAGGAAGGAGAACGTGTGGATCGTTGACTCCGGTTGTTCGCGGCACATGACCGGAGATAAAAATTGGTTCTCCTCCCTCAAGATGGCATTCAAGACTGAATCGATCATCTTTGGAGATGCTTCTACAAGTCTTGTTTCTCGCTCCGGATCTGTCAAGGTAAGTGACAAATTTGAATTGAAAGAGGTAGCCTTAGTCGAGGATTTAAAGTACAATTTACTTTCGGTTTCACAAATTGTTCGGTTTCACAAATTGTTGATGAAAATTTTGAAGTTCATTTCAAGAAAGCTTGGAAGTAAAATATTTGATTCTTGTGGTGATTACGTGTTGAACATTTCTCGTTATGGGAGAGTTTTTAAAGCTGATTTTGGAAACCCTATTTCTCTGTTGTAACATGTTTGGTTGCGAAATTCAACAAAGATATAATGTTTTGGCATCGCAGACTTGGACATGTTGGTTTTGATCATTTGACTAGATTAAGTGGTTTGGATCTTGTTCGTGGGTTGCCTAAACTTAAGAAAGATCTTAATTTGGTTTGCACACCATGTCGTCATGGAAAAATGGTTGCTTCTTCACATACTCCAATTCTTTCTGTGATGACGGATGCACCGGGACAGCTTTTACATATGGACACTGTTGGTCCAGCTAGAGTGCAATCCGTCGAAAGAAAATGGTATGTGTTGGTTGTTGTTGACGATTTTTCTCGATATTCTTGGGTTTTCTTCATGGCAACTAAGGATGAGGCCTTTGGACATTTTCGAAGTATGGTTCTTTGCTTGAATTGTGAAATTCTGGCTCTTTGAAAACTATTAGAAGCGATAATGGTGGTGAATTTAAAAATGCTTCTTTTGAACATTTTTGCAACGAAAAAGGCATTGAACATCAATTTTCTTCTCCTCGTGTTCCTCAACAAAATGGCGTTGTTGAAAGAAAAATTATTCTTTGGTTGAGATGCCTAGAACAATGCTTGATGAATATCACACTTCTAGAAAATTTTGGTCGAAAGCTATTAACACTGCTTGTTATGTTTCTAATCGTATTTTCTTGTGATCTAAACATGGTAAAACAACTTATGAGCTTCGATTTGGTCATCAGCCCAAAGTTTCGAATTTGCGTGTTTTTGGTTGCAAGTGCTTTGTCTTGAAATCAAGAAATTTGGATAAATTTGAATCACGTTCTCCGATGGTTTATTTCTTGGTTACCCCACACACACTCGTGGCTATCGCGTAATTGTTTTGGAGACTAACAAAATTGTCGAGACTTGCGAACTCATTTTTGATGAGGCTAGTCCCGGTACTAGACCAGAACTTTCAGGTACTTTGCCACATGTTCAGGGGGAGGATGGTCATATCTTCGAAGACGAAAGCGACAACGAAGACGACGAGGTCGACCTAACCGGTCGGCCGGCCGTAGAGTGCCATCGGTCGACCGGCCGAGTGCCGTCGGTCGAGCCGGAGCGGGTTGCCGGTCGGATCGGCCGAGACCCGTCGAGCCGGCGGGGGCCGACCACTTCGGTGGGACTCCAATCAAGGAGATTCGTCGGGGCTACGACCAACGCACACTACAAGAGATGTTAGGGTTTATGTCATTTTATTTTTGTCATAATATCTATAATTTATGTCATAGATTAACGTTTATGACGAATGGATGACGAAAAAGCCTGCGTCAAAACCCGTGCGCCTTAAACCATGATTTATGTCGTTTCGATGTTGAAGTCATAAATGTATGACATTGGTTTAGATGTCATAAAATTTTATGACATTGGTTTAGATATCATAAAATTTTATGAAAATGTCATAATAGACATATTGCCATATGTAGTGCAACGTGTCGAAGGACGTGGCGGGTAACGTGGCAACAATTTTGTGACGAATGTAATCGTCATAATTCATGAAACAACCCAAAAGAACCCACTACATTCATGGGCTAATCTTGGGCCTAGGCCATGTAAGGATCCATTTTAGATTGGGCTTATCCCATTTAAGACCTAGTTTTTGTTTATTTTTTTGAAAATAGTAGGCCTACACATTTAGGTCTGGGCTTCTAGATAGAGCCCATGATATTTTTTTAGCCAATAATGAAGCAGCTAATCTAATTTTCAATCCAAAAATAATATTACATTTTGTTAACGCCAAAAATTGGTAAGCCCCAGAGTCTCCATCGGCTAAGTGTTCGTATCGGCTCGAAGAAGAATCAGTTGAGAGTTTTGCGTCAGCTGATGGAGGATCACTATCTCCAGCAGTCGGATTCTTGTTAGATTCGGTTTGAGAAGATCTTATCCAGAAGAAACCGAGTCCAGGGAGGATACGACTTGTATCTATTAATTAGGAAGAGATTGTTAGTTTCCTAGTTTATCTTTAGGAAAGTTTGTTTTGTAATCTGTTAGGATCTTTGTCATCCCACGGGTATAAATATGTAAGCCCGGGGTTCATGTAAATTATCTCTCGATCAATACAATCCGGCGCATCGCCACTCTTTTACTCTTCATCTTTGTTCGACATCCGGCGGAGCTTGGCATCCGGCGCTGGGCTGCATCGATTAGGTTCGACCTCCAACAAAGGAATAAGTCCAACGTTCTGCTAGATCAGGCGATTATATTGACTACGTCGACGTTGTCCAAGGCTGCATTAGTACGTTCGATCTCTTGGATTGCTCCGGTTTAGTTAGCATGCTTGCACGACTATTTATCATATGTCTCTATTAATCTAATCTTAGTATTTCAGTTTATCCCTATCGGTTGTCTCTCGTTTTAGGGTTTCTACCGATACCGGCTAAATCGTTATACTAGATTAGATTTGTTTAGGCATCTACCACCTTGAAAATCAGCCAAGGGCTTGATTGTCTAGGTATTGCTTTTCTTTTCATACTTAGTGCTTTGCATCGTTTGATCTACTAAGTCGTGATTAGAACCGTGATCTCTAGCACACTTTGTTGACGCCACTAAGGGTTTCATCGGGGTTTCATAGATAAATTATCGGATATTGCATTGGCTTACAAGGATTGTATACAAGTTGGATCTAGCCGATTGTAGCGAGGCTTCATTGAACATTTGATCATTTGGATTTTATGAAATCGGACTCCCAGCCGATGTGTGCTTTAATCTTCAAATCAATATCTATTTTACCATGTGATTGGTTCGTGCAATGTTATATATATCATGTTATTGTCGGTGATCGCCTTTATTCAAACCCTAACACCATCGGCTAGCATCGCATCGGCTGGAATTGCACCATCGGCTTATCGCCGGTCGGTTGGTTTTTGGGTATCGGTCTATCGGCCGATATGATTTATGTTACTGCTGTTTTGCATAACTTGTCGGTGGCAAGATCAAGCGGCGCACGCCTACGCTTCATCTATTCTAGGACATGCACGGAGCTAAGCGGATCTCCCGGGCGGCGTGTTGATAAGCGGCGCACGCTGCGCTTCATCTATTCTAGGACCCTGCTTGGAGCTAAGCGAGAACTCCCGGGCCGGCGTGTTGATATTTCTCGTCAACACATTTCAATAAAAAAATTGCTGTAGCCATCAATATACAACGGACACATAATTAAGCTTAGTAACCATTTCTTCATATCAGCAATAGGGAAATCACCAACAATTACATTTGCATAGTTTCACTATTTGCTTAACATCGCCACTAACGATCGAAACAAAAGAAAGCCAAGTCATCAAGTATCGTAAACAACCATAGCTACATATGTAATTTGCACATAATGCATCCACTCTCGGCAATACAAGTGGTACTATGATCATTGCGATGACTAACAAGCTGCGACTTCTTCACTTCAGCTAGTGCGGGGCTTCAATCTCGTCGAGAGATCTTTGTGAAATCGACTAATAATTTGCTAAGGTTAACGAGAAGGACTCTACACCGTGCTCAGCAATATCAATTTTCCTTATTCAGAGATCCCATGACATAAAAATTTAAGTTAACCGTAAAAAGGAATGATTGCCCCATGTTTTAATATGTTAATTTGGAATGCATAAGATAAAGTGGACAGTTATGACAGCATATGGAGTATGTTCATAACTACATCCAGCAGTTCCTTATGCAAATAGTGGGAACACAATTTCCAGAAAATGAAAATGAATTTGCTTAAAGGTTTTCTTTGTAGGACATTATGAACTATACAATTGTACAGAGACAATCAATTGCAAAATAGTGACATCATGTATCTCGACATCTACACTTTGTCAAGATATTTGCAATAGTGCAGAATATACACCAAAATATTTTGATGGAGTTGCTGATGGTGAAGCATTGAGCTGTTCAAGGCGTTCCCTACCCAATGATTGAAACATCTGGATGTAAGAGAAATTTTAGTTAATGTAAGGGTTTAATCTCAACTAGTTAAAGTTCTAAAACATTACCTTCAGTGAACAAAGAAGGCCCAACCAACTTGACCAAAGAATTATTTGTTGAGAATTAGGAGGCACGACCACGGAGAAAAGTTCCTTGCAATACGAGAGATCATTGGCATTTCTTCACATGGCAAGCGACAACAAGAACATAAATAAATAACCATAAATTGATCATACATCCCCTCAAGATACTAAGTATTTTCTCCCTAATTCACTTTCCATCTGCCTGCATGCAAAGCGAGAAATTATACTTAAATCGAACACGGGTCCTCCAACAGCGTTGTAATATTTCCCCAAATATCCCAAGCATGCAAAGGTGCTCCATATCAAACAACAATACCCCAAATGTCCTGCTCCATTTCAAACAAAAATATACATACTCCAAAATTCATGGATTCCAAAATTCATCAAATGGACTTACAAAATTCATCACCAACACAGAACAGACCCTAGCAATTCTTATCACAATTTCTTCCCAATTCAACAAAACCTAGAACATAGGGGGAGAGGAACTGGAGACCGAGACGAAAAAGGCCTACCGTCGAGGAGGAGGCAGCGCTCGGTGGCGGTGGCAATCGAAGGCAGGCGGCGGGTGACGGAGACGGGCGAAGGGCGATGGGCGACCACCGGCCATGCATCCACCGCTCCCAATTGAGACCGTACTGCACACCTCTCACGCCTCAGCACGCCCTCCGTGTCGCTGTCCACAGAACGCGTGCCGAAGCGGGGACCGGACGAGCTTGCGGGCAGCGGCCGATGCTACTCCCAAGGATCAGCATCGCATCCGTCAGGAGGCAGCGACTGCGATTGTTAGCGGCGGTGCGGCAGGACCCGGGACGGAGGGAGCCGGGAGGCGGTGACGCGGGTACCGGGAAGAAGGGGAAGGCGGAGAGAGCGGGGAAGAGGCGAGGACACAAGAGGAAGGGGAAGGCGGATGGGGGAGGATGCGGCGGTCGGCGGCGTGGGGAGCCGGGCGGCGGCGGGCGCCGGAGGGCAGCGCCCGGCCACTAGAGGGGAGGAGGAGGAGGAGGAGGGATGGTGGAGCGGTCGGCGGCGCGGGGAGCCGGGCGGCGTCGGCCCGCGGAGGGCGACGCGAGAGAGAGGACAAGGCGAAGGAGAGCGGCGGCGGCGGTGGCAATGGAGGAGGAGGCTACGCGACGGCTTGGGTTTGGTCTACTTTTATACCCAAACCTAATGGATTGTGGCCGTTGATGCAAATCCAACGGCTCACACGCTTTTGCTATTTTAAGTTGGGCTGAATTGGGCGAAAAATAGTGAAAAACAACCCCATTATGAGAATTTTTTACCGATTTTTCATTAGTATTTTCAGTTTATAAATAAATAGGTATAAATGTAAATAATCTTAAAAACATATGTTCACATAAATTTTTTTCGGGTGTAGAATGTGTATATGTTGTTTCGGAGGAGTTTCAATTTTTTTAAGTCATCTACTATTTTATAACGATTAAATGAATTTTGCGTACTTTCCAAAATTGATTCCAAATTGAACTACATGTACCTCTAATAATATTTAAAAAAATCAAAAAAAATATGTGTGTGCTCCTTTGTTTCATTATATCCCATATCCATGAAGTACATGAAGAATTCAATGGGTTTCTATGAATAATTAAAACCCTACATATCTAAATTAAATTACAAAAATTATAATAATATCTAAATTTGGTCAGAAAAATCTATAAATTGACATTACAACTTAACTTTGGTATGTAACATTGTCATACAAATTTCAATCAGTTTCGATAAAGTAAGACTATATGTTATTCACAAAATGGTATACTTCCCAATAAGTCTCATCCAACTTAACTCAAAATTTAAAATTTGTAGAACATATAATATTTTTCAACTCATATGCTCCTCAAATTTGGACATAACCTTAATATTATGGCAATATTAAGACATATGAAGTTACATTGCCACTTGTTTTGCGAAAAAAATATTTTTTCTATTTTCTAATTAATTGCATAATGGACCTTTGTGAATGAACCTATACAAATATTTTATTATGTACCCCAATAAAAGTTTTACATGGATTATATTGCGTATATGTTGTTTCAGAGGGAGTTTCAAATTTTTTGAATTCATCTACTATTTTTTAACAATTAAATGAATTTACTGCATGTTTTTGAAATTAATTACGAATTGAACTACAATTACCCCTAATAAGGTTTAAAAAATAAACAAAAAATATATGCATTCTATCCCGTATCTAAGAATTAGATGCAGAATTCAATAGGTTGCTATAGATAATTAAAACCATACATCTCTAAATTGGTTTACAAAAATTGTAATAATATCTAAACTTGGTTAGAAAATTCTATAAATTTACATGACAACTTAATTTTGATGCGTAACATTGCCATAAAAATTTCAATAAATTTCGGTCAAGTTAGAATATATATTGTTCACAGATGATAAAAATTTCAATAAATTTCGGTCAAGTTAGAATATATATTGTTCGAGAGATGGTTACACTTTTAACATAATCTCATATAACTTAACTAAAAAATTGAAGTTTGCATAATATATAATATTTTCGAACTCATATGCACCTCAAATTTGGACATAAACTTAACATTACCTCAATGTTACAACATATGAAGTTATATTACCACTTGTTTTGTGAAAAAATATTTTTCTATTTTCTAAGTAATTGCATAATGGACTCTTGTGAATCAACCTATATAAATATTTTATTACATACTCATATAAATTTTTTACATGGATTAGACTGCGTATATGTTGTTCCAGAGGAATTTAAAATTTTTTGAAGTAATATATTTTTTAACAATTAAATAAATTTCTCGGTCTTGCAACAAGGAGGTAAATCAGACTTTTCGTCCTAAACAGTTGTGGGCTGAAAAGAAACAAGGATGAAAAGAAATAAGGCAGAATAGGCCGGACTGAATAGAGGAGGGAGACAGACTTCCAGAATTTGGTCGAAATCGGAAAGAGGATTTTAAATTACTTTTCCATTTAAATTAATCGTTTAAATAGTCTTTGAATTTTCATAAATACTTACAATGCTCAAATAATTTCAAGAAAAATTCTAAGAATAGTTGGATACTCATAGTATTTAAAAAATAACTATATCATTAAATGATTTATTTATTTATGTAAATAATTACTTGAAATGCTCTTTATAGCATTAAAATTAATATTTTTGCTTTGAAAAATCCGAGAAAATTTCGAGAGAGTACATTTAATCATTTAGAATTTAATAAAAATTAAATCTACCCATATTCCAATTAAGAAATTTTATTTTTCATATTTACTTCACTGCAAATTAATGAAATTTATTATAGATACTTTTGATGCTCAATTTGATGTTCAAATTTTCATAGATTTTTATTCAAAACACTTTCTTTAATTAAACAATTTATAGATTTTCATATATTTTTTATTTAATTCGTCCGGACTAATAGGTGGGACACAGCGCACGATTTTTAGTTTTCGGTGAATTAAGCCCTAATGACACGTGGGACCCCTTGTTGAGTAGGATACACATGCACAATTAAATGAATTTCTGCGTACTTCCCAAAATTATTTCTGAATTGAACTACATGTACCTCTTATAAGGTTTAAAAAATCAACAAAAAATATATTTGTTATCCTATGTTTCATTGTATCCTATATCCCAGAATTATATGGAGAATTCAATGGGTTGCTATAGATAATTAAAACCTTAGATCCATAAATTGGACTAAAAAATGTAACAATATCTAAATTTGGTTAGGAAATTCTATAAATCGACATAAGTCCATAACACTGCCATAAAAAATTCAATCAATTTTGATCAAGTGAGACTATATATTGTTCACAAATTATTCTTGTTATATAAAATACTTTTTGACATACTATCATTTTCATACATTTATGACAACTGCAATTGGTGGTTTTGATAGGACAAAAATGTCACAATATGGAATTTGACTACCTTTAAGACGTTTTTTGTGACGTTTATTTAGTTATATCGCTAAATTGAAATGTTTTTAAAGAAAACGTCATAAACAAGTCAATTTAGTGACCTTTTGATAAAATGTCATGTCATAAACATCATAAACCAACACATTTCTTGTAGTGGCAGGTACAAAACGTGAAACAACTTCGAGATCACTTTGCTCCATTGCATATTCGGCGAAAACATCCGCCAGAAACAATAATAGGTAATTTACATGAGCGGACTATAAGGTAGCTGCGCATGATTTTGCAAATTCTGCTTTTGTAGCTTCTTTTGAACCCAAAGAATTTTATATAAGTATCTTGGTTCGGTCAAGCCATAGTTTGGTGAACCATATGTAGGGTTACGCGGAAGCTACGCTAGCCGAAAATAAAAACTTTTCTACCGCGCAAACCAGGATCACTTGCAAGTAAGGGCCGATAGATCGTTACCGATTGTAGTATGCAGCGGAAACAGCCAATCAGGGCTATCCGATCTAGAACTGTGCTGGCCGATGACAGCCGATTCCCGCAAGCCGATAGCCGATTCCTGAGGACAGCCGATTCACCAATCAGCCGATTCGTCAAGTCGTCTGACCGCGTTCTCGCGCCTCGCTCTGATGCGCTCGACCGCAGCCAATTCCACCACGGCCGATTCGTAGCCGATCAACGGCGTGCAACGTAGCGGCGCCTCTACCGGTATCCACACGTCCGGGGACGAACGCCGAACACCGTGTGCTAGCACGCGATGCAAGGCTAGGGTTTGGCTCGAAGGTGGGGAGGGTTTCCGTGGAGATTGATCTCACCGACTTCTAAAGCCGCGTGTGATCAGATTGATTTCGGCGCAACTAACTTCAATTGATGTGCTTGATCTGTCTCAGCTCTCCACCCCTCGCCCCTTTATATAGAGTTGGCCGACTGAGACTAGTGGCCGATCCGGACTCTATTTTGAATCGGATCCTATCCGAAACTCACGAGTTGGCCGCCCATACGTCGTAAGCCCATAGGACTCTATCCGATCGGATCCCTATCGATCGAGCCGTATCCGAGTCCAACTCGAATATCTATTCTATCCCCAAGCGTGCGACCACGTAGGTTCGGGTACACTCGGTTTCGGCTATAGTCTAACTTAGCCGATCGTCGGCTCGAGTCCAACTCGGCCAGGCACATCCTTGAGCGCGCGCTAGCGGCACATATTGACACCATAGTATACAAGAATATAATATCGGCTCACGAACTGTAATGTGTACACATATCCCTTTGCCTCACGATACCGGTTAAGCTATGGGCAAGATGTGTGCCATCCCTTCAATAAGCTTAACCATTCACTCGAACCGTATTGGATTATCGTCTATTGATTGACTCCTCAATCAACTTAGCATGGCCATGCATTTCCATAATCCATTACCTCGAGGGCCCGAGATCTCTCCAAAGGAGGGGCAAATTCCATCTTGATCACTCACATCCACTCCATGTTCCATAGCAAACCCGAAAACTACCTTTATAACTACCCGGTTATGGAATAGCGTTTGGTAGTCCCAAAGTATGCTACTACACATGTTGGAATCCATGGTGATCTCGGGTCTAAGGACTTTGTACCAACACTACACGGACCAACTAATGGCACATTGATTCTGTAGTGTCTCATGGTGGGTCTATCCAACAATGTGTTCTCTAACACATATGTCCATGTTTATTGATTTGGTATGTCCATACCCATGATCTATGAGACATGATCATCAATCAATAGACATGCCAATCTTAGAATCATATTAGTTCCAATAATATGATATATGATCGAGGATCATTTAGAAATAGATTCATACATATCGAGTTTCATAAATAAGTCACGTACTTATTGATCAATACAAGATGTCTATTTCATGGAACCGAATAACACTTTATTCATAAATACATAAACATTGACGTGATATCCAACATCTCCATGTTGCCTCTAGGGCATATCACTAACACCATAATAGGTTCCAATCTCTCTGCGTTTTCTTGTATTCGAAAACAATGTGCCAAAATGCGCAACAATGTGGTAGTGGTCGAGAGATTTTGCTTGTCACATCGAGGACACCCCTACTTACTTATTCTCATACCTACAACTTTATTCGAACAAAACACAAGTGGAGATAAAAAATAATTGTACGGTGTGACAAAGCCAGGAGAACTTTATTTTATTTTATTCCATTTAATCAAGACGCTTACAACGAAGGGAAATTGAATTAAAAATTAAATAAACTAAGGCGCACGAAAACTAAGATAACAATGATAACTAGGGAAGGTCTTTAAGGTGACGGAGTACGATAGAGGTCATCCTTCCCACGACCTTAAAAAGTCGCTTCACTTTAGAGCGAAGGCCGTGGTGGAGGGTATTAAAATCGTCCTTTAGATTGGCGATTTCAATGCCACCCTCTGCAACTAGGTCGCGCGACCTCCTATTCTCGGCTTGTAAATCTTTTATAGTTGTGGCTAGCTGCGCATATGAGGGCTCAGTGGGGGATTTCTCCCCCTTTGCTCTCAAACAATCTTGCCGCCCAATGGATTGGAGGTGGCGAAATGTGCCACCTCACCCTGTTGGTAGTCGACGAGGAGTCAATGGACTCCGTCGGCTCCTTTTCTACGGAATGAAAGCCGGCTTCAACACCTTCCCATAGCCGTCGTGGGTGCGCACCACTGTGGACATGGAAACGTTGTTGGAAAGGTGGGCTATACAAACGAGAAGGACGACGGGCCGGGTGGCTACGTTCTTCCAATTTGCACGCCACCACGCCGACGCGGTGATCCGCCGGTTGAGAGGACAGACTAAGAGTATCATCTCCATGAAGAGACGAGTTTTCACCGGCCTTTTGGGTCCGGTGCCACCTGAACAGGTCGGTAGGGGCTGGCGCGCGGGAATGCCCTCTCGAGACCGCATTGGCGAAGGAGTGCGCGCTTGAACGGGGGCCGAGGGCGGCTGCCTGGTTCGGCCGAACCCTACTAGGGCCATTCGGCCTCCGTTGTGACGATCGGGTGGCATGATGGCTAGGGGCTCTACCTCGACAGTACACACTTTTTCAAGCATATAGTGGCTAATATAAATGAGGCGGTTCGCCATAGTGGGCTCCCCGTCGAGATCAAAAGTTAAGGTGGAGGAAGTGAATGGAATTAGCCCCTTGCTAGCCATTGGAGGAGCTGTCTAGGGTTTGGCTAGATGGAAATTGGGTGGAACCTCGATGAATGGAGGAGAATAGATTAGATGGGGATTTTAAAAGGAAAATATTTTCTAACTACCCAAAAAACCTTGGATCGGGCGAAATTTGAGAGGGAAATAGGTGGATTTTTGACGGAAAAATGGAGTGGAGTGGCGCCGGAGGCAATTCGGTCGAACCCCTATGGGCCCCACTTTACTCCAAATTTTTATGATGGAAGGAATAAACTAAGAGAACAAGAAAACACTAGCCTAGTTAAAGAAAATCTACGAGAACTCAGGCAAAGCGTCTAAATCAAACAATTCAATAGCATCTACCTCATTCTCTAGATTTTCAACAGCATCAAGAAAAACTTTCAAATGATGACCAATTATCTTAAAGATATTACCTTCATCATTTTTGAGTGTGATTGCTCCATGCGATGACGTGTTAATAATGGTGAATGGTCCTTCCCATTTGCTCAGTAGTTTTCCATGACCAAATAGCTTGACTCTCCGGTTGAATAACAAAATCTTGTCCCTGGTTTGAATTCCTTTGGCTTGATCCGCTTATGATGCCATCTTTTTTATCTTTCCTTATAGATCATGGCATTGTCATAAGCTTTATCTCTCCATTCCTCTAGCTCGAGAGTTGCATCTTCCTCGGGCTCGGCTTGATTAAAGTCCATGTTCCATTTCCGGATAGTCCAATATGCCCTATGTTCCAATTCGACAGGTAAATGGCATGTTTTTCCTTATACGAGTTGATAGGTGACATGCCGAGTGGCGTCTTGTATGCGATTCGGTATGCCTAGAGTGCATCGGGTAGTTTCCACTCCCATGATTTTCCCATTTCCTGAATGGTCTTACGCAAAATGTTTTTTATTTGTTTGTTTGATGTTTCAGCCTGACCGCTTGTTTGGGAGTGGTATGGAGTGGCTAGATTGTGCTGAGATCCAAGCTCATTCAAGAAGTTTCGGAAGGTCTTATTGATGAAATGAGACCCTTCATGACTTATCACCATCCTTGGTGTTCCAAACCGAGGAAAGATGATTTCATGAAACATCTTTCGGACATGCTTGGCATCAGCAGCTCTACATGGCATAGCTTCTACCCACTTGTATACGTAATCGATGACCACCAGGATGTACTCGCAATTATAGGATCTTGGAAAAGGTCCCATGAAATCAATACCCCATACATCACAAAGTTCAACTTGAAGATTGTATGTAAGGGGAATTGCATCACGAGCACTTATCCCTCCATGTTTATGACATCTCTAGCACCTCCAAATGAATTCTTTGGTGTCTTCATACATTGTTGGCCAGAAAAATCCACTCTGCCATATTTTGGCATGTGTTCGAAATGCACCGTAGTGCCCTCCGTACGTGTGCGGTCTCCTCCGGAGAGGTCAATTCCCACAATACCACATAACCTCCCAGGAGTCCGATTATATGTGAAATAGTATAGATACGGGAACTTCATATGTATTTACAAACTATTAATGTACAAATACAAATTATACAGTACAAAAAGATGCGACACTTCCACAGGGATAGCCCGAGTGTAGAGTCGACCTAGGAATCATATTCGTCTTCCTAGTCCACTAAGGTACTAGGGATTTCTTTCTTGTCTTCGGGGTTTCCTAAGAATATTATATGCAAGGATGAGCACCTATGGTACTCGGCAAGCCAAAGCTGAATACAATTTTATATAGATAAACATGCATGCTATATCGACAAGAGAAACGAATTGTATGTATATACTTCTAGCATGATGTACACTATTCTTTTGTAGAATATCTTTTCTAGAATATGAATCATGAACATAATTCTATATTCCATCCCTTCCTAAAAGTACTTAAATATGAACATTCAAATCTTATAATATTATTTAAGAAAAGTGCTCATGCCATTAAGCTGGATTCACCCATAGACACAACTCCATTATCCGGGAGTACGGCGTATTCGAATACAATCAACTCTATAGCGTTTGCCCAGCATTACCCAAGGATTAACCGTAGTTAGCCAAACTAAAGGTAACATAGCATTTATATAGTTCTAACCTTTTCTAATGTGTGAACGAGACCTGAATGGCTATCTTAATAGGGGCACCAAATTCTAGCCAGTAATTGGTGGATTCATCATATCCCCTATTTAATAGTTGTTCGTTATACACACTTGTCCCGGCTTGGTGAAACATATGACTCTATCTTAACATACGGTACCGATCTGGTTAGTATCGGCGTTGCTATCCGCTGTTTACATAGCTGTCCAACACTACAAATCTCCAATGTTGTTATGCGCATTAATAAATCTCCTGAGTCCCCAGGGAGATCAGAGAGAAATATATAAATGTCATGTCGGTATAACCGGTCCATCGGATGGGCAAAACTATGTCTTTATTCTAGCACAAGAGTTTTTATATTTTAGGCATACGGCCAAAACCATTCTCATATTACATGAAATGATAGGATTTATATTTACCTATCACATAAAACAATGAATCATTTTTCTTTTCTACTATTTGAAAAGATAATATAACTCCCTATGACATGCAGGAATTATTAATACATGCAATGATACTCATTTTATCATACTTAAAACTTTATACTTAGTCTAGGCTATCAATATATTGTCTAAGGAGAAGGAGAATATATCTAATCACATGAAATAATAAACTTCTCTTTTTCTACACATAAAATGATGGGATGCCTCTAATGCATGAAATAATAACTTAAATGGGCTAGAAAATTCCTTATATTCTCATGGAATATTAACATACATAGTCTAGTGAATATTTAAAATACATGAAATGATAAATTATAACTATCTAACTTAACTAACACATCTCGCATATATATTTAACTAAATATACTATTTATAACATGGAATTCATTATTTTCAAATGCTATAAATGATCTAGGATAGTTTGACTTGCCTTCGGGACCGGTGGTCTCAAATTCTTATTTTCCTTGAATAGGCTGCGAGGGCGTTTGCGTTGACGATATGGTCGAGCTCACTTTCCTTTACGAACTCGAGGTCGCGATGTATCGATATTTGATGAAATAAATCAAACAAACGACTCCAAATAAACATCATATAAACATAGAATTTCAAAAGGAGTTTAAAAGGTGATTTTTGAGGTTTTAAGGGAAAGTTATTTGTTAGATCCTAGAGCTTAAAATTTAGGTTTGAATAAAATAAAGAAAAAGAATACAAAGAGTATTAAAAATATTTTAAAGGGGAAAAATAGATAGTCTTTAAAGTTCTAAATAGGGAGATTATTTGCTAGATTTTAAAATTTAAATTTGAGTTTGGTTAAAAATAAAAGAGTTGAAGGAAATATTTCAAAAAGAAGAACAAATAGGTTTGAGAGAAGTGGAAGGGATTTAAAATTATAAAACAAAATTTGGAAGGAGTCAAAGGGGTCAAACTATTTTTTTAGAGTTATTTGCTAAATCTTAAAATTTAAAATTTGGACTTGATTTAAAATAAAATAAAAAGTGTTAAGAGAAATATTTAAAATATTTGAAAAGGAAAAATAAATAGGAAGATTACTTGTTAAATTCTAAAGTTTAAATTTGGTTGTCTTAAAATAATTTATAAAGAATCGAAGTTAAAAATGTTTTAAAAGAAACATAAATAAATTTGAAAGGAACAATAGAAATTATAAAATAAAGTTTTGAAAGGAATTAAAAGTATCTATTGGTCAACTAGAGAATAAACTGATTTTCTAAAAATTATTTCTAAATTTCCTAATCTTCTTTTTCTTTATTTTCTTTCTCCTTTCTCCTTCCCTCTCTCTTCTATTTTATTTTCTTTTTTTCTTCCTCTTGTTTGTTGTAACATCCTAGTCCAGGGCTTAGTAGGATTAATAGAATACTCATACCAACAAGTTGCAACTTCTTTTTTGGAAGCTCATTTCCAATGAACTTTGAGGTTAAGCGTGCTTGGCCTAGGACAATTTGGGGATGGGTGGCCGACCGGAAGTTCTTCCGGGTGCGCATGAGTAAGCACAAAGTGCGCGAAAGTGCTTGGCCTAGGACAATTTGGGGATGGGTGACCGACCGGAAGTTCTTCCGGGTGTGCATGAGTGAGCACAAAGTGCGCAGAAAAGTTAAGCGTGCTTGGCCTAGGACAATTTGGGGATGGGTGACCGACTCGGAAGTTCTTCCCGGGTGCACATGAGTGAGCACAAAGTGCGCGAAAAGACTAGTGTTGGTCCGCGAGGACAGTCTAAGATCCTAGAGAGCTTCCGGATGTAGGCGGGCCCCGGAAGGGTGGGACGTTACATTTGTCTCTTTCTCTTCTTTGTCTCTTTCTCTCTCCTCCCTATTTTCTTCCTCACAGGCCGGCGCCGATGAGGGTGAGGGCGCGCGACGGCGAGGACGGTCGGGGTTCGAAAGCTATAGAGCCTATCTCCATCTACAAGTCCGGTGAACTCATTTTCGAGCTCGGTAGGGCCGGGAAGCGGTGAAATGGCTTGGCGACGGCGGCGGCGCTCGATGCCGAGGTGTTCGGCGATAATTCAGCCAAGGAAAAGTGTCCTAGAGTATCTACAAGGTGCAGGGAAGCTAGCCATGGTGTATATGTGGTTGGAAAAGCTTCGGAGTGTCCTGGCGTCATGCACGGTGATGGCTGGAACAGAGGAGTTTGCGGCGGCCTCGCTGGCGGCGACTTCCGATGATGTTTCAGCTCAAGAAACTTAGGGAAAACAAAGCTATAACTCTATAGAACGCAAAAATACCTTCAATTTGGAGAGGAACCAATTGGGGGCGACAATTTTGAAGATTACTCGTTGCGGCTAGAACTAGGGTTCTTCGATCTTTCCTCGAATTTCTTCAAAATTTAAATGATGCGGTGTGTAGAAATTGGGGAAAACCCTAGAGGAAGGAAGAAGAGAGGATAAGGAAGAATTTTTGTATGGAAATCTTTGCGTGGTTTGCTCAATTTATAGGTGAGTGAGGTCGGTTGCGCACGGGATAAGGGTGGCGGTGCGAGGTCGGTTCATCCATGGTGGTTCGGTGATGACGCATTTGCTCCAATCATTCTCTCGCCACTTGTCTTTGGAGGATAGTGATGGCCAACGTCGGTTGGTTCTCCGGTAGGCAAGGGTCGACGCCCATGGCTTGGTGGCCTAAGCGGCGACGGCGCGTTGCACTCAAACAGAGAAAGAAGGAGAAGGAAGGAAGAAGGAAGGAAGGAAAGGAAAAAGAAGAAAAAGGACAAAAAGAAAACGGAAAGAGGAAAAATAAAAGGGAAAAAATTTAGGGAAAATTTTAGGAGGAATTTGATTTAGAATTAAAATCAATTAATCTCAATTTTTAAGAATTCTTATCAAATTAGAAGTCAAATTGGGGGTTTTCAAAAATAGAGAATAAGGATTTAATTGATTTTTGATTTTTAAGTTAGAATTAGGGAAAATTTAGAAACAATTTAATTATGGCAATCAGATACCCTCATGGCAAGCTTGTCCGACTAGTAATAGGGATAGGTTACGCCTAATGATTATGTAAACGGGCTATGACTTGGGCGTTACGTTGTCAATCAGATAAGGCAACGGCTCATAGTCATAATTTGGTAAGATTGGGGAGACTGACTTAGAATAGGATAAGGTTTCCGACTTGTAAGCCCGCCCTCCAAGACTATATAAGGGGGGTAAGGAGCGTCCCTTGAGGGAGATGAGCAATAGATGTGATACGTGAGATACGAGATCAAGAGATCAATATAAACACTCGGCGGAGCGAATCCCCGAAACAGGAGTAGGGTATTACCTCACGAGAGGGCCCGAACCTGTCTAAACCCTTTTTCTCACTTAACCCATCGTGTTTAGCGAACTTGACTGCACCCCCAATTTCTATTGCCGAAACCAAGTTTCGACAGTTGGCGCACCAGGTAGGGGCTCGCGCTTCAAGACTTCTTCTTCATCTCGCCGACAAGCGCGATGGGATCTTCATCAGGCATCTATGACTTCGCCGCCAAAAGATTCGACAAGCTCTCCTTCCCCGACTCGGATTCGGACCAGTTGGGAGGGGGAACCCGCTCGGCGCTGTTCGGGTTACCCAACGACGCTGAGATCTACTACAACGTTCTAACTTCCGAGCTGGAATCCATCCACTTGGAAGGAGGAATCCGCTCGGCGCCGTTCGGGTTACCACGACGCTGAGATCTACCGCAACTTCCATACCTCCGAGTTGGGATCCATCCATTTGGGAGGAGAAACCCTCTTGGCGCCGTTTGGGTTACCAAACACAGCTGCGGTCTATCGCATTCTCTTTTCTTCTGAGTCGAAATCGACTTATCGGGACAACCATCGTCATCCAGCTACGACCCGGACTGGAACGATCCAGATTCAAGCAATCCGGGCTCAAGGGAAGTTGTCGTCATCCTCCAACCGTTTGGATCATGCTCATCCACGGAGCTCGATGAATACCTCAGCTCTTTAGATTTCGACGATCTCTACGGCATCTCCACGGACGAGGCCAATGATTCTGACTTCGACAAGGATTACGAGCCAAAGTGCTTTGACATTCTCATGGCTGAGGTAGCTGAGACCGACTCAGCCATGGCCTGCAGAATCACAGAAGAAGAACAAGCCAGGCTTGAGCAAGAGCGCAAGCTGGCGAAGGAGGAGAATAGGCGCAAGGAAGAAGCCGACAGGAGGAAGCGAGACCTGAGGGCGATTGGGCGATCCGCTCGAGAGGCCATACTTCAGACACGAGTCGACAACACCAACATCTTCGAAACGCCTCAACGAACGCCGTTGCCGCCCTCACCCTCGTCGACACTGTTATCGAAGCGGCACGCGCTACGGTAACACCAATCTGGACAAGATTCCTTTAGTGTTTCGGTTTGGGCGAGGATTCTTCAGCGGATCTTTAGATGTAGAAGGTAAAGGATTGGATTCGGCTTGAAAATGGTCCTCATCGCTTGCCTTAGCTTTTTCGGCGGTGGTTCACGATATTCTTTGATGAAGGAGGTGTTCTCTAAGAAATGACTTAGGATTTCCCTTCCTTCTGTCGGAGTTTTATGTGACAAAGAACTACCAGATGAGATGTCAAGGTATAGTGCGACTCCTTACTAAGACTCGACCAAAAATATTGTAACAACACATGGTCGGGTAAGGACAAGTCGGGGTCGGATTGGATTAGAGTTAAGAACCTAGTCCAGGCTGCACCTATGGTCTCCTTCTCACTCTGCCGAAAGCTGAGAACTTCTACTCGTAGAGATGTGATACGGGTTAGCGAGAAGAAAGCGAGACAAAATCTATCTCTAAGTTCCTCTCACTCACCGTTTGCTTTCTCTACGGTCAGAGTGTACAACTGCTTTTCCCTTTCGGCAAGCGAAAAGGGGAACAACTTCCACTTCAAAGTTCTTTGTGTCATGCCTGGAATCGTCAAGCATGAGCACAATTGCTCAAACTATCGCAGATGATGGTATGGATTTTTTTATCGTGCCCGAGAGAAGGATTGCTCCCAAACCATGGCTATAAAGCCACCGCGGAGTTCATAGCTAGATGAAAGAATTGGCTCAGAAGATAATGGTGGCTCATAGAACTCGCCCTTTGGAGAGGATAGGCTTTGGACAAATTGCTCCATAATCTAAAAGGAAAAAGATATAAGATACGATGATGACCTAGGCTCTAGGATAAAACAGCAACCATTCCTCGACAACCACGAGATATAATCCGCAAGCGCACGGAGCGTTGCAACACTTCACCCGGAGTATTCCAAGGGTATTGAATTCACGAGGAATGGTGTGGATTATCTAAGAGTCGGGTTCATCCAAAGACACCAAGAATAGGTAGGCAAAGGTATAGAGAAGATTTCTATGGTTATGGCTCTAGATAGTTGGTAATTGCTTTAATTTAATTTCTTCGGGCGCCGGCTTACACTCGGTCTGTAGAGTGACTGCGGCCTACAACCTCTACGACATACCTAAATGTGGAGGATTACAAAGGACGGACAGGGTTGTCACCACCTACCGCCTACCTCTACAACCCGTGGAGTACGCGGCAAACGAAGGTAAACTCTAGATTAGACACTACGTCTACGCTATTGATTACTACTCTAGTCTTGGCCAAGAACACCCGTCTTCATCGGGGGTCTTAGACTAGAGCATCCATGAATGGACGATGATCTCATAAATAACTGCAGTAAAGTAATCACTCAATGTAATGTAATGCAACCATAGTAAATCACAAACACTTACTTTATTACAAGAAGCATCCGTCGAGGTACAATGTCGAAGGTCGGTGCCGAGATACACGGCACTCCTTCGAACTACCCCTCAATCTCTACCCTATTTTCTAAGCACTAGAGACCTAGTACTATGCCTTTCGAGTGGAGGTTTGATCTTCTTAAGGTGTGTTGATTGAAATGAAGTTCCCTCCTTAAATAGCCTCCAATGACGGTTGTAATGGCGTTTATAACTGACATACCGCCTAACCGCCATTATAGAGGGTTGTAAGTGTGCCACGTGGTCGGTGGAGGGAGAGGAGGCAACCATGGTTTGGCCAAACCAAGGTTCGTCGAACCCTTGTCATCCCCTCTCTCCACCACCTTTCACCGGTCACTTGCTTGGCCCAAGCTCGGTACAAGGCTGCTATTTTCCACCACTTGCCACCCTCAAACGGATGGTCAAACTGAAGTTGTGAATAGAACACTTCCTATGCTTTGCTACGAGCCTTGATAAAGAAGAACTTGAAGGAGTGGGAAGAGTGCTTGCCACATGTGGAATTCGCACAACGGGGTAGTACACTCTACAACTAATATGTGTCATTTTGAAGTTGTATATCATTTCAAACCACTTGCTCCGATCGATTTGTTGCCTCTGCCATTGCAGGAAAGGAGTAACATGGAAGCATCCAAGCGCGCGCCTTTTGTCAAGAAGATTCATGAGAAGACCAAAGAAGGAACGAGAAAAGGTCCAAGTACTATGCTGAATGGGCAAACAAGCATCACAAGAAGGTGGCATTTGAGCCCGAAGATTTAGTTTGGTACACTTCCGTAAAGACCACTTTCCAGAGAAGCACAAATCAAAGTTGATGTCACGAGGAGATGGTCCGTTCGAGTACTATTCAAGATCAATGATAATGCTTACAAGATTGAGCTCCCTGAAGATTATGGTGTTAGCACAACCTTCAATGTTGTTGACTTAACACCGTTCTTTAGGCTAGAAGAACCAGAGTCGAGGATGATGAGGACATCCCAACCATGCATGCTCCCTCAAGCATCAACAATCCACAAACCAACATCAAAGATACAAATCAAGGGTCGATTACACGTAGTCGACACAAAGAAACTACAACAAGAGGTGAACGTGCTACTTTATGAAGTCCATTTATATGTTAATGAGAATTATATACTGCCTAATTCATACACATTGCTATTGCTTAGGTTCACCATGGAGGATGGCAAGGACACACAAGACGACGACTACAAAGAAGAACTACACTCAAACCAGGCCAGTCCAGTAGAACTGTCAGAAAGAAACAATCATAACATTTGGTGTACGAAAGATACAAAGGTGAATGAGCACATTTTGGAAAGCTTATTAAGTCTAGCTTTGAATGCCACCATATCCGACCTGTTTGGTAATTCCATTGAGAAAGCCGACCAGTTTTAGTCCAGACTGGTCAGAAGACCAACAATCTATCTCTGTTTAAGTTCCCATTCAAAACATTGCCATTCTACAATATTTCGTGGTTCATTCCGCAGATGGTGTGAAAGCGTATCAGGTTAACTTTCCAACCCAACAAACGGATCATCATTTGGAGTTCCCAATATGGAGTTATGGCCAAATTACTAAAGTCTGCACAGAAGACCAACAACCTCACGAGGACACTTCGGGAGATGATTTCGTGGAAGCCATTTCACATACTCTATCTCTTCATTTTTATTCCATGTTTGCACCCATCTAGGAGCGTTGTTCCTAGTATAAATATCCCTTAGCTCCCAAACTAAAGGATGCTTTTTGATAATCCAAAAACAGAACCTTTTATTCAGCTGTGTGCTAACAAATCCAGAGAGAGATCTCTACTCCTTGCTCTTATGTTTTCCTTCACGGAGATTACAGAAGCGGCCACGTCATCAGCACCCAATCTGTGCTCATGGTTCATCGATTCCAGGTTGCATAGGTTGGCTTCTTTGCGAGTGTGGTTGGGCGAATTCTTGGTTCATGCTGTCGTATAGAGATGGTGGTTGGCTCCTTGTGTGTGTCATCAGGTTGCAGTTGTTATCACTGCTTGCAGCAAGTCACCGGTTGTTCTTTAGCTAGTTATCAAGATCGAAATCCTACGTCATGAAGATCGGGATCAATCCTTCTTCAAGAATCGAAAGAAAGAAAAGAAAGGGAATAGGTTGGTGACTCCTTTTTTGTATGATTCTCCTCCCTATCTTTTATTTTAGAGAACATGGCTAAGAATACACACTTTTTTTATCATCATGCTCAAGAAGAATTTTTTATTCTCTTGTGAGCATTATGATTTTTCTACTATCCTTTTTGTATATATCCTTTTAGCTCATGTCTCATTTGGCATGGATAGGAGCATAGAAGATCATAATTATTTGTAGTCTTTATTTGGTGGAGAGTTGATGGTGGATGCAGACTTCTGGAGTAGAAGTTTGCATATGATAGGAAATGAGATATTTTTGGCTAAACCTATAATGTAGAGGGAGAGAAATTTTCTTATGGTGGATATGCACAAGACTTTGATCATGAAAGCATGAAAAGAATTCTAACAAGGGTCTAACTATTTGACCAAAATCAAAATGACTACAAGCAACATGTGCATAGGATTTTTCATGTGGTCAACATATGGCTCGTAGGAATTTATAATCATTGAGGAACTCATCATTTTTGTCTTTTCAAAAATAAAATCTCCGATTCAAGTTCCACTTAGAATAAGATTATAGCTATTCTATTTTTTCATATCTTATCCCACAATAACCTAGACTTAGATCATGTACTTGCTACCCACAAGTTTTCAAGTTCAAGGTGATATACTCAAGCCAACAAACTCAAAACTTGGAGAATGCTAAGTTGTAAACTAGGCATGAAAGGGAAATAAAACAAAGCAACTATTCATCATTTCCAAAATGAGGGAATTAAACAATTCCTATTGCGCATATCAACCTTAGTATTTTTATATTTAAATTTTTTTATATGCAATGCAAGAAATAAATAAATAAATGATACGAGTTACCTCACGCGGGGGCCCTCCCCCAAGCTTGTTCCTTGCTCATGGTCTATGATAGGGATTGAACCGACCCCTATGAACGGAAGTAGGCCATCAGGTCAGACTGGCCATGCTGCAGTGTAGAGCTGATTTCCTTGAGCTTTTCATTGGTCTGGTACTGCCACTGATGACTTTCTTGGGCATGTTGATGGAGTGTATCTTGAATCTCAAGTGGTTCTCATGTCCAATTCACCCATCCTTTGAGTGATCTCCGCAAATCCTTGCTCACGAAAACCTCGTGCCGAGAATGAGCATTAAGCACGAAAAGATGAAGGTAGACCACTGGAGCTTGATGACTCCGTGGCCTGTCCATGGTACCAGCTAGGTCCTTGTGCCCACTATTCACTACTAACTGATTTCCATGATGAATCTCCAGCCTCATGGTATTGCGGGGGTTGTTACCAACCGGATGCATATCTAGTTGGAACCCACCCGGCTAATGAGTGTGCCGAGGAGGCCGTTGAGGTTGTTCCTCCATAGCGGCCCTTCTTGACTTGCTTCTTGTGACCACGTTAGAAATACTACTCCTCGCGAGCAATCTCTATTGGCTGGAGAGTTATGGGTAGAGCTCGACACTTATACAAATGATATTCTGGGTTAGGTAATGGAATTTCATTCGTATACCCAGGGAAGAAAAATACAAGTGATCATTTGGGACCATGTTTCAAAGTATGACCTTGCACTAAATAATCATCATCTATTATTTTGTGGAGTTTGGTGATGTACGGGACTTGTACATCTCCCAAGGCCCCAACATTAAATGCAATAAGAGTTATTAAAGAAGTGCACTCAATGGGTCCCTTCATCCTAAATTGTTCTAACCATTGTTTTATCATTACTTTTACAGGAGAGATTTTAATTTTCTTGAACATGGCATAAAGGATCATTAGTTCATCAGCTCTTATTGGCCTAACATCTTCTCTAGGAAAGGTAGTAAATGCTACCCATTTATGCATTAACCTCAAGGTACGATTATGAATGTCATTAGCTCTTGGCTTACTACAAAAAGTTTCACTTGAAATACTTTGCCAAAAACTATGTTTATTGAAATTTGGTTGTGGTGACTCCCAGTTAACATAACAATGTTGAGGAAAACCAAGAAGGAGACTAAATTCTTTCCATGTCTAATAGTATTCCTTTGCAAAAAAATCAAAAAGTAATACCATCTCCCACTTCTTTTAAGGTGCAAAGAAATTGAATGGTAAGAAGGCGTGAACCTTCCCCCACATGTGCAAATTTATGCCACCCTATGGTATGCCAAACACTAAGAAAGTCAATATCCATACTGTTTTGGTGAGCAATGCTGGATCATATGCTCGGGTGTGAGCAAAGTCCCGGTCCTTGAGAATGATGCAGCTTGTCTCTCTCAATCGTCCCTTAGATCGAGGTCGGTGTCAGAGAGGAGTGGGAGAGCATTGAAGCTTGCTTCTCCCCTCGATGTAGTGGCTTGCGGTTCATCCTGTGTTGTTGGGCTAGATGCATAGTCGGTGGGCGGAGCCGAGCTTGAATGGCTCGAGCTTGTCCCCATTGCTTTGCACATAGCGCCAAACAACCGCTTGACACCTTTCTTCATCACTGCAGCTTGCAAAATAACAAGAACAACACAAGAACACTCAAGACAGGTTTAGTGTTAGCTCAAGGCGAGTTAGCCGTCCAAGAGTTAGTCATTGTTTTGGAGCTTGGATGCCACCACAATTCATTCTTGCGCGACAACACGCGAAGGAAACTCAAGATGCAAGAAAACTTTGGGAAATATTTTTTATGAACTTAGAGCAAGAATAGTATGAGAACTCAAGAGAGGAGGAGAGAATTAAAGAGCAACCAAGTGCAACTCAATTTGGGGCAAGGAGAGCAAGCTCCATGCCTTGGCTTTTGTGAGTGAGCTCACCCATGGTTTGGCCAAACCAAGAGGTGCTCTTCTCCCCTCTAAACTTTGGATTCCCTAACACACACACATCAAACATGTTGCACATAAAAGTTTGAACACAAGTGGGCACCATAATGGTTCGGTCGAACCACTATGGGGGACTTTTGTCCCCACCCAAGAATCCAATGTTCAATAATACATTTTAGTTCAACCATGTGCAGGTTTGGTGTTTGGAATCCAGGGGAAAAGTTTTGTCAACTAGTGTATAAGAACTCTCACTATTAAAATTCTAAGTTCAAATATTTTCTATGCATGATTTGAAAAATTAAACATGACATGCTAGTATGCAAAATTTGAAAAATTGCGAGGAAATTAAACATGCATTTGGAAAATTAAATATGAGATACATACGATTTTTCGTCGGCAAGGACTCACCATTTTAAGTCCGACTAGCAAGGACTTCCTCCCTGCAATTATGTTGTTGTTGCATCGTCCGGTCTTGAAGAAGTAGACGTGGACGGATGCACTTGTTTCACTCGCCACACCTTCTTGGTCTTCCTTGGCTTGCTTGGTGTGGTCGAGGAATTTTGGACATTGGAGGTGGCGGTTGAGCCGACACATCCCGCCCTATCATCGTTTTGATTTTCCTTTGGTGCGATGGTAACTCCTTTTCAGAATTTCATCATGAACATGATGAAGCTGTCCTTTTCCGGGGTTTCACTTCGACCTCCCTGATATTCCTTGTGTTCAACCCATACCTAATTCTAACCATTGAGCATTGTTCCACTATGGGTTCAAACTCAAATTTCTCCTTGTTTCCATTGATGTGGAGTCAGATTTCTCCAACTCCTACATCAATGCGGGCATCTAAGGTGCTAAGGAACAGTTGCCCAAGAATGAGCGATGTTCTCTTATCGACATCCATGTCGAGCACTACAAAATCAACTGGAATGAAGCAACCCTGGATTTTCATCGGAATATCTTCGGCAATTCCCCGGGTAGTGGACCGTGGAATCGGCCAGCTGTAGCCGCATCGGAGTTGCTGACAGAGTGGTGTGGTTTAGTCGGTCGAATACCTCCTTGTCATAACACTGACGCTAGCTCCAAGGTCACATAGGGCGTGGTTGAATTGTTGTGCCCCAATCGAACAACTGATGTTGGACACCTCAAATCTTTCTTCTTCTCATCTTTCTTCTTCTCGGGATGCTGGTTGAGTATAGCTACGCTACACTCCATCAATTGGACTATCTCCGTGGTAGGCATCGGCCTTTGTTGTTAAGGATATCCTTGAGATAGCGAGCATAAGTGGGAATTTGCATCGCATCCAACAGAGGGACGTTGGTATTGATCTTTTGAATAACCTCAACAAAGTAAGCAAATTGCTCGTCCACGGTCGGCTTTCTGTTGCAATGAGCGAACGGCAAGAGGGTTATATCATAGAATTCTTGCGGAGCCGTATTCCCTCATGTACTTGATCCTTGTTGCTTGACGGTCTATCTTCCTTCTCTTTTTTTGTTGCCTTCCTTGTATTGTTAGGATTTGGCGGATCACGAGTGTTTTTACCCCCGTGTGATCACCGCACTAACATTCTCTAGGGAAGGTTCGGGTTGCTCCTGGAATCTTCCCCAATTCGATGAAGGGATAGCAAGAGTGAATTGAGCTAATTGAGTTTCTATCATTTTATTAAAACTCAATTGATTTTTGATTGCAAAAGAAAGACCTTCCATTTTAGCATTGATACTATCTAAAGTCTTGTCATTAACCTTCCATTTTAGAAATAGTTTCATTAACCTTAGCTCTGGCCCAAGACAAGATTTTTCAAGGAGGGTTGATTCGAATTAAAAACATGGGAAGAATTGTTACCTCCTTGATAGTAAGGGCGTTGTTGGTTCCACCCATAACCTCCTTGTGGATGATACCCATTGATGTTCAGATAACATGTGTCTTCATGGGTCTCGGGGCAATTATTCCCGTAGTGGCCGGTGTTGCCGCATGTCTCACAAGTCATGCGAGCATCAATAGCTTGAACTCCTTAACGGAATGCATGCCCCGCTTACGGGTTTGGAGGCGATCGTCGCTCCACCCTTGATTGGAAACCATCTTCTCAATTAACTCCGTTGTGTTAGCAACTGTTAATGAAAAGAAGTCTCCTCCCGCAGCAGCATCAATATGATCACAGACAATCGTACTTAACCCATTGTAGAAATTCTGAATAATGAGCCAATCGTCTATCTCGTGGTAAGGGCAAGCCAAGATATACTCTTGGAAGTGCTCCCACATCTTAGGGATTGATTCATCTGACACCTGCTGGAAGCTTGAAATTCTTCCACGAAGGGCATTGGTTTTACCCGTTGGGAAGAACTTCACGAGGAACACATTGGAGCATTTATCCCAAGAGTCCATAGCACTTTGGTTCGTGTAGAACCATTGTTTCTCTCTCCCAATGAGAAAGAACAGAAACTGTCATAGTCAGATGACATCTTGGGTGACTCCCTTGATAGTGAAAGTGTTGCAGATCTCCAGGAATGATTGGAGATGAGCGCTTGCGTCCTCATTGGCTTTCCCACATAATGGGTTAGCCAGCACCATGGTAATCAGACCCGTCTTGATTTGAAAACTGGCTTTACCCGTGTTGACAGCCAGTCCTATAAGGACGTTGGTAGCCGAGGGTGCCAAGAAATCACGAAGGGTCTTTTGGGCCATTGAGCTTGATGGTGCTTTAATTGCTAGTTCACTTGCTAAGAGGATCACTTGAGGAGGAACGACATGAGGATTGAATTCAGTTGGCAGTCCTTAGGCACGTGATCTGTTCCCTTACACAAGAAACACGTGACCTTTCTCATGGGGCATTCCTCTGGCATGTGGGCATTTTCACCACAAAGGCAGGTGTGGGTGCATATGCTCGCAGTGTGTCCAATTTCTCCACAATAAGTACATGCTTTGAGCTCCATTTCTTCCTCACTAATGCCTTCAAAGATTGCTTCATCATCATCAGAGGATACCTCTTTCGATTCATTATCTTCCGGCTTGGGTGGACCATAAAGCATGAGATGCCTGGTTAACTGGCAAGCACCACGGAAGGTATTTCTTCTCATGCATTGGAAAATCTTCTCATCATCTTCAGGAGTAAACTCTGTGCCCGTGAAAATCATATTGTTGGCACATCTTGTATTCCATACTGGTGCCTTTCTCTTCTTAGAGTTGGATGGTGACATACCAAAATTATGATTGATTAGTTGACCGAAATCTTTCTTCTTTCTTGGGCACTGCATCTTTGAGCTCCATTTCTTCCTCACTAATGCCTTCAAAGATTGCTTCATCATTATCAGAGGATACCTCTTTCGATTCATTAGCTTCCGGCTTGGTGGACCATAAAGCCTGAGATGCCTGGTTAACTGACAAGCACCACGGAAGGTATTTCTTCTCCGGAATTTGAAAATCTTCTCTTCATCTTCGGGAGTAAACTCTGTGCCCGTGACGATCATATTGCTGGCACATCCTGTATTCCATACTGGTGCCTTTCTCTTCTTAGAGTTGGACGGTGACATACCAAAATTATGACTGATTAGTTGACCGGAATCTTTCTTCTTTCTTGGGCACTACATCTCACCTTCGGTCGGTTTCCTGGCATACATGTCCCATAAATAGTTTCTCGCATCACAACCTTGCTCATTGTAACCATAGTAGAGGTCATGTGTTTCTCTCCAGCATGATGGCAGGGTTGGTGCCATCGTCTCCTGGGAACTCGATGGTACACCAGCGGGAGTCACCAGGGCTTGCATCGGATCATACTGGCGTTGCTCTTGATATTGACCCTAAACTTGCATCTACTGCCGTTGACATTGCCGTTGTATCTGTTGTATCATCATGGCTATTAACTGCATCTGATTGGCCTCTACCTAGGCTAGAGTTGGATCACCAGTAGGTGGACGTGGAATACTCGTAGTGTGGTTCTAAGTTGACCCATGGAACGGCTAGGGTCTTGATCCACTGACATTGTCCCTCGCTTTACCCATCTGTTGTAGGAGGAGAAAGGAGAGGACAAGGGAAAGGTTATACTACAGGAAAGACCTTAACCCACTTAACTACTGATCTAATATGGGTGTACTTTTATTGTTCAAGTTGATTAGGCAAACAACCTAGTATGGTCATATCCCCACCACTAATGTAAACCATACACCTGCACACAAAGAAACAACACACAACCTAGGAACTACCGATACTACTCTTCTGGGTAGGATTGGGTTTAGAAAGGCTCCGGGAAAACTTCACTTGATCCACGAGAAAAGCTGACTCAGGGCTGCTCAGCTTGATCTACTTGCTCGAAACTCAAGGCTCGACTTGACTTCCACCGATTGACGAGCAACTGGGTTTGTCCTCCAGGTAGCTAAAAAGAGGTGAGGGGAAAGAGAGAAATTTAACAAATCATGTTGCAAAGACTCTAGATGGAGAGAAGAGATATTTTTGCAAATATGGTTTTCATAAAACTTGTCCTTAGGGTTTTGACCATTTGGCTCAACCTACACTCAAGGTGGCTCTAATATCAACTTGTCACGCCTAGAAATTTATCCCAAATTTCTAGACTATTTTTGTGTATTGAATCCCCGTCCAGGCATCAACCAGGGTACACAAAATGACAAATTAATACACAGATCCAAACATAAAATAAAGTATAAAATACTTACAGAAGAGGCACTTAGTCCACACACACGAAAGAAAATAGCAGTGGAAAAAGGCGATCCTAGCGGGCTTCAGCTCCACTCCACAGGCAAACTCAACTGGGGCCTGAGCCTTGGTCCTCTAACTTCGTCTTCAACTTAGAAGCACTACACTTCTGAAAGGGGGAAGAATTTGCAAGGCTGAGTACAACCATCGTACTCAGCAAGCCATGCCGGGAAAATGCAAATAATGCAAGGGAGTACAAAGATTTCATATATAAGGCTATTTTGCAGAAAACCAGATTTCAAAAACATTTGAATCTTTGAAGGTCTTTGAAGAAACACGAGCCTATCTCTATTCAATATTTATCAAGCATCGCGTTCCGACGCGATCTTGCCTTAACCTAGGCCAACAAGTTGCTAACTCCAATTATTTCTTTATTAAACAGAATTAAAATCTAACTTGGGTACATTGCTCGGCTTGCCCATAACCGAGGGTGCAGCTATTCGAATAGATTAAAGTCGATCGAGGTGTACATCTTTACCCACTGACATGTCTTTCTCACGTGTTGCGACGTGCCACATGCCACCACGGCATACGGACGAAAGTCATGACATAACTCATCGCTTAGTACGCCCTAAATAAAGAAGACCAACATAGACTTCCCCGCCAGTGCCCCGGGTCGAGCGAGCTATGCTCCCGAGCGTACTACCAGAGACGTCAACCCCTCCAAGGGCTTCATCCATCCCTATCCGTGTCTTTTTTGTTTATGACCGTACTACACGACGTGTTAAGACTTACCCTTAGACACGTGGTAGTACGAAATGTTCTTTGGAACAGAGGCCCGAAGATCGGTCCTTATGACGGTCGAGGTGCGACTAACAAAACCAAGCACCCCGAGCCCAGCCGAAAACATGTTTGGGAAATTTTGAAAGGGACATTTATTCTCATAGCTAAACAGCCAAAATTTCTATTATTTACAAGTTATTCCTTAGTCTAATTATTAAAAACATCTAATTGATTCTATTTAAGTAAGACTAAGCATATTCCTAAGTTTGCTAGTAAGTACCATATATATAAAGTACTCACTAGTTTTATTTTTCCTAGAGTTATCAAAGATCATAATAATACAAGTAATAGGGCTGTAACAAAGAGAATTGGTAAGGCTAAAAACAGTGATAAGCGCCAGGATTTAATAAAGCGAAATGCAATAATTTAAATAAACATAATTTTATAAGTTGGGCAGCAATATGATCAAAATGACATGACTTTCCTTCCTTCTTCAAACAATCTTCTTTGCTTCGCAAGCGCGAACCTCTCAAATGGCGAAATCTACACGTTGGCACACAAAATGAGGAAAAACCCTAATAAAAACCAAATAAACAGTACATGAAAAGTAAACAAACATGTAGAGCTCAATTTTATATGAATTTTGCAATTTTAATGGCCCAATTTGGAGTTCGTTTGAATTAGATATGAATTTTAGAAGTTTTGGATTATTTAAATGAATTCTAGAAATTAATTTGATATATTGCACAATTATTAATTATTTTTACAACGAAAAATGGCTAGGGCTGACGTCAGCGAGCCAAGGGTTGACGTCGCCATGGCAGCAGCGGCACACGGTCCACGGGGACCGGTCCACGCGCACACCACGTGGCGCCACGCGGCTACCACGGGAACAGCCAGCTAACGTGGTGCCACCGTGGCAGCGCCGCTAGCAGCCATGGCAGCCACCACGTGGACAACCCAGATCACCCGAAGTGGATCGGCGGCCACAGGGACCCACGGCCCAGATCGGCCCGAGGACAATCCGACGGACGAGAGCGAGGCAAGGTTAGCTCACCAGTCGGTCGGCCGAAGGGCAGCGCAGCGACTAACGCGTGGCCCGATGGTCACCGGCGGCGGCCATCGGCATGGTGCCACGCACGGGGAGTGGTGGAGGAGGGCGGAGAGGAAGAAAGGGGCTCACCGATGCACACAAAGGAAAGAGGGCGACGCGGTGCACGACGACGAGGAAAGATGGTGGCCGGCGCTCGGACGGTGGTCCCGCCGCCGCCATCGGTAGAGAGGTGGCCGAGACTCGGAGCGATGCAACGGGGCCGACGAAAGAGATGGCGCGGCCCGGGGAGTGGCACGGTGGCAAGAAAGGGCGGCCAGAGGGTGGTGGTTGCGGTGGCGGCTCGAGCAAACGGTGGTGGGCGTTTCGGCGGTGGTTCGATGGCGGGAGCGATGGCCGTGGTTCGGCGGGATGCGGCGCAGCGGCAACAACCTTGGCGCATGGCGGCGCTCGTAACGACAACGCGCGCGACCGCAGAGGTCGCAGCGGCGCGCGACGAAGAGGCAAGCGAGCGGCGCGAGCGATCAACGGCGCGGGGAGAGCGAGGGGACCGCCGTGAGCTTGGGAAAATTGGGGGAAACGGCGGAGGGTTCTCGGGGAAGGGTTTTATAGGCGCGGGAGCTTGGATGCGGTCGGAATGCGGTAGAAAACGTGGCGAGAGGAGGTGCGGCGAATGGCGGCGTTAAATGGTGGCGGCGGGCGGGGAAAAGGGGAAAACACGCGGCGTTAAGGCGGCATTAAAGTGCATGTGATAACGGTTGGGAAAACGTGGCGGCATTAAAGCGCGCGCGATAACGGTGAGGGCGGCCATGGTGGCGGCATGCGCGACCGCAGGGAAGGGGTGGACGGAGGAGAGAGATGACAGTGGGCCCCACCTATCATCGGCTCGGGATGAAGGGAGGGAAAACGGACTTTGGGCGGCGCGTGTGAGCAACTAGGCGGCGGCCTTCGGGTCGGCCCACGGGAAGGAGAGAAAACGAGGCACGCGCACGGGAGGCAAAGCCGACTTTTGGAGGATTGGGCCGCCTCCGGCCCGGAACAGGGAAAAGGAATTTTAATTCATTTTCTTTTCATTTAATTGCATAAATGATCTTTGTACTATTAAAATTATTTCTGGACCTCCAAAATTTTATGGAAAATTTCGAGAATACTTTAGGGCATGGAGAATATTACAAAAATATTTCCAACCATGATTTTTAAAGGAAATTTTTATTTGCTTATTAATTTCACTTGATAAATTCTTTTTCCTTTTTATTTAATTTCTAGAAAATGAATTATTAAATGACTTTAATCCCGAACAAAAATCGGGGCATGACACTGGTTCGGCCGAACCAGAGACACCGCCTCTGGCCACCGACTTTGGCCAGAGGTTGAAAGGTGGGCCCCTTGGTCGTTTCCTAGGTGTTTGGCCCCACTTTAAGTTGGTTTTCTTGACTTGTGGGCCCTCCAATCCGTGGGGTGTTGACGTGGCGATTGTCGATTAGTTGGAGTTGTGTTTCTTCACTACGCGAGCATGCTTTCACTTCATTTATTTATATAAGTTATTGCATTCATATAATCTCCAAGGACATGTAGAACTTTATTAAGTCCAAACCTATATGCAGGTAAACGATGCTAATCCCCTTTTATTCCCAAGGTCTATGATGGTCGAAATGCATACTTAACAACCTTCAACAGTAACTAACCATGAACGTAATTGTTTGTATAATCTGTGCAATTATATTAGAAGTACATTAGGAACTTAGCTCTAATACTATACTCTTCACTTAGCATTAGTATATCATTTATTAGGAATCTTTTGTGTGTATCACACTACCCCCATTTATCATTTACCACTTACCCCTGCTAGACGTTGGTAGCTCAACTATAACATATGAGTATTCAAAGTAACTTAGTATTCTCTTCTCGACCACAGTCTTCCGTTGGGATAAAATATGATACCCTGGAATACTCCTAAAATGCTACAACAGATATCCGTGAACTTGTGAATTTATCTCGTGACCGTAAGAAAAACCAATAGTTATTCATTCTCGAATTTAAAGCGTTATGAAAAAGAAACAATTCAACTCCTATTTAAGAGCAACCATACCACAACCACTTGGTAAGGTCTGCCGACTACCACTCAAACACACACAACAAAGCCTAAACATGGAAGCTAGTAAGGAAACAATCTAAGGAAAACGGTAAGCTTGGGGTTAACGGCCCTAGTTCTGGGAGCGGCTCCTGCGTTCGATGGAGTCGATGTCGAACTCGGGCTCGTCTCCGTTCTCCTCCGAGCAGCTCCTAGAGTCTAGCAAATAGGTCTCGCCACTGTTGGGCTCAAAATTGGAGCTGTTGGTGGTGGTGGTCCCGCTGGAGGAGCTAGGCGTAGCGGACAGCCAACCACCACTGGCGGACCGCTGCCGCTACCGCGGAAGTGAAAGTGAGCCCTGGTGTCGAGACTGGTGATGATGGAGGCGAGGGTGGCACGAACACTGGGAGTGGCTCTGGGGATGGTGGTGGGTTCCTGTGCACGAGCTAGATATGCATGGGAGCAGTAGTCGACTTCCTCGATGTTGTACGGATCCGGACTCCTCTGGGTGGCAAATGCCCCTGGAGTATGGTATTCTCCCTCTTGAGGCAGGCCACCTCATCCTTCAGTCGCACAATCTCTACCAGCTTCTTGTCGTTGAGGGCCTTGGATGCCCTATGCATGTTTGAACGCATAGTGTCCAAGCCCTACAGCACTGCGCACATGCACTCGAAGGTGATGTCGTTCTCACCAGACGCTGACCGAAAAGTGATGACGCCTGTCTTGGCCGCCACGACGGGATGGTAGAGGTAGCGGTGCCGCGGAGGTCAACGTCATGTCTCTCATGGAGTCTCGGCAATCATCGAGTAAGCCGTCTCGTGATAGGCGTGCTCGAAGGTACCTCCGGAAGTTGTGACCACCATGTTGGGCAGGTAGGGGGATGTCGTGCACCTTCAAGCTGAAACGGTGGGGAAACTCACCGCTGAGAGGGTGGATCTGGGTGTACATCGGGTAGTGCGGGTATCCAACCAGGAATACCATGTGATTGAGCTCGGCTAGAAAGTTGTCCATACACTAGCCACAGTGCGTCGTGGGAAGGTCTGACATCTATAGAAGACAAAGGGTGGGAATCAATGCATACTCAAATCCAAATTAAATAAAGCAATAAATGACTCAAGTAAATAAACAAGTAGGAGCCAATTTTTATGCATAAAATATTTTTGCATGTGTCCAAATAAAACTCTATTAACACTGAGTAAGCAATAAATTAATGTGTAAAATAGGTACATAACAATAACAAGAAGCATGAAAGTTTGCATCCCCTACACCTAGACACGACTTAATGCATAGTCCCAATTAGTCCTGCATCGACAAAAAAAAATTCCAATTCGAATCCAAGTCCTGTCTACATAAAATTGCTAATACTCTAGACCGACCTTACTCAGAAAATACAATTCAAATAAACGGTCAAGGTTTTTCCCCGCCAAACCAAGGAATCAAATTACCCAATTTTCCCGAGACAACTTCAAGTGCAAAAGAGGGCATGCAGATGAAAGAGTTTCAGAGGTCTCTTAGGGTTTCCAGTTGGCTTGACCTAGATTCAAGGTCGACTCTGATACCAACTTGTTACGTCCAAAATTCATGCCCGGAATTTCCCAAGTTGAATGTGTATTACATCCTTGTCCAGACAAAGCCAGGTACACAGACGACAATTTGATACACTCATCCATGTCTTATAAAACATCATAGAAGTCTTACATATGCAGCAGAAAGGTAAAAATGAGATAGCTTAACATCTTGACGCTCGCAGCGTGGCGACTCTACTCCACGGGCATCCTCGATGGTAGCAACGAAACCTACTCCTTCGCATATCCGTCATCCGAAGTATTCCAGCCGAGGTGGGGAGATGAAGCAACACCGAGTACTACCCACTGTATTTCAGCAAGTCATACCAAAAGGAGGTATGATGCAAGTAATTCTCAAGGAGGCTAGGGTTATTTTGCATAAAGGTGCATTTTAAGATAGTAGATGAAAACAAGAAAAACCATTAGAGTTAATTAAGAAAAATTAAACATCTCTCGTCCAACGCTACACTACGTTCGCACAGCCCAACCCATTCACCTAATCTATGTCAGCTTCTATTAGGTCAAATTATTAAAGGTGGGACTAATCACGGTGAATATGGTTGATTGCCCATAATCACGAGCAGTTATTCGAATATTTTACTCGATCGAGGTGTACAACTATACCCACAAGACAGTAACCCCACGACACGTTTTCATGCGCCGACATGCCACCACGGCATACCGAAAAGGGAACTATCACAGACCCTTCGCATAACCCTCCCCGACTAAGCGATACCACACTACAGTTTCGCTCCTACCCCTAAATCCATGGTAGGCAGCCCCCTTGTGCCTAGGTGAATCCGAAGCCACATAGCCACCGCCCGATCCATCCAAATTCCGTCACGCTCATCCTTGTCCGGGTACATCGACAGGGAAAAGCTATGCTACAAGCCCACCATTGTCTACGCCGGCTTGTGGTACGCATCATAATTCTTCCAAGTGTTTCCCGCAAATTGGTCCTTAAGTGTCATGGGTGCGTCTATCAAAACCATGCACCCACGACCCACAATTTAGGCATATTTTAGTGGAATTTGTACCATGGTGGCACATGTCCATAATCATCCTCATTAATCTCATTATAGAGTGGTGGCGATATCTTCCATAATGAGCTAGTTGATCTAAGCATGACTAAGCATGTTCTAATCCAACATCTAGTCATATTAGTCCCAAGTTATCAATGGCATGGGGTAATCAAACTAGGCCGAGTACTATAGGTCCCATCCCACATGACATTATAAAATAATACAATTTAAAAGAAAGCAAGGTATTTTACAAATAGGCACAATATGATCAATGTGAACCGCATGACTTGCATTTCTCTTGCTCTAATGGGAATCTCTCGCAACTACTTTGAAGTAAACGGGAGCGTCGGAAGTGCCGAAATCTATGTGACAAAAACACACAACAAAACAGGCTATAAGTCTACAGTAAATAGGCATCAAAACTATTTTTAATGGATTCTAGGCATTTTCATCAATTTTTTGCAATTTGAATGGACTCAAACTGAGTTCATATGAATTTTCTATGAATTTTAGAAGTTTCATTGTAATTTACTACAAACAAAAAGAATTAATCGATTTATTGCGCAAACCTGACCTAGGGCTGATGTCAGCAAGGGGATGACCAGCGCCAGTAGGCAGGTCCAACCTGGCGATGATGTGCGAGCAGGCAGCGCACGATGGACTGAGTCCATTGGCCGAGGGGGTTCACACACCACGTGGCACACATGTGGCGCCGACACGACAGCCCACGCAGTGCACGGGCACGACGTGGCGCCGAGGTGGCGCCGACGTGGGACGATGTTGGGGCGACGCGTGGACGGCCCGACCACCCGAGGGTGGATCCGACGATGCAGAAGGGAGGTGACGGCTTCGCCGCCGACGAGGTGCGACGGCGGCGCATGGGACCCTATGATAACGAGCAACGCACGGAATGGCGCAGAGGGGTGGCACACTCTGGGCGAAGCGATGGAGTGCTCATAAGGAAAAGGATTTAGACATTTAATTTAATTCGATAATCCTATTTCAATTTTTAAAATTATTTCCTCTCGCTTTGGAAATTCCACCATAAATCCTGTGAGTATATTTTGACATGGGGAATTTAAGAAAAATCCCACCAAGCCAATTTCACTTATTAATGGATTATTCATTGGGGTTTCTCTCAGGTTATTTCCCAAAGATTTTCTTCATGCCATTTTCTTATATAATTTCAAGGATAATAGGGAAAATTTTTTTGCTGTGAGCACATCCTCGGCCCACATCGCCGCTGACCCGACCAGGCCCATGCCGCCGCACCGCAAGCGCACTGCGCCATGCCACCACCGAACTCGAGCATGCCAACATCGCCTCCAAAATTTGGAGCCAAGCCTGGGCGCCTTCCTCTTATGTAAATACCGTTGGACGCCTCCTCTAGTCCTCTTTTTTCCGAAGTCGTCGCCGCCGCCACTGCCACCTATGCATGTCGCCGTCGCCGGTGCATCCAATGCCACCGCCATCGTTCCCTACCACTGGGAGTTGCGCCGCCATTGTCGCATCCTCCCGAAGTCGCCGTCGACTCCGGTGAGCTTTGTACCACCTTCGTGCATCGTTTCCTCTCTGTTCCCCTTTTCTTCCCCAACTCCGGTGCCCATCCACACCACCATGCACCGCCATAGGTCCATCGCTAAGCCCGTGCTGCGCCGCCGACTCCTCCTCCATCTCCTCTTGTCGGCGGGGCTGCTTGCTGACGCCGCCGTTCGTTGTCGACGCCGATGTTGCCGTGCCGGAGCGCACCCACGCCATGTGGTAGAGCACTGCTCTCTCCCCTATGCCACCGACATGTGGACCCCACGATCAAACACACCAAATAAATCTTAGCCGTCCAATTCCCTAGATTGAATCTCCACCGTCGAATCTTCATAAATCAAACCAGTGCCACGTCAGCCCTAGATCCATCCATGTCAGCGCCATGTCATCGCCACATCATCCACTTCTGCCCACATGTTGCCACGTTGCATCCACGTCACCGGTCCACTACACCTCCCATCCTTCGATCCGTGGACTTAGCCCACCATACTCCAAGTCACTTACCAGTAGGCCCCACCATATTTTTCTATTAAAAATAATTCAATTTCCGAAATTTAATATCTAGAGAATATTCTTTGAATATTTATTTTCTTTTATTCTCAGATTTTCTCTGAAATCAAACTTCTAGAGGTCATAACTTTTCTGTTCAAACTTTGATTTGACCCATTCTTCTTCATAAATTCTCCTAAAATTGAGCTCTACCTCCTGGTTCAGTTTGTTATTTAATTTTATGTTATTTACCTATCTTTTTATTTTGTTTATTTGTTTCTCATTTGTGGTCGTGTAGACATTGGAGCAAAGGAGTTGTTCTCTCAGAAGACGCAATGCAAGGACATGCTTGGATGCAAGGCAAGTGCACTCTTTAAATATATTGAACCTAGTTTATAAAATGTTTTGTTTTGAACATGCATGATTTTATTTATAAAGTATCGATGGTTAGTGTGACCTAATTGTCATTATACCATGCCTTTGATAATTGTTGATTACCTATGATACCTTGTCGCCCGCCTTTGTGACTTCAACTCATGATAGAGTAGCTATGCTTAGTCCTGCTCAAGGTTGTTTTACAAGGAAAATGAAATTTGGATTGACCATATACTTATAATTATTTTTATATGAACAAAGGTGGTTGCGTGATATCTTTTCGGTAGCATGTGTTGCACCGTGTAGTAAACAACGGGCGGATATAATGTTTTGGACTGGGGTGATGGGTGGTTTTGTGTGAACCTAGTTAGGTGATAATGTATTTGTGTGGTCATTATCATGTATGGTCTATGTGTGAGCCTACTGTCAAGTTGTGTTCTTTTAGTTGCTCAAGGGCCAACTACGTGTCCTTAAGCTGCTACTCTATCTTGTGTGTGAAGCTGTGGCTACTGTAGTTTGGCAAGTCGCTCTGGTCAATTAAAGATTTCCTTCATAAGCCATTTATATAAGCCTAATGTGCAACCACATGTTCTAATGGGAAGGACCTGGCCCCGTAAGATTCCAAGTCTTGGCACTGTCAGCCCAAGTGGATAGATGATAGGCGTTAGATTTAGCCATGGGTACTTTCTTATCTGTGTGAGGGAAAGGTGTCTCATAGGGGAAGGCAGTGTTGAGTTAGAGTTTCTAAAAAGCCTTGTTACAAACTCCTTGGCCACACACAACCTGAAGTGTGACATTGTCGACTGTCCGTCAAAAGGATGATGTATCTTGTAGGTAAAATTTTACAACCTCGTTGGGTGTTAACAAATCTATTTGAATAGTCGCGTCCGCGATCATGTACATGCTCGGTGATTTCTAATGAAGGGTATCTTGCGAAAACCTAGAATGGGAATGAGTTATGTGTAGGTTAACGAATATAGCTGTGTGGTCCTATGTGGACAGGCCATGTGTGGACAGTTGGTTGGTAACACCCGTTATTTATAAATGTTGTTTTAAACATCTTTTTATAAATTGTTTATAATCGCAACTGTTGTGTTATGCAAAATAGCCATAGCCTTTCTTTGTTAGTTGTGCATATGCATATTTCCGTGGACTTGCTGAGTCTTCCATGTACTCACTTTACAATTCCCCCAACTCGAGAAGGAAAGTTTCTGTTATTCTATGAGAAGTTTGCTGCTAAAGTCGAGGACTAGGCCGTGTGCCCCAGTTGACTGCTTGTGGCACATTGAATGGAGCTTCTGCGCATTTATCTTCTTTTCCGTTGTGTTATCTTATTCTTGTATTGCCCTTGGTGATTTCTAATGAAGAGTAGTTTGCGAAAACCTGGAATGGGAATGAGTTATGTGTAGGTTAACGAATATAGCTGTGTGGTCCTATGTGGACAGGTCCTGTGTGGACGGTTGGTTGGTAACACCCGTTATTTATAAAATGTTGTTTTAAACATCTTTTTATAAATTGTTTATAATCGCAACTATTGTGTTATGCAAAATAGTCATAGCCTTTCTTTGTTAGCTGTGCATATGCATATTTCCATGTACTTGCTGAGTCTACTCACCTTACAATTCCTCCAACTCGAGAAGGAAGATTTCTGTTATTTTACGAGAAGTTTGGTGCTGAAGTCAAGGACTAGGCCGTGTGCCCCAGTTGACTTCTTGTGGCACATTAATGGAGCTTCTGCGCATTTATCTTCTTTTCCATTGTGTTATCTTATTCTTGTATTGCCCTTAAGGTAAATTAATATAAGTGAGCCATAAGGCTTATCATAGTCAATTTGTAGTTTTTTCGTGATTTTGATTGTGATATTATTTTTGTAACAGTGTGTGCTAGGTTAATCCTGGACTAGCATAGGAGGTTCTATTTTGGGTCCTCACAATTAACAAGGAGAAGGAAAGTATAACTACAACACTCATGGACAAGGTTGGCTCGAGGCTACAAGGTTGGAAGGAAAGATCTTGTACTTCGGTGGGTGGAGAAGTACTGGTGAAATCAACACTATTGCCCACCTCGATCTGCCATCTCACCGTCTTCCCCGAGTTCAAATGGGTCTTCTAAAATCTCGATCGCTCTAGAAGGGCTTTCCTATGGAAGGGCAATGATCCCAAAAATGTCGGTACATGGAGAAGCTTGGTAAACTTGCAATGCGTGTGCAAACCAAGGTCCTTGGTAGGGATGAAAACGGTCGGGAACGGTCTGAAAAAGACCTTAACCATTTCCATTCCCATATTTTTTAGCGGGATCGGAAACAGAACGGGAAAGACGGATGGGAATACGACTGGTAATACGGGACAACGGAACTCGTCGGGAACGGTCGAGCATGTCAATTACGATCGGAAATCGGTAAAAAAAAGGGAACATCGACACACATATAGCAACTTCAAAGAACTAATGCAACAATTGCAACCTGACATGACATTGGTCTCAACTAGCTGTGTGTTTCGTATCTAAGATGGCTTTGAAATAGAATTCCACATTGGCCATGTGAGATGCTACAAATTTATACACTTCTATAACTATCTATAAAGCAAGTAGTGTTTCTACCCAAAATTTTCGTCCGCTTGACTATTTTGCGTAAAACCCCTTGAGTGTTTATAAAATTAACCCGCAGTCCTAATGCTAAAAAGAAAGTGAGGGCTTGGATGAAAAAGACCTCCCGCGCCCCTCCCTCCCCGTCCCCATCTCGCGTCGTGCCCCGACTTTATCCGTTGCAACGCACGGGCATAGTTGCTAGTCTTAATTAAATTATCTTATTCGAAATCGAGTTCGAGTGAATACGTTGAAGCACATACATGCATCATCCATTAACTTTCCTATCAGATATTCAGATTAACCTTTTCTTTATCTAAAAAAATCAGTTTAACAAACCTATCAATTTTCTTTATCTAATACATAACTCTAGATACTGTCATACTGAGAAGCAAAGGGTAACGAAGCAAAGAGTAACGAAACAATGCATGTAAGTAAAATGCAGTCATCTTTACCTAAGAAAGGCTGTAGGAGGAGATCAACTTGAGCAAGAGCGTGCTTCCTTCGGTCATTCCCTGTCTCCCGATGCGTTCCCAAGGCGTGGACGGGCGGCGTCGGGCGGAGAGGCGGGGCAGAGCCGCACGGCCACGGGGAGGTGTTCGGCATTGGGTTGCCGCCGCCGGGAGGTGCACCGCCAAGGTGCTTTGTGTCGTGCCTCTGAGGCTGGGGGGTGTGCCGTGCGGCCGTGCCTAGCAGTGGTAGTTGGATGGTGGCTCGATGAATGGATGGGGTGCCGTGCGACGCACTGCCCAGTGCTTAGGCCGGCCGTGCACGCCGCCGTGCGCCGAGCGGGTGGGTGCGGCCGTGCGGTGCCCTGCGCTGCGCCGAGCCTAGGATGGATGGGGATGGCGACTGGTCCGGCTGGATGGATGGATAGGTGCGGACGTGCGGTCGCCGGTTGGTGCAGCGCGCCAGCGCCCCAGTCTGTGTTGTGTGGCGGCTGGAAGCCTGGAAGGATGGATGGATGGGTCTCTTTCTCACTTAGGGTTTGCTGTTGTTGGGCCAAAATATGGGTCGGGCTGAAATTAGTTTAGATGGTCCACTAAAACGAGAATTTTCGTGGAAATTTTTCTGTATAAATACGGGATCCACGAATACGGTCGGGAAAACACCCCAACCGTTGCCGTTCCCGTTTTCCGTTTCCCGTATTTTTTCCCGTTCGTGTTTTTCTCCCGGATCTGGTATTCGGTCGGGATTTTCGGTATTCGGTATTCGGTATTGGTCGGTACGGGATTTTCCCATACCTGCTTTCATCCCTAGTCCTTGGGTGGCCTAGGGGTATCCTAAACCCGGAAAATAATCGCGAGGGCTCTAATATTATGGTCGCTCTAGTTCTAATAAAAGAATGAGACCAAGCCGTGGGCTGGCATGAATGTTCCATGCAATGGAAAGGACAAAGCACTCTTTCAGGCAGCAACCTCCATCATGCTTGGGAATGGAAGAAAAGCATGCGTCTAGAGCAATCAATGGCTTGAAGGAAGATCCCAAAAGAGAGAGCACCCTCGATATTCAGGCTAGCAAAAAGAAAGAGAAGTGTGTATACTGAGCTAACGAACAACAACTAGTTGGCCATTTTGCATCCGATCACCATGCTAGAGGAAACTGATGAACTAGTTCAGTTAGGCGCCACACTGCAAAACATCAACTTCCAGATAGATTTGCCAGACGATATCTCGAGATGGACCGCCAATGCTGAATACTCGGCAAAGAGTGCATACATAGCCCAGTTCCAAGGAACGATCAAATTTCTCGTAGCTATGGAAATCGTAGGCGGAGCAACTACTACAAAAACCCTCATAGGTGTCGGCTTATATGTGTCGGTTTATTTAAAACCGACACCTATTGATATAATAGGTGTCGGTTCTAACATAAGACCGCTACCTATACTATTAGTGTCGGTATTTTAAAAAAACCGACACCTATAATAGAAGAATAGATGCCGGTTCTAACTACAAAACTGACACTTATAATATTAGTACTGGTTTTAAAAAACCGACACCTATAATATACTATATGTGTCGGTTTTTAAAAAAACCGACACCTATAATATATTATCGGTGTCGGTTTTTTAAAAAACCGGCACATATAGAAAAGATCGGCTAGTCGCCATCCTTATCCATCCAAGCCGAGCCGAGCCTGGAGATCCATCCATTCGGTGCGCTCGTCCTTATCCATCTCTCTCTCACACACAGACGGCGCACGCATCCAGCGCGCTACCTTCCGCATCCGGCGTCGCCGCACCCGCACGGCGCCGCCGTCTCCCGCATCCCACATCCGGCGCGCCGCCTCCCGCCTCCCGCACGGCGCCGCGCTCCCGCATCCCGCATCCGGCGCCGCCGCTCCCGCACGGCGCGCCGCTCCCGCACGGCGCCGCCGCCTCTCGCCTCCCGCATCCGGCGCCGCCGCCTCCCGCCTCCCCGCATCGGCGCTGCCGCCTCCCGCCTCCCCTATCCGGTGTCGCCGCCTCCCGCCTCCCGCATCCGGCGACGCCGCCTCCCCGCATCGGCGTGGAGAGGGACACGGTGGGGACCTAGGCAAGGAGAGACCCCGGCACGGAGAGCACTGGGCCCGACGACAACCTCGGCGGCGACCCGACGGCGCCAGCGACTCCACACTGGTCAGTTTTTGATATGTTCTTACTCCACCTTATTCTTGATTGTAAGGATCGAATGGATTATTGTTGTTGATGATCTATGAAGGATGGAATGGATCTAGTTGGATCTAGTTTTTGTTGATTGTTGTTGATAGACATCTATTGTTGATTGTTTTGTTCTTGAATGATGGATGGAATTTTTGTTGATGAACATCTATTGTTGATTGTTTTGTTATTGGATGGGATTAGGGGCTGTTCTTGTATGATGGATGGGATTAGGGGCTGTTCTTGTATGATGGATGGGATTAGGGGCGACTTGAGCATCGGCTCATCGAGCCGATGCTTTGATGAGCCGCCTTCTTTTTTGGATTAGGAGAGCACAAAGGTGCCGGTTCAATAACCGGCACCAATGACCTAGCGTCATAGGTGCCGAGTGATTGGTGCCGGTGCGAAACCGGCACCTATGCCAGTTTGCAACCGGCACCTTTAAGGTGATCTCAGTAGTGAGCCACCCAAACATCGGTTCTTTGGGTGGCTTGTTCCGTACTAGAAAACCCTAACCGTGGAGAATTTTCTATGACAACACTGGCCATGCCGATTGGATTTGTTATCTCTTCACAGACCGTTTGAAGAAGCTAAGCATATGGCAATGGAATGCGCTTTTACCAATGAAATGTGGGGAATGTATGCGCTTTAATGCGCTTGGTAAAGCTTTGGCAATATCCCGCAACAACACACCCTAACCAAGATCTTGGACTGGTGGGATGCGATCAAGATTTTGGCCCCAAAACACGAAAGAAGGAAAATCCTAGGAGCCCTCCTTATTATCCGGTGGAACCTCTAGCTAATAGAAGGATTTTCAACCGACACCACTATAAAAACCATATATAGTTCCGGTTTGCAATGCCTTTAGTCCCGAATTACAAACCGAAACAAAGAAAATGGGACTCTTTAGTTTCGATTGATAATACAAAATGAGAATGGCTGCGCCATATGGCTAGCGCCGTCATCTTTAGTTCCGGTTTATGTTACCAACTGGGACTAAAGGTTTTTTAAAAAAAATTGCTCCCGCTACTTGCTACTTGTTTATATATTATGCATATATTTGTGTAAATACATATATATGCATAACATATATATGTAATATGTATATATATATAATCTATAACTATATCTATATAAAGCAAGTAGTGTTTCTACCCAAAATTTTTGTCCGCCCGACTATTTTGCAAAAAACCCTTATGTGTTTATGAAATTAACCCATAGTCCCAATGCTGAAAAGAAAGGGAAGGCTTGGATAGAAAAAGAGACCTCCTGCGTCAGTCCCTCCCTACGCCCCTACCTCCCGTCCCCATTCGCGCCGCGCCCCACGCCGCGCCTACGCCCCTCCCTCCCGTCGCTGCTCGGAGCTCCCGTGTCGTGCACCGACTTCACACGTTACAGTGCACGGGCACAGTTGCTAGTGTGTATATATATATATAATACACACATATATATGCAATATGCATATATATTTATAAATACATATTTTACCAAAATTTGTACACACAAATATATATATATATATATATATTACAATATTCCTACTTAATTTGTAATGTCCTATATGTGGGGTTATTCGTCAGTAGGACGTCCATCATAGTAGAACTCTCCGGCGGGATCAATAATCTGCTCATTGATAAATCCATCAGTTCTTCTTGAGCAGCCTTTATAAAATCATTGTAGGGGAGTTTGTCCTCATGCAAATAATCTGTCATTTGAAAAAAATGAAAAATAAGTATATGAAATCAATAAAAATCGAGACATAATCTATGAATGATTGTTATACGTATATCCAGATCCTTGGAACATGTGACGTGGTTAACTAGGCAGTGAATATATTCGCAAACGTAGTAGCCGCACAAGTACAAGTACGTCCCATGCCCTAAAGGAGAACGACGAGATATTTAATATATATTTCTATTTTAGAATGATTAAATATAATTTTGGAGCATGTACTTACCGAAAATTTCGTCCTCACAACGAGTTTTTCTTTCCAAGTCCCATGGACCAATGCACGAAACAGTGCACATGCCCTGCGTACAGCTTGCAAGCTAGTGAGTAATTATCTGAGAACCGTATAGTAGCAATAGCAGCTAAGATGGTATTACCAGTCTATCACTGCAAAAATCTTTGCGAATGTAGACTCTGGTTTGTCCATTGAATTGTAGACATAGATTTTGCACGAGGAAAGGTCAAAAAGGAAAAGCACCCATTGGAATCTGCAAATTGCGTGAGAAGATATATATGAAACGTATATGTACGATATTAAAATTGGTACATAAGGCAAAAAACTCACGTCGTGTTGTATAGCAATAATATCCAAGTCTTGTAATGTTGCGCCGCCAGATATGGACAATATTATCCTCTGTTTCCTTCTCACACTTATCTATCATGTCCGTGTTAATTTTGCGGGGGTCCATGAATCCTATATTGAACCATCTCCGCCTACGGCACTTTTGGATCAACATTCTACAACGAATAAAAGGAATTTTCATCAGCTACATACAAAGAGCTAAGCAACAAAAAAATTTAACTAAACGATGCTTACAAAACGCAGCAGTGAGCATAGAGACGTCGAGGACGTCTTGCTGGTACAGTCGAACACATCCTCGAAGCGGATCCACATGATGTCATCTCCTTGGAAGAAATCTTTGTTTTTGATCCACACGCCAAGCATCTCTCTACCTTTTCCTAAAATTTTCATGTACCACTTATGGAATCGGTACATCTGTGTAGTGAGAGTTTTGAGCTGAGATCGATTGACAAGAGGTTAAACAAGTCTAAACTTGTATTTCAAATCCTCTTTTGTCGCCTTCTTGATTCTATGTCTCCAAACAGTTGCGCACTGTTAGTCCCGCTTCTGCCATAAATTTTCTTAACTTATCTTCACTAGGTGGCAGCAAGGGCTCAAGGGATTTTTGTGGTTGCTTCCCGAGCTGCGGGACATCTTTCGCCTTCTGAAAAGCCTTCAATATTGTTCTGTTGTAGTCATACGGCAAGGCCGGTTTAGCCAGTGGTGCGCACATTTTCTTAAAGAAGGCCTTAGCCTTTGGGTCGATTGGAATCGGCTTTTCAGGACTCCGACGCTTGAAATGCGCCTTCACTTCCGCAGCTACGATGGCCGCATTCTCCTCTCGAGTGTACGCCCTTTTCTTTAGAGCGGGGATGCTTGGCTCATCAAACCTTGGCTTCTTTGTTTGTCTCGTTGACCTTGACGGTGTGGATCGAGTTGTACACGTAAGAGACGGAGGAGTCGGTGACCGTTTAGGAGTCTGTGCTCGAGGAGGCGACGGAGGAGGCTGGGGAGTCGGAGACCGTTTAGGAGTCGGTGCTTGCGGAGGCGACGGAGGAGGCTGGGGAGTCAATGACCGTTTAGGAGTCGGTGCTCGCGGAGGCGACGAAGGAGGCAGAGGAGACGGTCCACGCGGATGAGACGGTCCACTTGGAGGAGACAGAGAAACGGAAGCAGCTTCTCCCCCAGGAAACACAATGAATAGTCCAACTCTGTCCACACTCACGAGCTAATCTCTCCAGCCAATAGAAACCGACGGGATATCTCCAAATCCTCTTCCATGGGCTGCAGGAGTGGCAATGAGCCTCCTATTGAACAATGAGAGCTCGACTGACTCCTTTAAAAGGCCATCTCCTCCTTCGCATCTACCATACGCAGAGAGAAGGGGGAGGACCACCGAGCGAACCGAGCTGAGAGCCGTTGGAGAGAGCTATCGTCACGTCGTCGTGCCGTCGCCATGGGAGAGAGACACTCGGCCGAAAGGGAGAGAGGCACCGTGCCAGCGCCACGGGAGACCTGTGTGGGTGGGAAGGACACGTCCGTGACTATGTAGAAGAGAGCAGTGACATTGAAGGTATAAATTTCTAATCCGTAAATAGGACGCAAATTTTTTGTTAATAATTGTTGGATGTTAGTGCAGATATTGTACTAGTAATGTGTTAAAGTCAGTAGTAAGTTAGTACATAGTTTTTGAGATGAGTAGCAATGTATGTATTAATTTTTCAGTAGTGACTACTAAGTATAAATAAACATGGAGTATTATAAATATTCTAGTATTAGTATAAATTAATATGAAGATATTTATAAGTAGCGACCACTAAGTAGAAATAAACGTGTTGTAGTAGTAGAAATCAAAAGGAAGTCATATTTAAGTAGTGAAATTGAGTTAGTTTACGTTAGAGTAATGTAACCATATATAAACTTATTGGGTAGTAATTTAGTAAGACAATTTGGCGTGTTATTTCAGGATGTCAAATGATGTGTCCGTTCGTGTGTATTATGGTGATACTCCTATACAACTTTGTGATAGCAGGATAGATTTGACCGTACATGCATTTATTGATACTAGCCTGAATGCACCAGGGCAATTGGTTATGAACGACGTGCTAGAGTGGTTGCATAATATTTTCCGCGTAGATCCATTGTTGGAAATTTTATCATAAATGTTGTGTATCACCGAGCATGCCGCCACCACGTCCAAAGGTGCAGCAAGTATACCATACTCAACCTCTAGTCTACCATACCCCGGGACCGTCTGCGGCGGCAAACTTCCCTTACCTGCTGACAGGGGATAACCTGCCTCACACACCAGGATGGGGACTTTACGTGACTCCACATGCGCCAGAGTCAGGGCACACATAGCACATAAGTAGTATTAAAATTTTACTTAGCATCATCATTCTCTCTATTTTTATGCATCGTTACTAACTACCTTAATTTGGGTTTCGCTTTTTGTTAAAACAAATGATGACTACGGTTTTGCCCAGGCGCGTTCTGTAGTACCTGTTGTCTCCCCTCGGACACAATTTGTGGATGATTTCTTCAAGACAGAACCACCTGATGCACAAGCTGGGTAGTATTGCTCCTCCGATCACACAGCCAACATAGGAGAGGGAGTCCATGCAGCTAGAGGATGCCACTCCACAGTAGCCGGCACGACATAGGCACCCACCAGATAATTTGACTTATCCCACTGAACAGATAAGGCAACGAAGGAGGGAGGCGAGCAAGCATGCGAGGGAAAATCGTCCTTGACATTTTTATGTGAGTTGTATTGTGAACTATTAGCTTTTGGACCTAATAGTTATGTCACATTATATTATGAACCGAGTCATGAGGTACATTTATTCGATCAGCTATATTTCCATGATTTCTTTATATTTATAAATTTTAAAAACATTTACACAAAATAGTCGCTATCAACTTAATAGTTGTTGCGCGTGGTTACAATCTACTTTCGGCGCCTATGTCATTCCGTTGTCCTAACATCGACACGCCGACAATACAATGCTCATTTGTCATAATCATCCTTATCGTGGAACGAGTTATGACATGGACATTGTGCGAGCTCGACTAGTCACGATCACCTTTCAGACACGGTGTCATGTCTATTCACGTTACTATCGACTTTTGACACCTACAGTCCCTCCAATTGCTACGCCACTATATATGGCCAGACCTTGGCAAAACACTTCTGCAAGTTCTTTTGGTCCTACATTTCCTTTTTAGATTCACATCGATCTTGAGAGAATGGAAGCTCCATTTTGCGAGTATCTTGACTAGCGAAGGGATCCTTTCACTGGTCTATTTCCACCGTGGTGCGACCGTCCGTTGTGCGTTTGTAGTGATCGATGTATATCATGACATCCCTTACTTCAGAAATCAGTGATAGGAGGTTCTTCCAATGCCCAAATATTTATTAGGTAACAATCATTTGTATCTACTTCAATTACCTATACTGAGTACATACATCGCTAACTGTTGTAGACAATCATACAATCTTTCGCAGACTTACCGTAGATTGTGTGACTTCGTTGAGTGGGTAGATACGACAAATCCACAACATGATGGAACACGCATGTATCCACGCAGTGAAACAATATCGGACTACCTAAGGAGGAAGGATGAACACGAACAATGAGTTGCTGTAGAGTCCTTAGAATGGCAAGTAAATCCCCTAGGAATCCCCACATGGCGGGAGCGTCCAGAGTGTGGTTGTGGAGACCGTTGCCAGGTGATAAGGTCCGTAAGACAAGAAACTATAGGACAAAGATGTTTCGTGTGTCCTAACATTGTCGACGAATTTCGTCGTAAGTAACGTTAAGTTCTCACTCCCACTGATCACTACTTTCATATACTTACCAATGTCATCGGTCGTAATGAATATGTGCAAACAGGAAGATGTAAGGAAATGTGGCTTCGTAAAGTGGATCAATACGTCGAGAATAACTTCCATCGGTGCAAGAATAATACAACATGAGATGACCACACAATTCATTCAAGTGTGGATGGAGTATGAGCGTCGGGCACAGTCTGCTAGCTTAACACTGGAGAAACAATCCATTAGGTCTACTTGAATGGTCTGAGCATCCAAAATACTGTTGTAGAGACCGCTGCCAGATGGCTACATCCTTTTTCACAAAAGACATTTGGAAGGCGATATTTCGTTTGTCCCAACATAGACAACGACTTCATTGTATGTCATATGCTTAGTTACTTATTTTCATTTCCACTCACGATTCCATAATATACCAATCCCATTCACTAATTAGATTCATTCCTCAGACAATCCAAGGATGTGAGGATTCACTTTGTGGATCGACATGGTCAGCCCGATGTATGATGGAGAAAGAGTAACTAAAGCTGAAACGCAAACAAAATATAAAAGAACGAAGGAGCACGAAGTTGTAATACACGTTGAACGACATAGAAAGGGTACATAGACAAGCTCAAGCCCGATTCGTCGTGACCGACAATTTCTTATAGTTCATCTATGCAACTTCTTAACTCTCTTGTGTTGGTGTATGCGTCACGAATGTGTTCTTTGCTCGTGCATCACAAATCGAAAACTAATGGTTAATTTCCTTTTCCATCGATAAAGTTCGTTCGCTACGCTGCGGTGTCTTCCTCCTCCTTGCATTCTTTTTCTACCATCCCCTAGGGGCGGTGTCAACTAACCGGTGTTGTCTTACAAGGGCAAAGAAATTACGGCAAAGACATGAAAAAATAATACCATTAACAAGTAATCCTAATGTGGGAGGGTTTGGTCAGGGTAAATAAATTTATCATTTAGAAATACAATGTATTTTTTATCGAACAAAAATTAACAAGTTTAAAAATTGTTAACCAAATTAACAAGACAATCAAATATTAAAAAAATAAATTTATTTTGACATGTTGTTGGGCCTATCGAACAGCCGACATTCGACAAGCCCGACCTGTCGAACTACCGTTGTTCGACAGGACCTAGTCGAATAACGGCCGTTCAATCGGCCTACCCACTCGTTCGTCAGCCGTTCGATATGGTCCTGTCGAATTATGGTAGTTTGACAGCCTTCTATTTTGACAAATAAATATGAGCGATCACTGCTTTTGCAATTTTAAATAATATTTCTAAAAAACTCCAAGCAATGCGACCATCCCCAGACCACAGGATCGGTGATGAGGAAGGCTACGGCGATGAGCCGATCTCAATTGCCAAGCCGGTGATAGACTAGGACGTGGTGATCGATGCGCTTTCGCCACGGGCCGGTTGCAAACATGCACGAGATCACACGGAAGATGGTGGATGTCAGCTTTGGCCACGACTGCACTGAGGTATACGCCGTCGCGCACCAACCACCGTAGTTTCGTCAACGAGAGCGTTGGCCTCGGTATCCGCACACGCAGAGGATGCAAGAGCACCTATAGATGGCCAAACGCCCGCAGCCCAACGGCACGGCCCATGGCATGGAGATTTGGCCCGACCCAGGCACGGCACGGCCCGACCGTTGGGTCATGATTGGGCCTTGTCCTTGGCACGACGTGTCGGCCCGGTATGGTCCGGCGCAACGATTAGGGAGCCAAAATAGTTGAGGAAGGCAGAATAGACTTATTTCAGCCATATAAGGTATGGCCAAAAAGCTGAGGGATGCAAAATTGAATTATTTCAGCCTTATAAGACACGGCCCAAAGAGATGAGGGAGGCTAAATAGACTTATTCCAAGGAAAAGCATGATAGGCTAGTCGTGCCTTTGGGCTGGCACGACACGGTCCAAGTCTTATTGGGCCATGCCTGGGCCATAGGTGCAGCCCATTGGCATGGCCGGCTCGAGTCTTATCGGGTCGTGCCTTGGTCGGACCTGAGCTGGCCGTGTCGGATGACTCGTTTGGCCAACTATAAGTACAGCAGAAGTTGGCCATTTCAAGTTGATGCAAGCATGTGTATGGCCGCTTGAGAATGGGTGCCCATAATCAAGGAGGACGATCGCCACATTGTGAAGGTCCCCACGAGGTCAAGCAGCTGTGTTGGCTCGAGCAGTGCCTCGGTGCCAACAAAGGTCGAGCTCCCGTCTTCTTCTTCAACATCCTCTCTCCCCTCGTGCTTGTCGCACGAGTGGGATGTCGAGGGCGACGCTTGTGAAGGTGACATGGGGCAAGCGAACTAACGGAGATAATTGTTTGGAGGCTTGGAGGTCGGGAATAAACAGAGCTGGGGCAGAGCTCCAGGATGACCGTTAAGGAGCAAGTGCATGAGGAGTACGGCAGGAGCTGCGCAAAGTCGTCGAGGACCACGACGGCAGAGGCTAGAGAAGAACTGGTCTAAAGTGAAAAATTATGCAAACTTCCCTAGTCGAGACTAGTGAAAACTGTCCTACCCCAAGTCCAACTTGGAACAAAGGTAAAAAAAATGGTCCAATATGCAATTTATACCTAATAAAATTGGTCGGGATGCTCCTTCACTACCGACCCAGCACAAAAATGTATTAAGCCATGTATTGTACAAGAAACAGTGAATCCAAATCATATAATGTCTATCATAAGTTCAGTTTTCTTTTTCGTGCAAGGCACATGCAATTTGCTAATGAATCAAATTAAGAGAGACAATCCAATCCAACGTACCATTGTGCAGGTAAAAATATTAATGGTTCAAAAAGTAACTAGATGCAGACCAAGAAGTCAAGACTCCTATACAAATACAAAAGCTCTACATTCTTGATTCTACGAACCCTCCCTCCTTGGTATACATAGTATAATTTTAACACAAGTGTTCCAGTTTGGTTCGGACTAGATAAGCAAAGTTACCGAGAGGCGGTGGCCGGTGGGTACTTCATGCACGGAATTTCTCAAAATCCCTCATTCATCGAACCATCCGAATCTTTTCAGCATTAGTTCTTGACTTTCGACATTTCCCCCATCGATGTTTCAATCTTCAAAGATTGCTTTCCCACAAATCGCCGGTGCAATTCACCAAGTGCAGAACAGCAGAATCCGCACAACATCAGAAACACGTTTAAGCGAAGCAAATTATTACAACAAATACATACGCTGTACGCTAAATACACACGATTTTGAATCTTACTGTGCACACAACGGCTGGAACATTACAAACATCTATATCACCGCTAGAACTCTTCCTCTCCCCAAAACCAAATACCCCAATTTTCCCTAATAATACCCTTCTGACGCAAAACATCCCTCACAAGCTGGTGGCAACTGGCAAGCAACACAACCAGCAAGAAATTCACCAAAAACGTCCCAGCAGCAGTCAGAAGCAAACCATAAGAAACTCCGGGCTGTGGTCAAGCACTGAAGCTTACGGCAGTGGTCAAAGCATTACACAATGTACATGTGAGCTCTAGTGTTCCATTAAAGCTGTATCAGTCTCAGATAATGGAGCTGCATAACAGATAACATACAGGTAAGTTTGAATCTTTTTTGTGCTGTAACTGCGAACCTGTGAATCAAAACAGAAAGGGATGCACCAAAGCTTGCCTTCAAAGTACTGCCCTCTCTAAACAAAATGACTTTCAAAAAATGTGGTCATAACTTTTTAAACTTCTACTGCTATTATATATAAATAACTTTTGATTTATCGTAAGAGTTAACATCATTATATAATTGTTACACATTTTTGCATCAATATTATATTTTTATTTAAATATTATTAAAATAAGTTGTCAAAATTATTAAATATTAATTTTGTCAAAATTATTAAGAATATAGAGCTTTTGTATTTGTATAGGAGTCTTGACTTCTTGTGCAGGTAAAAATATTAATGGTTCTCGACTCCTATACAAATACAAAAGCTCTACATTCTTGATTCTACTAAGTTGTCAAAATTATTAAATATTATTATTAAAAATGAGTCTCGGAAGACTTACCAAGCAAGTCCTCGTATGCATCCTGAAATAAAGAAGTCTCCAACAACAGTGGTGGGAGAATACTTGATCAAGAGCATCATCAGTTATAAATGACTGATGTCCCAGACCACTTACTGGATCAAGCATGCTTGTGACATTGCTAGGATCATCATGCCCATTAAGTTTACTTGACAGAACAGGAGTTGCATGCATTGGGCTGTCAACATTGAAGTGAAGATCACTAGCGCTCTTTGGGAACTTCATTTGTGGCAATGAAAAACCCAGTTTTTGCTTTCTTCTATTATCGACGGCATCAATCTCCTTCCTTGAAGCACCGGTTGACAGGGGAATAAAGAAGTGCTCTGAACCATCATCACTACTCTGGTCATGTGGCCTCTCTGGGTTTCTTAATGGCTTTGATAGAGCAGCTTCACGAACAGAACGTCTGATGTTATGAGCAAAATAACCCTCATTTTCTGCAAAGATAGATATAGAAAAAAATAATTAACCAATGTCAATTGTCAAAAGTTCAGCTTGTAACCAACAAAACAATAAGGAATTTACAGAAGAAACAGATGATTTAGACCAGTAGAAAATACCATGTATTGAGCCATTTGTTTCATCTTTAGTTGAGGGACGGGGAAGAGTTTTCTCTTCAGACAGGATTTCTTGGCTAGGTTGCCGTGCTAACGCATTCCTTTTTGTGCCTGTGTCCCTTTTCCAGAAGAACTTGGAGTCAGACTAAATAAAGGTGGTAGCTTTAGAGCAGGACTGCTCCCAGCCTTGTCAAAGTGTGTAGAAGAGAGCTTGGAAGTCATCTCCAAAAGTTCACTGCTGCTTTCCTGCTTAAAAAGTAAGTTGTTAGAAAGCAGGAGAACAAACAGACAGACTCAAAGTGACACACCATAACATGGCAATATAATGTCTTTACACCAAAAGCTGTTGTGGTAACTACAAGAGAAAAGAAGAGTCCAATTGGTTGAGGAATACCCCTATGCTACGGTAAGTCCATTATAATGGGGATTGGATTAACATGACAATTTGCTAGGTGTGTATAAAAACAGATTTTGCTGATAATTGGTATTGGGCTTGCATGCATGCATGGACTGCTTCTCATGCATGGATTATGGAGGTTACCAACTCTGTTCAACTGGTTCTGTACACCCTCACCCATGCTACAGTTCACTAGTTTGTGCAGGATGAATTCATCCTATTACACCAAGTGCATGCCTCTTCGACCCAATGATTCAAGGACAGCTGATCAAAACAGACAAACACATTCCTCGATAAGCTGATTAAACAAGCATGGACATTTAACAAACCAAACAGCCCCACTATTTTTCTTTTGACGAGACTATTTCTGTATTGATCAAAACACGGTATATCATCAAACAACAAAACCAATCCAATAACTTTTCTTTTTCTTACTTCTGCTCTTCCAAGGCCTGAATTTTGCACCGACGGAGACAATCTGGAGATGATTTGATCCATTGGATTACTAGATACACTATTTACTTCCTCTGACAGATCTGCTATTGACTGCTGCATTGCCGGAATAGCTTCCTTGAGTTGATTAATTAGGCCCTAGAAAATGGACACAACAGCAAAAGTTTAGAGAATCAGTCAATTGCCAGATAAAAGTAATCATCAGTAAAATCCACATGATTCAAACCCCAAGGGTTTTGCAAGCTTAGCTTACAACCATAGTTGGTTTTACCTGTATACTGACTAAGTGCTGACGATGTTCAGCCAATGTTGTTGTTAATGAGTCAGCATGGGTACTAGTTTCACCATCAGACACACTTCGGAGTAGTTCTGGTCCATCTCCATCATTTGCTTTGGCCTGTCAAATTAGTACACAGCTACATGTTAGCTAACGGAAGATATTATGCATAAATAATGCACAGGTCTGTTGTGCCTAGGTTTTGGACAGGAGTTGTATTGACCAAGTCCAGGACCTCATCATTGCCCAGGAGCCTCCCAAAAGTCACCATACCAGTACTTAATATGCATTAGATACCAATATGGCGCCAAATATGCAATGCAACCAACAAATATGGGTGACGTAGAAGATTATTTTATATTCTTGATTTAAAGTGCTAATATGGGTGACGCAGAAGATTATTTTATATTCTTGATTTAAAGTTCTCTAGTATTTCCTGAAATAGTGATATCAGAACTGAAAATACAGCCAAGGACTGAAAAGAAAACAATTAGAAGTTCCTGTAGTTTTGTTTTCCACAATTTATGGAAAAGTTCAGTTCAATAATCATATGGACTTATAGTTTTATGTATACTTAGCCATCTACAATAGTAAAAGTTGTAACGCAAATTTGTGAAACATAAAAATGATGTATAACTTTCCTTTTAACACATATCAACGCTAAGCATTGAATGACACCTATCACAGAACAGTCATATTAACCACCTGCAAGTAAATACTTCGTGTAATATTCTGTAAATGCTATAATACTTCAACCACTAATAAGGGGATACATTAATCTCAAATTATCAATGACGAAGTTTAAATATCTATGAATGATGAGATTGATTGCATATAATATGACCAGCATGTTTTGGATTTATCAAGAGATTAGTATGGCCAGCATGTAACAAGTGTCATTGCTGCTGAAACACCAGGGAGCCAGGAAACATAATTAGGGTAGCTGGATGAAGCACCAGAAGTAGATTGGTAACAATGGCAAGATGGCCACAAGGGGCTGCAAAGGAGGCAGGTTGAGATTGGTGGCATTCGGGACTGAAACGATATGAGCATCAGATAGGTGAAGGGAGCGCCAGAATGGGATCTCCTAATGGAAACACTGAAGGCATAAATGGAGGAATAAGATGAGGAAGACATTGATTTTGAGGATTTAAAAAGGATCCGACAAATTTGATGAAATAACATGAGGAATGATTGACTAGGAAGTCAATTAGTGCAAGTAGAAGAGCTCGGGTATGTTTCACATCATTGAAACAAGGATTATTTTGGACAAGGATGACGGTTTGCACATCATAGCCAGTTGAGGATGATCAAACATCGGGTTTTGTAGTTTACAGCTGAAAGACAGAAAGCCAAACTTCCACAGTGACAGTAGTTGTGAAAGGTTGAATGCACGTATTTCTATATGAAAGCAGATGTGTTCAAATAAATTAAATGCATGAACATGGCATTAAACTCATCAAAAATAATGAAAGAACAGCTTACCAAATGAAGAGACTGTTTATGAATACGCTGTAAAGCATGAGTCCAACGGCGAAGAATTTCAGCCACATCAACAGTCTGTTGTTGAGCGCGTCCATTCCTATCATCTAACCTTGAGAGGACTTCTTCCTTTCCTTGGAATAGAGCAGACCTCTGTTCTTGTTTGTCCAAAACTGGAGACGCTTCACTAGCTCGAGCTGATAGTAACTCAGAATGTGGAACGCTTGAACTCAAATCCATTGCTGCTAGCAACTGAGATCCTGATATACGGTACCTAATATAATCCATTTTGTGGAAAATGGTGAAATAATGATAGAACCACCTATGCTCATTATTCAGATAAATAACAAAGTTGGAGTGAAACACACCTATGCTCACGATGTGCTATAAGATCTTCAATTGGTCCAGAAGCTAAGACCTCATGTTGGCCTGAAAGGTATCACCTATTAATATCTGAAATTAAAAGTACCGCCATGGCCCTCAGCGTTATGTAAAGAAATAACATTGTTTGCCAAGGATCGCATAATAATGAAGACCTATAGATTTCTATACTACTACAAAAAACATTAGTGGTGGTGGTTGTTCTGCCACCACCACTACTTTTGTACTTTTTGCAAATTAGTCCTTGATATTCTAATATTATACAATAGTCCAATATTTTTTTGAATCAAGTGAATAAGCAAACATGGGTATAACGTGTCTATAACAAATAAGCAAACATGTCTATAACATATTATTATATATTTTCTTTTACCCATAGCAAAACATGGGTACTTTGCTAGTTATTTTAGTAACAAACAGTTTTTCGACTGCAAAATGCACTACCCAGTTTTACCAGGACTCAGACAGGAGAGTCAGAATCTGATTCGGACTCAGGTGTTTGATCTGGCAAAATATAGAAAAATAGGACTCCAGAATTCTCCTAAAATAAATTATATTATCATAAAAAAATAAATAGTAAGAACTAAACATATTCCCATCAAATATAACTAAGCATTAATCATATGATACCAGTATAATGAGGACAGCAGAAAGCCTCAGGCTGCAGAAGTGAAGTGCACAAACATGGAGCTGATAAAAGAGGTAGAGAAAGCACAAAGCAGAGGAACCTCATGCATAGAGAAACACAACCAGCTAAGGCTATGAGTCGGGCATGCATTCATAAACACATTAATATACTATCTGTCCTTCAGAAATAAAAAGCAAACAGGCTTAAAATGGTTGGCCTGGAGCACATAGCTGAGCTTTCTTCCCTCTTGTAGTCTTGTTTATCACAATGGTGCAACAATCGTCAGATCTGCCAACACATCCTCCTCACTCTCAGCAAAGATGTGAGGAACAAAGAGCACAGCAAAGGAAGTAGAAAGGTCACCTAGTAGCACTGGCGCTATCTCCAGGGTATGGCTTGCTATTAGCATATTTGCTCAGGTTAAGCTCAGGCTTGTCACCAGAATAGTGTGAACTAGGTCAGCTTTAACCACCGACAAAACCAAACCTTAAACAAGCCAAGCTTCAGTTGATTCCCAAAAGAAACTGGGTTGTTTGGGAATGTCATAGAACAAATAATATTCAAGGGCAGAAGGAATGCTTCGTTCGGGAAGTATGGATTTCTCCAGAAAAGGAGTTCATTGATTCTCTCCAAATTGTTTGCATTGTAAAATGACCTAGTTTTGCCAGGGAAAAGAATAGAAGAAGCATCTAACTCTTTCATGCTACATGTCCTTTAACCCAATTACAAGATAACTCACCATGCATGATGTGGAACTATACACTACTGTGTCAATTACTAACACAAACTAATCTTAAGCTTGAATTAACTTCATCAGACAACAAAGGGGCATATTCTAATAAACAGTGTACCTTTGCGAGCCAATATTGATTCCCACAAACGAGTTGCCTTAGACACCAAATGGGAATTCTGTCCAGATGAACTTGAGATACGTTCATCCCAAAGTTCCCCTTCCAGTTTGGATTTGTTTCGCATGTCTTGCAGCTTCTCTAACTCCTGCTGTAGGTAAGCCTGAAAATTCCAGATGAAGTTAAGAAATAAAAACAGGATGCAACACAACTATCTGAATGAACATCACAGAAGTTTCTGTGTACCTCTTCAGCACAAAGACTTCGGAATTCAGCTGTCATTTCATGGGCTAAATTTGACCAGGTTGTTTGCCTTTGAACTGCAATATTTGCATTTTTTAGAAATTTACGCCTCTCAAGAGCTATCCTTGCCTGTTTGGAATAGCACAAGGAGAACATTTAATTTACAGTTTAAAAACCTCAATAACTAAATCTGGACTGCTATACAAATGTATAAGGAGAAATATGTTCTTGGATCATGGCAAGTTTCTGCTACAAGGAGGAACAGACACATTTTGCTTCCCGCTAATAGAAATGGTGCTCCTCATATCAGGTAAATTATCGTACCAAATCTGGACATAAGAAATATTTGATTGCCTACCACAGTATATTACAATCATCACATGAGCCCAACTATTAGTCTGCCTCTAACTCAAACCCAAATCTGTCTTTTGTATTCATGGTCTCTGTATGAACATTATGTTTTCTAGCATGCAAACATCAACCATAATCGACTTTCCTTATAGACAAGTAAACAAGTCATCAGGAACACCCATTTCCAAAAAAAAGATCAGGACCAACAAAGAACTGGACTTGGTATGGGGCCTACAGGATCACCATTCTCAAGAAATGAGGCAATAAAATCTTGCTTCAACTATTGCACAAAAATCAATAAACTGAGACTGAGGTTTATTTTGTTTCCATAAGTTATTGGTCTAGAAATGACATTTCCTCGAACTGTACCTCATGCTAGGTGTCAAATGTCTTGAGCATTGCAGGAGTATACAAGTATGCTCACAGGGATAAAAAGCCTCAAACCAAGTATATCCTCTATGAAATTATGTTCTCTACAAATAATCTATTTTAAGACTGATGACCATCTGCAGCAGGGTCATCTTATGACAGACTTAAACAACCAGTTTTCAGAAAATTGAAGAGTCAGCCGTCCTTGCCTTAGTCACAGGGAGTAATGCAGCGGCATGTAGATAAGAGACGTCTGTGAGTGCTGCAGGCAGCGGGCTTGATGCAACATCAGCAGCAAATGTTCTCCTGTGGACTTCTCTCAAGGCATGCACAGAGAGTTGCCACAATAGCTCAACAAATCTGCACCGATGTAGGGTAGCATTACATCGATGATGATGAAAATGTTCCAATTTATATGATATACTGGAGCAGAAAAAAACTATTGAATAGAACTGCAGCCACTTTTTGGGTACATTGAAGATTATTACAGAGATCTGGACTTAAAATGTGGAAACACATAACAGAATCTAATAAAGAGACAGAAAATACTACCATATAGTATTAGGCCATTAGCTAATTTTTTTCTGATAACACACCCAGTTTTCCAAGGTTAAATCAAGATTTTTTTGAAGCAACATCCGCTCAACTAATGTTAACTCACTGCTATTGAATTTCATGTGTTGATTGCGAAAATGCATTACACATCAAATATGGCCTCAATCCTTTCTGGTGAAACAAAGAAACACTAAGGATATAACAACCTGAAACACTTGAGATTAGGAATGGCAATGGGAGCCCCTACCCAGATACAAGACGTGGAATTCCCATACTAGGGGGTGAGTGCAAGGAAAATCTATTCCTACAGGAGCAAAAAATGGGTGGACACAATCCCCAACGGTCCTATGCTACGTGGTTTCCTATCTCAAATGTGTCATTTGACTTTACTGCTACACTCCACATGCTCCATTCTGACCCACCTGAAATGTTCCCACCCAGCAATTCTAGCATAACCCTAGATCAATACCTCATGCCACCAGGACCGACAGATCGATTCAAGCAACTGCAGCAGTGACACCACATTTATCTTCTCGTAACAATGGTATGCCCCTTCTCCATTACTCGAATTCAGGGGGTGAGGGCGGGAAATTCTCTTCCTACAGGGGCAGTAAATAGGCGCCATGTGTTGTCCTACCTTCTATTTGTCATTTCAGTTTAATGCTCTCCATGGTCCAATACGACCCATTTCAAATGTTCCAACACAGCCAATGTAGAATATCCTAGGTCAATACCCCCAAACCACCAGGACTGACCAACCGACTGAAGGCATTGCAGCACAGGTACCACACTAAGCTTCTCATGACTCGTAACAACAGCATGCTCCTTCTGCACTGTTCCACCACAGCTCATGTGTCCAGCCTCGCAAATGTCACCACACTGCTCCTGCCCTCTACTCCTTTGGTCAACTAGAGCGACCCCATGGTTCTTCTGTCTTGTGTCTGGTAGCTGGAAGCAGCTACCCAAATCAGTGTGCTGCCCGTCATCCTTGCTGGCCAGGGGCCTAGCATGGCTGCCCCTCTCCTAGCTGCATAAAGTTCAGCACAATCAAAAGATGTGCCTAATTGCATGGATGAGGCAATGCCCAGCAAGATGCCTTACTTAGCTCCTTGAGCAGCACTTCAGGCCAGCAAGAGGGGATATGTATTTGCTGATGGCTCCAAGGCATGTACCTCAGGGAGCTCGAGTGTTTAAACTAGAAAAGGTTGAGATCAACGTAAAAGATGTAGAACACGGCCTAAAGAAGGGCAAAACAACCAGTGATTGATACAAACTCTCCACACTTTCAATTATGAAATGAATCATTTCATTCGTTTCCAGAATACAATTAAGCTACATTGCTGCTGAAAGCTGCAAAAATAGTACTAATTGGTGGTTCCAACCCAAGAAAATGCAGCTGTGTGCTTGGTACTAACCTCGGCCCACAGCAGGTGGCGAGTGAAGATACCCTGGAGTTGCTCCGTGGCAGAGCTCCCTGCTGCTCCAGCTCGCTGATGATTCCTTGCACGATCTAAACAACCAACAGATGTCAAGGTCAAAGCATCAATGCTTCTGCACGTAGTAAATTATCCAAGAAGCAAACTAGATCTGCAAAATCTTACCTTCCTAAACTCTCTGGATTGCGCGGAGTCGAAGATCGGCCACACCTTATCGAAGTCCTGAGAGTACAATGAAATGAACCAAATACGATTTACAGAAAACCTAGAAACAAAATAAAAGAAGAAGAGGGCTTCAGTGCACGTGCCTTGGCGGACTGCGCGGGGCCGCGGAGCGAAGAGAGGAGAAAGTAGAGGAGCTGCTCGCCAAGGCGGGGATTGGAGTGGCGGAAGAGGCCGACGCGAGGGCCGGCGGCGGGGGACGAGGGGGAACCGAGGACGGCGAGATCGAGGCCGAGGAGGAGGCAGTTGGTGTACATGGCGCTCTCCAGCTCCGCTTCCCGCTCCTTCTCCCGATCCGTCGCCATGGCCGCGCACTCTTGCCGCTGCTAGTTTCGCGCGGGGGTGGAAGGGCTGCGGCTAGGTTTAGGGGGCGGCTGGCGTCATCGGAGTTGGAGATCTCAGTGATGCCGAGGTGGTGGGATGGGAGAGAAACAAAACTCCACAAAGCATTGAGAGCCGAGAGGGGCGGGTCGAGTCGGGAATATCAGATCTATGGGAGGGGGACACGATAACTTTGGATAGCTCCGCGCGGGGGCGGGGCACGAGGCGAGACGGCAACGAGAGCCCGTGAAGGCGAAAGCGTGCTGTGTGCCTGTGTGCCCGGCGCGCGGCGGCCGTCACCGGCGGCAGCGGTGAACCCTAGCGGCCTGGAACGGGGTTATGGCCGGCTGCGCGGAGGTGGGAGAAAGCTGCGGGTGGAATGGGTTGGGTGCAGAGGGAAGGAGGGGAGGGAGGGGAAAGGAGTGCATATTCCAAATTTTATTAAAAGTATAATATCTGCCGTATTTCGAAACGACCTTTTTGAGCGGCATGGCGGCATATCAAAATTCGTCCCCTTTTCAAAGGGAATTTCATATAAATATGTCGATATTTTTAAATAGGATCCGCCCAGATTTTTAGCAACATGATTGTTATTTTTAAAATTCATTTTTAAGATATTTTATAAACCGTGAAATTTATCTTTCATACTATAAATTTATATTTACAATATAATTTTAAATCTAACATTATAATCTAAAGAAAAAATTTTACTTCTGCAAATCTGAAAGTTATGCGGTTTTTCTCGTAACAATATGTGGGGCGTGGGACATCAACTATCTACTTTAGATTTTAGAGATTGTAGAAAATTAAATTAGATACTTCTCCATCCAAAAATATATTAATTTTTGGAAGGAGAGAGTACAATTTTTACATGTTGCTTTAAAAAATATTAAAATGAAAAATATTCTTGTATGCCCACGTATAAATATTGCATATTACTCTACTATAAATTATTTTACAAAACATTTAAGAACTAAACCATTGTATTGTGCAGTTTTCAAAAGAACTAATAATATAATTTCCCAAGTTTATATTTTATAATAATGTCTTTTAAAAAGCATTTGGTTTTATTAGGTATTTTGTTGGTGTTTGTTGAAATTGCAAGTGCTTTTTAAATTTAAAACATCCACAAGGACTATAAGGGAATAGAAGTAGTTGTCTTTAGAACAAAGTTAATGGTCAACTTAAATAGAAATGCTTAACGGTCAAAGGAAAAAGTGAAAAAACTTTGATGGCAGACAGAGATAATATCATTACCACGAGTGGCATAAGGAAAAAGATACCCAATGAAAAGAATCAAATAAATAAAAGCCTGTAAAAATCATATCTAAAAGTTTTTTTAACTAATAAAAAACTTACTAGAGTGAAATACATTCATACCAAATCTTAAATCCAAACTCAAATGAGAGAAAAAAATTTTATATGAATAGTGTCATGTTACTATTTATCCAAAAATTATATTTTTTACTTCATAATAAAAGTTGAGTTTAAAACTAAAATTTGGTGATAATATATTTTATGTCTACACCTGTCTAATTTTTTCATGAAAACTTTTAGGTTTGGTTTTCATGAGTTTTTATTTATTTATTTGATGTTTTAGTATCACTATGTATGAGAACAGAGAGTTTCCATATATATGTATTAGTGCAAATTAAAACATACATAACAACAACTAATCAGGTAAACCAAAACTGAAGACAAAATACAATATATATCTAGAGTATATGAAACAATAGTAAATTATAGAGAACCCTATATATTATGGTCAAAGTATTTATCAAAGTTACCAAAAAGAATAGATATTATGGCTTGTTTCACATAACTACGGTACAAATATAGCGATCACAATGCACGCACACTCATTCCTATAAACGCACACACTCACATTATATCCTTATAAGCATCTATATAAAAGAGTGGGTCTTATATCATTTAAATGGTTCATAAAACCGTACTCTTATTCAAATCTAATTTTAGCATATATGGAACAACTTTTTTCAAAATAATGAAGAGTTAAACCAACAACTTTAATCAAGAAATCCATGATTAAAAAATTCTTCTACACTCCATATTTTAAAATTTTAAGTACATATGTGTTGAACATTTACAAATTTATATGGATGGGGATTTATAAAACTTTATAATCATAGTGTCCTACCAGTGTCCCATCTATACTCATTTCTTTTTTTTGCCATTATCATCCGTAAACCATCATATTTGCCAACCAAAAGACCATTATGTGTATAACTAAAATAATAATAAATTCATAAAATCAAACTTTAAATGTTGTAAAAGAATTTTTTTAAAACTTTTCAATTAGTCTAAGGGCATGTTTAGGGGAGGTTTAGATTCTGAGAAACGGGAAACTAACCAGTGAAAATCAAAAGCTGGGAAAACCAGCTTCTGCCTCATAGTTTTTTTTTCGGATTCTGCAACTATACAACTTTTCAAAATCCAGACAAAATGTGGACCTTACAGGGGAGCTTTAATTTCTAGGAGAAAATGTTAGCTATTAGAAGCTTCCCTAAACATGTTGTAGGATGTTTCTACATGGAGCTGGTTGACGGTCATTAAATACCAAATTTAACCATCAATTATCTCGACAAATAAAAAGAACTAACATATTTTTGCATATTTGTTTCAAATAATGTAGTTCCACTTGTCCTTGGAGAATAATACGAAGAGGACATATCGAGTGAAAATGACCTACGTATTGGAAACTCATGAAAATCATACCTAAAAATTTTATAAATTCATGAAAAATTTACTAAAGATAGGTGTAGATATAAAATACATTCTCACAAAATCTCAAGTTTAAACTTATCTTTATTTGGAAGTAACAAAAAAACAAAATTTGTGTGAATAGTAACACGGTACTATTCATCTAAAATTTGTCATTTTTCTCTCAAATGAAGTTGAGTTTGGATTTGAGATTCGGTGAGAATGTATTTCATATCTATATTTATCTCTAATAATTATTTCATGAATTTATAAAACTTTTAGGTGTAATTTTCATGAGTTTCCAAAGCTCGTTTTCACAGGATATTTCCCCTAATATGAATGCAGGGATTATCAACCAGATGAAGAAGAATATAAGCCGACATGCAAAGAAACATACTTCCGCCCAATCAAGGAAGTGCACAAGGATTGAACGACCCACAAAACATAGTAAACAGACATAATCAAAGCCAAATCACCATGCACTCACATGAGGACCCACATGTCAGCCTCATGAAGGCAAGGCGGTGCCTGAGGCGGTTCCTTCGGCCAAACCAGGGGTCGACTGACCCCACCCAACAACCTCTCATCTCCACCTTCCATGTGGAGGATGCTCATTGGATGCTTATGACGGTTGTGGGTGAATCGACCTCAGCAACCGTCATTAACTGCCTATAAAAGGAGAAACTCTCACTTCACAACACACACTCAAAAAGCAATCTCTCTCTCATTTGTACTACTCTCTAGATTAGTGGAGTTTAGGCTAAGAGTAGCTTTACTATATGGTTTCCAAGTCCTCTTGGAGATTCGGGTATGACTAGTACTCTTCTCTCTTTGTAAGACTTTGAGCTTAGTAATTAAATGATCTTCTTAATTTATCGGTGTTCATGGTTCATATACCGCTTTGTCAATTATATGTCCCTTGAATAGTTTATACTTATTTCATATGCTATATATGTTTAGGCTAGTCAATTTATACCACGGCATCGGTCCAATGATCTTAACGGGTTGCGGTAGTTCTTTCCTATCCATATATAGGGTGGGAGTCCTAGGGGAACTAGATGTATTATTTAACGGTACAAGTATGGTGCTTGGGTATATTAAATCTTTGTTGGATGCGGGTGTACCCATGGGTTATAGGTAGGTAGCAAGTGGTGATAGCTCTGTTTGTCTTTTGTAATCCTCTATGTTCAGGTATAACATAAGAGTTCATACATTGTCGTAACCACAATGGTAGACCAGTAGGGAGAGCTCTCTCGATAATGCATGTGTGCATACAACTAAGTCCTAAGCTTGTATATGTATATGTTTGTATGCTTGTAAACTATGTATCTTACATATAGAAGTATATATATATATAAGAAATCATAGTTTCCTTTTTCTTCCTTTTCTATAATCTAGTTTAATATTTATAGAGATGATTCTTCTGTGTGTCACACTACCTTAATATTATCATTTACCCCTACTTATACTATGGTTTATTCATCATACTATGATCATAAGCATATTGGCCAATTCTTTAAACCGTCGCCTTCCACGGGTAAAAACAAATAATGATACCCGAATACTTATGGGTGAAATGCTAACAACGATATCCATGCACTTGCGAATTTATCTATGATCGTAACAAAAACCAACATAGCTTAAATGAAATATTAAAAGGAAAAATATTTTATAGCTCACAAAATTAAAAAAAAGTATGAAATATCCTTGCGTATAATGACTCGGTATAAATTATTTTGTGAGACATTTAAGGATTAAATCATTCCTACGGTGCAATTTAAAAACCACACATAATTCACTTATTTTATGTTATTATGAAGAGTTAATATCTTTAAATATTAAGTGATGAACCCACAATGATGAGAATACATCTTACTTAAACAAGAAAATTAAATAACCAAAATAAATATCGGATACTCACTTTTATAAAAGAGGCATCTGTCGAGGTACAAGAGTGGAGAGAGTGCAGACAACCCCGGCACTCCTCCAGAACTCCCCCTCACTCTCTCCCTATTTTCTAATAGTGAGAGTTGCCTTGAATGCATGTGAGAGTTCTCCACTTGAGTTGTGTGCTTGAGAGTGAAGCTCATTCCTCCTTTTATAGTGCTCAATGACATTTACCACCCATGACCGTCATTGGGAGCCAATGAGAATCCTCTTCATGGAAGTTGGTGGCTCAGGGTGCTAACCCTGGTTCGGCCGAACTAGGGAAACCACCTTTGGCCATCGACTTCCTTATGAGGCTAACATGTGGGCCCTTATGACCGTGCATGGTGGATTGACCTCAATAATGTCGGTTTTGCTATGAATTATGGGCCCTCCAATCCGTGTTCACATTTGATTGGCTGGAGGTATGTTTCTTCACATGGCAGGTTCATTTTCATACAAAATCTCCTACTGTTGATGAGAAATTCGATTCCCATGCACTGGCCTGAGAGATTTGCTTCACTCTAGTGCAGGTCCACGTTGATCGCCTTTGGTGAAGTTTGGACGTGCCAGTTGGTTCGATCCTATAACCAACAAGAAAACAACAAATGCACATTTGGGTTAAAGTTAGATCCTACTCGATCGGCTAAAGAAATTAATAAACATATAATCGTTTTATTCTAACATATGTTTAGACTAAGTGATTAGAATAGATCGATAGTATACCGAGACAGTATAAATCACTTATACCCAAAAGTGTATTAGGATAAAAATTATATGCATTCATAACCCATCCGATGTCGCATATCTAATGTAAATCGGCTAGTACTCCGATATGTTTTATAAAAAGATATAAATCTGAATTGAATGCAATAAACCTAGATCAATCGGCTGTTGATATTACTCAACAGATTGATACTGGCTTAGGGTATTTAAATAGATTGAGATCTTAATATAAAAGGCAGCTCTAATACATCTAATAGAAATTAATACTAAAAAGACGATTAAAACAGGTAAGGTCGGCTGAAACCCCGGCACTGTCTCTAATGGAAAACATTATGCCGAACAAATCTATATACCTCTAAAAGCGACTTAACAGGTCGATTTGATGCAACATTAAGTACAAAAAGAGATATTAGATCTGTATGAACCAATGAGAACCCCTCGAGACGGTAGACACGCCATATAATCTAAATCAACACGTAGATCTAGCTCGTCGGCTACCCTCTCCGAAAGAACTTAGGCGACCGTGAGATACATCTAGACATTATTCTAAATTATATGCCACGTATGATAACTTAAGTAGTTCATAACATCGAAATTAGAGTATCATGACGATGAAAGCACTAACCCCGACGATACAAGCCACTTGTAACAAGGAATTATCTCGTTCGGAGATCGATGTCGATGCAGCCCGAGCAAGAGCAAGAACTTGTCGAGAAAAAGTAAAACGAAAAGGTTTGGCGATGCGCCGATATTGTATTGATTGTGTGATGATATATGTTTTACAAGCCCTCGGGTCTTATTTATACCCGGATACATAATGAGTCCATGACGGACACGATTCCTATTACAGATTAGATTACAAATACTTCTAAACAAACCATTATTATCACGAAAGGAAACTAAACAAAATATCCTAAACACCTCTTTAAATAACAATTAGGTGCTCCGAAACACTTACGCTGTTATTTGCGCACTCAACACCCTCAGCCAAAAAATTCCTAAAACTTTCCCGGCGATCCCCTCGGAGCTCCCAGCAAGCCTACGGGAATTTTCCTTCCCGGTGACGAGCTCGTCCCCATTAATGGTGTCCTCATCTTCTCCTTTCGACACCTCATCGGCCGAGTTCGCCGAGGTAAGTCTCATCAACTGAATCCCCTCTTTTCCGCCCTTACTCGTAAATCTGAACCCCATGCTTCAATAATCCTAATTTCGCTTTCTTTTCATCTGTAGCATCTTTCTCATCAAATAGCCATCCCCAGTCTGATCAATGAGAAAAGATACTACCTAGGGCCCATCGACAACACAGATCCTACAGATGTCATCAATGCCGAAACAAACAGAATACCTTATAGGATTCAAAACCCTAGGTTGGCGCCTTGGAACGGAACTTTCAAGTCCTGGCCTTCCACTGATAAATCCTGGCCGATTTGGTACAAGAGATTAGAAGCCAGCAAACAAAGTCACTGGGAAGAAGTAGGGATCGCGCAATGTCTGGCTCTTTCGATAGCCGATCAGGCCAAGGATGAACCGCTCATGTCAGCTGCATGTTATTTCTGGAATAACACATTCAACGCTTTTCTCTTCCAGCACGGACCCATGACCCCCACACTAGCCGATGTTTGTATGATAACCGGTTTAGACGTCTTATCATCGGCTAACTCTAATCAGCTCGACAACAAAGGCCAATACACTTTCAAGACAAAAGCCATTGGAGGCTGGAATGGATACATCAGTATGAACATGAGTACTGGATCAGTCAGCCCCAGGGAACATACGGCCTTTCTAATGATGTGGCTAGAAAAATTCATCTTCTGCGGATCTAGCTGTGGCCCCACAGCCAACTGGCAATTTGTAGCCGAAGCCCTAGTTAACAAAGCAAAAATCCCCTTGGGAAAGTTCCTCCTAGTTTACCTTTATCAAACCACTGAATCAAGCATCGGCTAAGATAGCAGTGAGCTCGATTATAAGCACTTGGAGGCCCTTGGTGGTTCTTGCAACTTTGGCTTGTGCTTCTTACGCAAAAAATTTTCGGAAGACCTAGTCTGTCCGATGCCAAATTCCCTTTAATAGAGCCGACTGAGGATGAGGATGGAGAAGAAATAGCCACACGCAGGTGTATGTCTTTCGGAGAGGCTGCAGCCGTTCATACCAGATCCAAGCTGTCGAGCAAACTCTTAGCCGATTGGTTCACACTCTTCTATGATGGATTTGCTAAGAACAATCGAACATGGTTTTTTTATGGAAACTGCCAAGAATTTGAGCTCCCCATTGAATTTAACTTCGATGAACTCAACTCGAAGAGCACCTAAAATCAAGGAAGATCTTTGCTTGCAACCATCAACCCTTGCATTCTCCCAATTGACATCCACCAGGGCCGTAATATCGTTAAGTCCTACGAATTTTATTACTCTGCATCGGCCGCCAGACAACTATAACACCCTGAAAATCCGGAGTTTTAAAAATCGAAACATAAAAATTGGAGCTTGCAAAAATCTTTTGATTATTTGCACCTTGTCGTATTTATTTGCCTTTTATTCGTGAGTCTCTGATGCCAAGTTAAAATAAATTAATAATTGTTTTGAAAAGGATAAGGTTGAGAGCAATTTCAAAACCCTAAAAAGAAAAAGAGTAGTTGCAAGAATAAAATAATTAAAATAAAATTTTAAGAAAAATAAATTAGGGAGAGCTATGATCTAATAAAACTTGCTTTTGGGAACAATATTAAAATATTAGGATAAAATACCAAGAATTTCTAAATATAATTAAGAAGGAAAATGTACATGTGAATATATATGTATACATACAAAATATACATATGGACATATATATATATATATGTATATATAAATAATAAAAAATGGATGAAAGGGGTGAAAACATTTGTTACAAACTAATTTTAGGTGTGCTAGAATTTATTTTAAATTTTAGAGGTGAAAGGAAAAATAATTGGGAAAATAGGAAATTTAAATCGGAAAATTACAAAAGGTCACTATTCATTGCGCGCCAAGTGTTCGACGCCGTACCCGGGCCCCGGACGCCTCACCACCGCACGCCGTGCGTCGCGCCCAGCCGCGTGCCCCACGCCGCCGCACTGTGCTGCGCCGAGCCGACGCCGACCACCTCGCCCCTACCGTCCTCGCGCGCCCGCGCCACGCCCTCGCCAGACCCGCCCCGCGCCGCCATGCGCCGCTCGCCGCGCCCCGCCCCCGCGCCGCGCCCACGCGTCTCGCGCCGCGCCGGCCCTCCCGAGCGCCACCACGCGTCACTCCTCACCCTAGGCCCCCTCCCCGGCGCTCGCCACACGTCGCCATGCCCCCCCCACGCATGCGCGCCATGGCCGCCGGCCTCGCCCGAACTAAAACCGGCTTAGAACCCCTATAAAAGGGCCATGGCAGATCAAGCTTCACATACAAAACTTCATCGCGAATAACTCCTCTCCATTTCCCCTAAATTTCCCCCACCTATTGCGCACTGAGCAGCTCCAATTTGAGCAAGAACCGAAGAACCCTAGCGTCGGCCGCCCAAAGCAGAAATCCAAAATTCGTCGCCCTCGGTTGAGTTCTTCCCAAATTGAAGGTATGTCCAACTCCTAAGTGCTCTAGGCTTCATTTCCCCCATGTGTCCTGAGCCAATGCGCCGCCGGAACTCGCCGGCGACGAACGGCGCCAAGCCCCTCTGTTTCGGCCACCGCCTTTCACGTCGCTAGGCCGCTACGGAACTTCTCCAAGCAAACCGATGCTTTAGTTAGCTTCTCCACACCCCGTAGTTACTCCCACACCCGCTACCTTGGCCATGCCATTGCCGGAGCGCCGCTGCGACGAGCGTCGCCGCTGCCGCTGGGAGCTCGCCGTCGCCGGCTCATTTCGCCACCTCTCCAACCCGCCCAAGCCTTGAATCGGGACCCTCGTAGGTCGTAGATGGAGGTAGGACCCCTCGCCCCCTAGGACCGGCCATCCCTCGCCGCCGTCGGCCTTGTCCCCACTGGCGCCGGCCCTGGAAGAGAAGAACAGAGGAAGCAGAGCAGAGAAATAAGAAGGAAGAAAGGGAAAAGAAAAAAAGATGGGGAAAGAAATAAAAAGAAATAAAAAAGGGGAAAGTATTTAGGAAAAGTATAGAGTAATGAAAATTGGTTTTTCTGAAATAAATTATTTAGGGGAAATATATATATGTAGAGAAATTGGAATAAAGGTTGATTTTAAAATAATTATTTAGGGGGTAATTATGAGATTAATTTAGGACCTAAGTACAACTTTTACATAAACTCTAAATTATTAGGAAATTCACCAATATTATTTAACATAGCTATAATTAAGATATTATCATGACTTGTTATTTAACATTATCATAGGTTTCCCAAAATCTAAAGTAACTAATATGGTTCCAAACATTGGGAATATAATGGTCACCTAAGATTGTTATTAAACACTAATTTTATCATATGGATTTTCTGAAATTAAAATCTAAAATTATTTAATGCGTGTCAAGCTTTAGGGTTAACTAGTCGTTTCGGATTCAATTATTATAAACCCTAGGACTTCTCGACAGAAATAATTTGATAAAATTGAAAGATAACCACTTCCTTTTATTAATAGAATCATCAACTCTAATATTTCTCAAGCTTTAAACATATTAAATTAAAATAAATAAAGCATCCTACTTAACAAAATCGGATTCAATACACAACTTCAAATCCTTATAACTCTTTCGCTCTAACCCGGATTTCACCGAAACTCGAACCTAGGTTCGCGTAGAGTCATAGCCTAGTATTAGGAGCCGCTTTCACGATTCATTTGGCTTTTATTGGATTTTATTTGAATTCTAATCGAATTCAAATTGGATTTCCCGCACGTATGATAGAGTCCGAGGGAATCGTCGAGAACATCGAAGACTCAAGCCAACAAGGTCACGAGCAAGGCAAGTCAACACTTCCCTTTGAACATATTGATCCTACTTTGCGAAAGATGTTGATTTAAATTAAAAATTTGCATGCTATACACAAATGAGTACCTATGCTTGATATACTCCGCCTCGATGTTGATTACCATTAGAATTATTCTTTGTAACCTTCGATGTGATATAACCGGAGGATAACTTTGGTAAAATGCTTAGCCCTACTGATATTAGATTCGTGCATACTCATGATTCTACAAAGAAGCTTCGTGCTTGGGCAACTATCTTTGGGAAGGTAGTTGGAATACGGCATGTGGAGACATGAGCGTCACATTGCCTTGATCATGATGAAAATAGTTTTGATGGAAGAAATGAAAAGTACAAAACCAATGTTTTTTTAGACTGGGGCGGATGGTTGGATTTGGGTGGATTCCGGGAAAGGCAAGAACCGTCCCTGGTCGATTAAGGACCGAGCCATGAGACTTGTAACTTAGAGCGAACCAGTACAACCGTACTTCTCGAATGGGTATGGACCTAGCGGAGTAGATAGCCGAGCGGAGGCAGTACCCCTGCATAGTGGTTCAGGTGTAGGTGTTGAGTTAAGGACCTACCAATGGGTAGAGTGTCCTGGGCCTACCAATGGTAGAGTGCCCGTAGTTGTGACAAAAGGCCTTTATGTGAATAATAAACTGAACTTAACGTTGACTTAAAGATTAAGTGAGTTTTCTCTCTTACCCCAGGAACGCCAGAACTCCTCTCACTGCTAGGAAATGACGGCTAGAGTGCATGAGGACTTAAGTTCATGGAGCGGGTACTGCCAAAGTGAGGTTATCGAAAAGCTTTGCCATGACCGTCCCATATAGAGGGATGTAAGTTCATTCAATGAGCAGTTGCAAAGTATGGGTAAAGTGTACATCCACTGCAGTGTGAGTAAATCAATCTATTCGAATAGCCGTGCTCGCGGTTATTGAGCGACGTGACAAGTTTCTCCCGTGGCTAGACTCATAAATGTTAAAATGATGGGTTGGTATGCATAATGATTTTTTCTCGAGGATCTTCAATTAGTTCTTGGGGATCTTGGGCATACACTTGGCTTGCTTAGGTAGAAAAGGGTCTAGAAGTCTTCAAATGAGTCCATAACACTAAGTATTTATAGCCCCAACTCCTCCAACTAGTAGTCTGTTACCGTTCCTTAGTCTACCAAAAGTTGTATAGGGTTGAACAATATGGTATCACATTGGATTGTCTAACTCTTTATGCTTTTCGAATGGTAACCGAGCAACTAGCCGTTATCGTATAAAGAGGCGGATAATCCAGTTGCTATATGATTGTCCGATTGTGTTTCTCCTAAACAATATGATACCACATTGGATTGTCCCCACCAGATTGTATAGTCCAGTGTCTTCCATCGTTCAACTAAGCAGTCATCTGGTGCGCCAGGAGGGTGTGAATAGTCTGGTACTGTACCAGATTGTGTGGGGGGTGTCACCCCGGGGTACCCCATGGACTGGAGTCAAAGTCCAACTAAAGTCAAAACCAAGAGTCCTTGGGACGTGGTCGATGGCCCAACCCCTCTTTGCGGGGTCGGGCGTCCCGACCTTTCCCCGAGTCCGACCTCGGCTCTCCTCTCTCGACCTTGATTCCACAACCCGACCTCGACCATCTTCAGGACAAGACTTGGCACACAAGGAGGAAGAGGGAGGGGACAACCCGACAGAGACTGACGTCACCCGACACAGAGTACAGACATCTCCAACGGAGGAGGGATCCCAAGGCAAGGGATAGAGCACAAGATGTCCATGGTGTATAGGACCTAGCTGTTAATGACCAAATTCGGTAACCAAATCCCTGAGTTCAAGGCCAAGATTGAAGCGGAATTGGATCGGAAGTGTGATCTACGGAGAAACAGAGGCCGCGTCGGCTAGGATCAAATTGGCTGGGAGACCAGTCGGCTAAGGCCGAATCGGATAAGGTTAGCCGATAGCCAACTCCGATTCGAAGATAAAGATGGAACCAATCCCGATAAGGAAGCTTGAGGATAAATGTTAGATTCGGTTCCCAAATGTTCGTTAAAGACATTGCCATCTATGGATAGAGTCCTGTAATGGCAATTATCTGTATATTAGGAAGTTATATAGATTTTCCTTTTGTAATACGGCATGGGGCTGTGTCCCGAGATATTGTCGTACTGTAAATAGTAGATAAGGTAGAAACCGTGTCTTACACGGATATTGTTATGCCTGGGTATAAATAGACCCGAGGGCTCTTTGTAGAAAAAACAACAAACACACAATCAATCAATTTCGGCGCATCGCCACCCTTTTTTCCTTTTAGATGAGTTCTTGCTCTTGCTTGGGCTGTATCGGTTCTGATCTCCGAACAAGGTAATTATTTGTCATTAGCGGTTTGTATCATAGGGACTAGTGCTTCCATCGTCATGATACTCTAGTTCTGATGGTATGGACTACGCAATTTATCATACGTAGCCTATAATCTAGAGCAATTTCTAGATCTGTCATACAATCGGCTAGTTCCTCTCTGAAGATCGCAGCCGATAAGGATAGATCTAGGGGTTGAATTGGATTATATGTCGTGTCTACCGTCTCGAGGGGTTCAAATTGACTCATACAGATCTGATATTTCTTTTTGTACTTAATGTTGCATCTAATCGACCTATTAAGTCGCTCTTAGAACTATTAAGATCTGTTTAGTTTAATGTTTACCATATATCTAATAGCAATTAAGACTAAAGATAACTAAAACAGATAAGGTTGGCTGAAACTCCAGCGCTGTCCCTAATATTAAAACCGCCTTTTATATTAAGATCTTAATCTATCTAAGTGCCCTAAGTCAATATCAATCTGTCATGCCATGCTGACAGCCGATTGATCTAGGTTTATCATATTTAGATCAGATTAATATGTTTTTATAAAATGTATCAGAGTATTAGCCGATTCACATTAGATCTGCAGTATCGGCTAAGTTATCAACGCAGATAATTACTACCCTAATGCACTTTTAGCCTAAGTGATTTATACTGTCTCGGCATAGCCGATCTATCCCAATCACTTAGTTTAAGTGCGCTTCGGGATAGCAATTATGTGTAAATTGATGTCTTCAGCTGTCTGATAGGATCTAATTTCAACTTAATGCCTATTTCTTGGTTCTTGTTGGTTACAGGATTAAACCAACTAGCACACCCTCAATTCACCAGAGGCGACCAATTTGGACCTACACTAGTAAAGCAAATCTCTCAGGCCAGTGCGTGGGAATCGAATTTCTCATCAACATGCTTTTGGCACGCCTGGTGGGACCAAGTGCAGACTTCTGAGTTCAACACAATGTCCAGCGACAAGAACCCAGAAATCAACGAGGAAAACGTCATCCCGTTGAGGATTGAACAACTGTCAGCTGAGCAACTAGCCGACTACAAACAGATGGTCAAGTAACTGCAGGCTAATTACCTGTAATCCTTCACCCAGTCCATATCTAGGGTTGTCCTCTAGAAGTTTAAATTCAGGCTCAAAGACCTCAACACGTCCTCGGAGGAGGACAGGAAGGGGAAGAAGAAAATGGAGGATGTTAAACAAGAACAGGACGATTCGGAACTACACACCCTGCAAGACCGAATCGACTCGGCTGTGCATCATACCCTTATCAACCAAAGTGGCATACTGGTCAACACTCTCAACAATATGATAGCCACCGTGGTTGATTCAAAGATAGCCGATCAGCTGCAAAGAGGGCCAACCTACTTCACCGATGGCCAATTCCCGGGCTACAGGGTGTTGGCAACCCAAAATCGGCCGACACCGCCGCCAGCACAGCCAAATCCACCAGGAGGGGCCCCAATCCAGCCTAACGTGCACGGATCGGCTTCAAGGCCGCAACCCTTCATCCTGAACCGACAACAACCTCCTTCATAGGAGCAATTGGCGAGCATGTTTGACCTCAATCGGCGACCCGAGCTGGTGGGCAACCTCGTTCCAGGGCCATACCACAACTCTGGCGGCCATCGGCTCCCTCCTGAGCAGTCACCACCACTAGCGAATCGGCCGCCTCCCACTGTTAATCAACTCCAATACCAATATCCGGGGGGCCAACACGATCACCAGTATCGGCTGCAGATGCCACCACCTCAGTATCGGCAAGGACCCATACCGTATGAGCAATACGAGCCGGTACCCCAAGCTCAAGATAACAGACCTTGGGCCGATCTGATTGCTGATGTAATGCGTGATCAATTCGACCTCAAACCAAAGGACTCTGGTTACATGTATCGGTATCCGTATCCGGAATACTTCGAGAGGGTACCGCTACCAAACCGGTACAAGGTGCCATACTTCTTCAAATTCTCTATGCAGGACAACGTATTTACTTACGAACACGTCAGCCGATTCCTGGCTCAATGCAGGGAGGCATCGGCTACAGACGTGCTCAGAGTCCGCCTGTTCCCGCTCTCATTGTCTGGATCGACTTTTACCTGGTTCTCATCGCTGCCACACAACTCAATACAGAGCTGGGCCGATCTGGAGAAACAATTCCACAACTACTTCTATTTCGGCAACCATGAGATGAAACTATCGGACTTAACCAGCATCAGATAGAAGAATGAAGAATCAGTCCAAGATTATATTCAACGTTTTAGAGAAATGAGGAACCGATGCTATAGTCTAATCTTGTCGAACTCCCAACTAGCCAATTTGGCATTTCATGGTCTTCTGCCACCAATCCGCGAAAGATTTTCGGCTCAAGACTTCGAGAGTGTGGCTCACTTGGCCCAGAAAGTGACGACCCACGAGCAGAGATTTCAAGAATCTAAGAAGGCCTTCAAGAAAGTCGCCCACATCGCCTACGCAATTGACACAGAATCAAGCGACAGCGATGCGGAGGTTGCAGCAGCCGAGTGGACCAGGAACAAGAAAGCAATAACCTGCCAATGGTTGAAAAGATCGGCCAAGGAAGAAAAATATGACTTTGATATCACCAAAGCCGACAGGATCTTCGATCTGCTGCTGAAGGAGAAGCAAATTTGGCTACCAGACAACCACGTTATCCCATCAGCTGATGAGCTCAAAAAGAAAAAAAATACTACAAGTGGCACAACACCACCTCCCACATCACGAATGATTGCAAGGTGTTCAGGCAGCAGATCCAATCGGCCATTGAAGCTGGGAAGATAAAGTTCAAAGAATCGGCTAAGCCGATGAAGGTTAATGGCAAACCCTTCCCGGTCAACATGGTCCAAACCGGCCACGAGCGAGCTGATCGGCAACACCGAATGACGTACAGCTTAGCCGAAACAGTTAGCGTCGACTCAGGATCACCCCACAGAGAGCCAATTGGAGGTATGACTGCGTCAACCAACATGGTGCTCACCAACGCACGATCGGCCAATCGTTGGCCCAAGCAAGACAACCTGCTGTGATTCCAACGTAGGATCCAGGAGGAAGAAGAAAGCCGGCGCGACAGGTCGTACCAAAGGGCGCTTGATCGACTGGGCATGGCGTACTACCACTGCCACGACGGTTGTGATCCGCATTGGCATTGCGAGTTCTTTAGGTTTTGCTGGGAGCAAAGAATGAGGTTGCCAACCCTCGAAAATTGCCCAGCGTGCAGTGATTACAGAGAGGACGAATACATGGAACCACAACTGGAAAGTGCTAACTGATTCGTCCCCCAAGTCGTTCGGCTCAACCAACATAAGCCTTCTATTCATGATCAGCTCGGTCCCATCCACCAAGACTTCTTCCAGGAAGAAGATCAAGAAGAGGCCGACGACAAGCAATTGGCCAACCCCCAAGAGCGAGGGGTAGGAGGAAGAAGTACGGCGAATAATCCAACAGCAACAACGTCAGCAGGGCACAAAGCGATGGCGCGCCAAGAAACAAGCGGCCCCAGCCGCCCAAAGTCACCCACCAAGTTAGGAGGGCGGCAAAAGGAAAAGGAAAAGCTACTTGCATCGGTTAACATGGTCTTTATACCGTGAGCCGAAATCGGTGCTACGGAAGCCGATGCAGACAGCGTGGAGGACACCTTGGCAAGACTAGCTATGTCCCCATAGCAAGCTGTTTTTGAAAAGCCGGAGGGGACTGAGAATCGGCACCTCAAGCCACTTTACGTTAAAGGATTTGTTAACGGGAAGCCGATGTCGAAGATGCTGGTCGATGGAGGGGTTGCAGTCAACTTGATGCCCTATGCCACCTTCAGGAAGCTGGGCAACGGAGCCGAAGATCTAATCAAGACAAACATGGTTCTCAAAGACTTCGGCGGCAATCCATCAGAAGCCAAGGGTGTTTTGAATGTGGAGCTGACCATCGGCAACAAGACCGTGCCCACGACATTTTTCGTCATCGACGGGAAGGGATCGTACAACCTACTGCTTGGGAGGGACTGGATTCATGCAAACTGCTGCGTCCCTTCCACAATGCATAAAAGTTTGATCCAATGGCAAGGCGACAAGGTCGAGATCGTGCCAGTCGATAGGTCAGTGAACGTCGCTAATGCCGATTTGCCGCTTTGGGAAATCGACGGTATCGATTGTCTGTCCGGCAAAATCTGGCAATCCAATTTTCTAAAGGTGTTCGATTCTACTATACAGCCTATTGGAGACAAAGAGCCTCAACTATTACTTTGAAGGCGTCGTGGAGGGCTCGAGCGTCTACGGCAAGGACACCGTGGATGATAAGGATGACAAACTTGGGCAAGGTTTTATGTCGGCTGACGAGTTAGAGGAAGTTGATATAGGTCTAGGAGATAGGCCGCCGACATATATTAGCAAAAATTTATCTTCTCGTTTTAGATCCAAGCTTATTGAGTTATTAAAAGAATATAAAAATTGTTTTGCTTGGGAGTATTTTGAGATGTCAGGTCTTAGCCCATCTATTGTTGTGCATCGGCTGCCTATAAAGCCGGGATATCGGCAGTACAAACAGCCTCCCAGGAGGTTTACAGCCGATATGTATGACACGATTAAAGCCGAAATCACTCGGCTATACGATGCTGGATTTATTCGGTCCTGCCGATATGCAGAGTGGGTTTCAAACATAGTTCTAGTAATGAAGAAAAATGGCAAACTTAGGGTGTGTATTGCTTTCAGGGACCTAAACAAAGCTACCCCTAAGGATGAATACCCAATGCCCATAGCTGATTTGCTAGTGGATGCTGCTTCCGGCTACAAAATCATAAGCTTTATGGATGGCAATGCAGGCTACAATTAGATTTTCATGACCGAAGAAGATATCCACAAGACTGCTTTCAGATGCCCAGGAGAAATCGGCTTATACGAATGGGTTTTCATGACATTTAGCTTGAAAAATGCTGGAGCAACTTATCAAAGGGACATGAACTAAATTTTTCATGATATGATCGGCTCTCTAGTGGAGATCTACATTGATGACATTGTCGTCAAATCCAGGGAAATAGAAGACCACATAGCCAATCTGAGACAGGTTTTGGAGAGAACGAGGAAGTACATCCTAAAAATGAACCCACTAAAGTGTGCGTTCGGCGTGTCGGCCGGACAATATTTAGGGTTTCTTGTTCATGAGAGAGGAATAGAGGTTACACCAAGGAGCATCAATGCTATCAAGATAATTTAGCCTTCGAGAGACAAGAAGCAACTGCAGTCTTTGATCGGCAAAATCAACTTCATCAGACGATTCATCGCCAACCTTTCAGAAAAGATGGAGCCGTTCACGCCATTGCTTTGGCTGAAAGCCGATCAAGCATTCACTTGGGATGCAGAGCAGCAAAAGGCGTTGGATAATATCAAGGATTACTTAAGCTCACCTCCAGTTTTGATTTCTCCATAGAAAGGGATACCATTCAAGCTATATCTGTCAGCTGACGAAAAGTCCATCAGCTCGGTTTTGATTCAGGAGATCAAAGGGAAGGAAAAGGCCATCTTTTATCTCAGCCGACGGCTCTTGGATGCAGAAACAAGGTATTCACCAGTGGAGAAATTGTGTCTTTGCCTGTATTTTCGTGCACAAAGTTGAGGCATTACTTGTTATCCAATGAGTGCACCGTGGTATGCAAAGCCGATGTAGTAAAATACATGCTATCGGCTCCAGTGCTAAAAGGACGGGTTGGGAAATGGATTTTTGCCTTGATGGAGTTTGGTTTAAGATACCAGGTGCCCAAGGCAGTTAAAGGACAAGCTATAAACGATTTTATAGTGAAACACAGAGATGACTCAATCGGCTCAGTAGAAATTATGTCTTGGACTCTAACTTTCGATGGCTCGGTTTGCACCAATGGTTGCGGAATCGGCTTGGTAATAATTTCTCCCAGGGGGGCAAGCTTTGAGTTTGCCTTTTCAATCACGCCCCATGCCACAAACAACCAAGCCGAGTATGAAGCCATACCCATAGGACTACAACTACTCAAAGAGGTTGAAGCCGACGCCATCGAAATAATGGGAGATTCACTGTTGGTCATCAGCCACCTGTCAGGAGAATTTGAATGCAAGAACGACGTGCTGATGATCTACTACCAAAAATGCTGAGAATTGATGGACAACTTTTGGCTAGTGACTTTGAATCACATCCCCAGAGAACAGAATGCAGAAGCTAATGATTTAGCTCAGGGGGCATCAGGCTACAAGCCGATGATGAAAGATATTGAAGTAGAGATCGCTACCATGACAGCCGACGATTGGAGATTTGATGTCTGCAACTACTTACGAAACCCCTCCCAGTCGGCTTCAAGGAAATTGCGCTACAAGGCTTTGAGATATGTCTTGCTCGATGAAGATTTGTATTATCGGACGATTGATGGCGTGTTGCTTAAGTGTCTCAGTGCCGATAAAGCCAAGGTGGCTATCGGAGAAGTGCATGAGTGAATTTGTGGCACGCATCAATCGGCTCACAAAATGAAGTGGCTACTTCGAAGAGTAGGGTATTTTTGGCCGACGACGCTGGAAGACTGTTTCAAGTATTACAAAATATGCCAAGACTGTCAAAAGTTTGGAGTCATCCAAAGAGCACCAGCATCGGCTATGAACCCAATTATCAAGCCTTGGCCATTCAGAGGTTGGGGAATCGACATGATCGGCCAAATCAATCCACCCTCGAGTAAAGGACACAAGTTCATATTGGTGGCAACAAATTATTTTACCAAGTGGGTGGAAGCAATTTCTTTGAAGAAGGTCGATTCTAGGGACGCAATCGAGTTTGTCAAAGAGCACATCATATACCGATTCGGTCTCCCTCAAATTATAACTACGGTTCAGGGATCTATTTTCATATTGGACGAGTTTGTTCAGTTTGCCGACGGCATGGGGATCAAGTTACTCAATTCTTCGCCGTATTATGCTCAGGCTAACGGGCAGCCAGAGGCCTCAAATAAAAGTCTAATCAAGCTGATAAAGAGAAAGATCGCTGAATACGCCAAGCAGTGGCACAACCGATTGGCCGAGTTACTTTGGGCCTATCGGATGGCTTGCCACGGATCTATCCAAGTCCCTCCATATAAACTGGTATACGGACATGAAGTAGTGGTGTCATGGGAAACAATCATCGGCTCCAGAAGGATTCAGTTACAAGATCAGCTTACAGCTAACGATTATTACAACTTGATGGTGGATGAATTAGAAGACTTAGTTTTATCAAGAATGAGGGCCTTGGAAAAGGTTACAAGGGACAAGGAGTGAGTAGCCCGTCACTATAACAAGAAAGTTGTGCCTAAGTCGTTAGAAGAGGGCGAGCTCGTTTGGAAATTAATATTGCCGATCGGATCAAGGGATAATAAGTTTGGCAAGTGGTCACCAAATTTGGAAGGGCCTTTCAAGATCCACAAATGCGTCTCTAAAGGGGCCTATATGCTAGAAGGATTGGATGGAAAAGTATTTGGAAGGGCTCTAAACAACAAGTATTTGAAGAAATTTTACCCAAGTGTTTGGATCAATTCATGATTTGGCTATGGTTGTGCCGATTCGTGTTAGCCGATGCGTTGTGGGACACAAGCATCGCCTTTAGGACATTTTTTACGACGTGTTTTCTCCTAATTTTTCTACATCGGCTCAGCCTAGCCGACGGCGATAAGATTTTTTGATTTGATAATTCTGTTAATGCTAAGGATACCATTAACAAAATTAGGGAGGCATATAATGGGATACCAAGAAGGCATGAAGAGCAAATTTTTCAAATTTTTGAAGCTTCCAAGTTTAAAGTGAAGTAATCGGCAAGCGCACATATCAGTGGCATCCAATAAAGATCAAGCAGAATGAGCCGATTACAAAAGTAGTTCAAGCCAATTACAAGATGGATTAGGAGTTCAGTTACAAGATGTCCTAGTTGGCTATTACAATCGGCTTAATGCTTAAGGAAGTCAGCGATAGCCGATATCTCCTTACGGCAAATCTCATCGATCTCTTCAATCGCCTTGGCGTCGGCTGCATCAGTTCTGGCCACTGGCTTCACTGCCTTCGTAAGATCGGTTATATAGGACACGGTCGCCTTGATCTTTTCTCGTTGATCTTCGATTTCCTTCGGCAGGCTAGACACACATTCTTCTTGGATCTGGATTTCAGTCTCGATCTTGATGAGCTCAGCCACCAGTTCATCTCGGCATGCGTGAAGTCGATCTAGTTTGGCAATCGGCTCAGTCTTCAGAGTATCAAACTTGGCTTTTTCTGCTTTGATTTCTGCTTAACTGGCCTTGATCGTAGCTACCAATGACTTGTTCTCTCGACGGTCGGCTATCCGCTGCTTTGCTCTCTCGTATTTGTGCCGATGTGCCTCGAGAAAGGTTGCTGGTGCGATGGTGTCGGCTAGATCGTCGGGAAGCCTGGCTTGGATTTCTTCAAACCGATTACGGACGGAGCCGCAATCAGCCACCAGTGCATCCAGGGAACTCTCCAGCCGATTAGCGATGTCGGCCAGTGTGATCCTTAGATCTTCATCCAGGTGGTACTATGGCCTTGTCGGCGGCTTCATCCGGATCGACAAACTCGATAGCTCAAAGCCTAGGAGGTCGGCTACGCTGTAAGAGAGGAAACAATCGAAAGGTTAACGAAAATCATTGAGCCAATTATGAAAATGAGCAAAACTTACCGAGATCGTGGGCCGAAGTAGCTTCGTCGTCAACGTTGCCACCACCTGCGGCCGATGGAGTGTGCTCACTTGACACCCGAGGGCGGTGTCGGAGCACGAGGAGGCTAAAATAAATGGGGTATGTTTAGAAATCGGCTAAGTAAGAAAGGACACAAGTTAGAAGGACTTACTGAACGAAGAGGAGCCGTTTTCTTCTTGGACGCCATCTTTTTCCTCTACCGATGCAACAAACACAGTAAGAAGAATATAAATCAAGGCATTAAAAAGACTAAATGTTGAGAGTAGCTTACCGGCGTCGGACAGACGGGACGTCTTGGAGGACTTGGGGTTTTTTGCACAGACGCCTCGTCGGCCGATGGGGTCCGAGCGTACTTATTAGAGGAGCTTGATTCGGCTGCGGCGTCATCAAGAGCTTTTTCCATCTCCTCGTCTGAACTTCTTCATTGAGCACGGCGTCGACTTCGGGTCGAAGGGGGTAGATCATCGAGTGGGCTTGGTTTCGCTTCTTGCAGCTTCTTCTTTGTAGCGGCCGGTGCAGTGACAACTGATGGCTTGTGCCGTTTTTGCCAACGGATAGGCTCGCGGGTTTGGCCGTGGAGTGGAGTCGACACCTTCGGCGTGTTGAAGCCGATGATGGATGGTGCCAACCCACAGCCGTTCGGTAGAACGCCCATGCCGTAGTTTACGACCACCCCTGATCGGCTGACCCGAGGAGTAGAAGCGTCGTTTGTCTGCAAGAGCAAAGGCATGAGTGATGATGCATACAATAGCCGATGAAAAAGAAAAGACTAGAGAAGAGAAGTGCTTACTGATGGAACCATGTCAGGATCGACGATAGTAAGATACATGGAAGCCGATTGATGAAAAAGGTGTGACTTCCACTCTGCCCACCATCGGCTGAAGGCGCTTGTCCTGGTGACGGCTAGCTCAATGTCTCCAAAGCTGCCGAGAGGAGGGCTTGGGAGATTCAATAGCCGATGCATCATAATTCTGCTATCTATAATGCCTCTCGATAATAGAACCAATCGGCAGTTGGCCCAGTCCAAGTTGTCTTGCAGCCGCCATCGGATAATAGAACTCATAGGTCTTCTGAATGTTTCTCCCTTGATGGATGCCAACTGGGAGGATGCAGGGGAAGATTGCGTTATAAAGATTTCTCTCGGTTTTTCAAATCTTGGGGAATTGATTTCATCGAGCCGAAGATCATTTGGCGGCTCGAATTTGCTTGAACTTCTCATAGGCAAACCGATTGTTGAATTGGTGGAAATCCATTGTAAAAATTATGAACCAATTCTTGAAGAACTCAGCCGATAATTTGGAGCCAGAATAGGAGGAAGCAGTCTCTCCATATGACATGCAGCGCAGAGTAGTTATTTCCTCATCATCACGGTATCTCGGCTCGGCTAAAGGAAAATCGGCTTCTAGCAAACTTGGCCGTTGGGCAGCCTTGTAGGTGTGCAAATTGAGCCATAATTGCAGTAGCCATCAAGGGCCTCCTGTGTTGATGGACTGTTTCAAAGCAAGCTTAGCTGGCACATTGCTCAGCATTTGGTACAGATAGCCGAGTAGATATTTTCCTAGAGGAATGTTCTTCTTCTCCACAAGTGCTTCGGCTATATGCTGCCAATTGGTGGTTGGTCCGCAGCTTGATCCGCAGAAGATGAACTTCTCCAGCCACATCATCAAAAATATTGCGTGTTCCCTATCAGAGACTGGGCCGTCCCTCATGTTCATTGATATGAATCCACTCCAGCCGCTGATGCTCTTGGTTTTGAAGTTGTGGTGGCACTTTATGTTAAGGTCATAGGGGTCAACAGCCGATGTAATATCTAGCCCGGTTATCATAACTATGTCCAACAGGGTTGGCGTCATCGGCCCTTGTCTAAAAAGGAAAGCATTCAATGTATCTGACCAAAAGTAACTTGCAGCCGACAACAAGGGTTCGTCCTTAGGCATCTTGGCTAAGGTTAGCGCTAGGCACTGGCCGATTCCTATTTCATCCCAAAGGGCTTGCTTGCTAGCCGATACCCTAGCATACCAAGGCGGCCAGGATTTGTCCATTGATGGCCAGGATTTGAAGACCCCTGACCAATAAGCTAAATTTGGGTTGGAGAATCTGAAGGGGATCCGATTGGTCTCAACATTAATAAACTCAACGGGGTCTACATTGCCGATCGACCCTAATAACAACTGGTCAGGGTGAAGAAGGCTAGGAATGGTGATCTGGTGGGCAAGATGCTACAAATCGCAAGAGAGAATGGCGGAATTACAAAAGGGGAAAAAATCAAATTGCGCAAAGTGAAGAGCACGAGCCGACGAGAACTTACCTCAGGGTACTTCGAGGAGGCCGCATCGGAGGGGGTGGTTGAGGATGCCATCGGTGCAGGGAGATCGCCGCTTCAGGGGTGTTCGTCGACAGGATCCGGAGGCAGTTCCAACGAGGTTGCCGAGGGAGCAGAAGGGTTTTTCTGGCTAGGGCTTGAAAAGCGAAAAGTGACAGCGTGGCTTGTTTCGACGTCGGGCGGGCGATATTTAAAGAGCTTTTTCAACAGCCGAAACGGACTCGGATGGAAGTCACGCAGGAATTCGAAAAAGTGGCAAATCCGTGACATTATCTTTTCACGGACTTGGGGGGCACGTGTTAACGACCAAATTCGATAACCAAATCCCTGTGTTCAAGGCCAAGATTGAAGCGGAATTGGATCGGAAGTGTGATCTGCGGAGAAACGAGAGGCCGCGTCGGCTAGGATCAAATCGGTGGGGAGACCGGTCGGCTAAGGCCGAATCGGATAAGGATAGCCGATAACCGACTCCGATTCGAAGATAAAGATGGAACCAATCCTGATAAGGAAGCTTGAGGATAAATGTTAGATTCGGTTTCCAAATGTTTGTTAAAGATATTGCCATCTATAGATAGAGTCCTGTAACAGCAATCATATTTGTATATTAGGAAGTTATATAGATTTTCCTTTTGTAATACGGCATGGGGCTGCGTCCCAAGATATTGTCGTACTGTAAATAGTAAATAAGGTAGAAATCGTGTCTTACACGGATATTGTTATGCCTGGGTATAAATAAGACCCGAGGGCTCTTTGTAGAAAAAACAACCAACACACAATCAATCAATTTCGGCGCATCACCACCCTTTTTTCATTTTAGACGAGTTCTTGATCTGCTCGGGCTGCATCGGTTCTAATCTCCGAACAAGGTAATTATTTCTCATTAGTGGTCTGTATCATAGGGACTAGTGCTTCCATCGTCATGATACTCTAGTTCTGATGGTATGGACTGCGCAATTTATCATACGCAGCCTATAATCTAGAGCAATTTCTAGATTTGTCATACAATCGGCTGGTTCATCTCTGAAGATTGCAGCCGATAAGGATAGATCTAGGGGTTTAATTGGATTATATGTCGTGTCTACCGTCTCGAAGGGTTCACATTGACTCATACAGATCTGATATTTCTTTTTGTACTTAATGCTTCATCTAATCAACCTATTAAGTCGCTCTTAGAACTATTAAGATCTGTTTAGTTTAATGTTTACCATTTGGGACAGCGCTGGAGTTTCAACCAGCCTTATCTGTTTTAGTTATCTTTAGTCTTAATTGCTATTAGATATATTAAAACCGCATTTTATATTAAGATCTTAATCTATCCCTAAGCCAATATCAATCTGTCATGCCATGCTAACAGCCGATTAATCTAGGTTTAGCACATTTAGATTAGATTAATATCTTTTTATAAAATGTATCAGAGTATTAGCCGATTCACATTAGATTGCAGTATCGGCTATGTTATCAACGCAGATAATTACTACCCTAATGCGCTTTTAGCCTAAGTGATTTATATTGTCTCGACATAGCCGATCTATCCCAATCACTTAGTTTAAGTGCGCTTCGGGATAGCAATTATGTGTAAATTGATGTCTTCAGTCGATCCGACAGGATCTAATTTCAACTTAATGCCTATTTCTTGTTTATTGTTGGTTACAGGATTAAACCAACTGGCACGCCCTCAATTCACCAGAGGCGACCAATTTGGACCTGCACTAGAGTAAAGCAAATCTCTCAGGCCAGTGCGTGGGAATCAAATTTCTCATCAACACTAGCAGACTATCTTGTACCTTTTGAGATGTTGTTTTTGTACTCACCTTTTAGTACATTGGAGACATAACTTTCTTGGCCCCAAGCTCTCCTGTTCCTGCCCTCCTTGAGCTATAAAAGGGAGGGCAAGGCGACGGGGCCAGGGAGAGAAGCCCCAGACTTCAACATTTTGATCCCAAGCTTACATTCTCACTCCCTTGTAACTCTTGTTCATCATACACCCCAACAAAGAACTCTGGACGTAGGCCTATTATCCTTCGGGAGGGTTGAACTAGTATAACTCTCTGTATCTTTGCTCTTTGGCTCATCTTAGGACTCAAGTCGACCATCAGATCCATCGGAGGACAGCTTCTCTACCCCCCATTGAGGACTGCCGACCCACCCATCAACAGTTGGCGCGCTAGGTAGGGGCACTGTTCTTTGAACCGGGCGATTTGATGGCGGTTTCCTTCTCCACTGACTTTGCCGTTCCCGCCGGGACGACCTTTCTCTTTGGCACCTTGGTGTTTCGCGCCGATGACTTCCGTCACCTCACTCTCTCTCAGGCGGCCTCCGGTGAGCTGGAGCGTGTGGTCGTGCCACAGTGCGCGGTGGTGGGGCCAAGGTGCATGGCTTCACGCCCGGCGGCCTCAGCCCCCAAGGCCCACATGACCACCAGGTTTTGGCAGCCCAAGCTCCCGACGCCCGCACGGCAGTCCTGAGGGCGGACGATGCGTGGACCCAGATCGAGCATCCTGGCCAGCTCCACTCCACGCGTTCTGCTTCCTCACTGCGAGGGTCACCTTCTTCACCCTCACACGCTGCTGGACGTACTCCCGCGTCTGCTGGCACGGTGAGTGTTAACACCTAAATTTGGTAATTGAATCCCTAAGTCCTGTCAAGGGTGAAGCAGAATCGGATCGGCTGGTTTGATGGAGAAACAGAGGCCGCATCGGCTGGGAAGCGATCGGCTGTAAAGCCGGTCGGCTAAGGTTGAATCGGACAAGAGCGGCAGCTAGCCGATTCTAGGTTCAGAGAAGATAAAACCGATTCTGGTGCAGATGTTTAAAGATAAATAGAAGATTCGGTTATCAGTTTGTGCGTTAAAAGATATTGCCATCTGTGGATAGAGTCCTATAACGGCAATTGTATCTGTAAATTAGGAGTTTATTTAAACTATTTATTGTCATGCGGCGTGGATCCTTCCCGGATATCGTCCTATTTTAAATAGTAGTTTAGATAGATTCCAGGGTCTGTACAGATAATGTTAGTTTGGGTATAAATAGGACCCGAGACCCCCTGTAAAAGAACACAATCAATCAATCAAACAACTTTTGACGCATCGCCAAACCTTTTCTTCAGACGAGCAATTGATTTGGCTACGGGCTGCATCGTTTCGATCCCCAAATCCAGGTAAATGCTTGTCATTAGTGGTATGTTCTGCTGATTCTAGTGCTTCCATCGTAATGACACATTAGATTCAGGGGTTTATACTGCGCTATTTACCATATATCACATATAAACTGGAGCAATGTTTAGATCTATCCCTCCATCGGCCAGTTCTATCAAGGACCCGCAGCCGATAGGGCTAGATCCAAAGGTTGGGCTAGTTTATATGCGGTATCCGCCGTCTCGAGGGGTATAAATCAGCTACAACAGATCAGGTGTTCTTTTTATACTTAATGTTGCATCAAGATTGAACTATTAAGTCGTTTTTAGAACTTCCAATGATCTGTTCGGTTAGATTTATATGTTTAGAGACAGTGTCGGGGTTCCAGCCGGCCTTATCTGCCCTGATGTATTTTATTATATTTATTACTAGATTTATGTTAGGACTGCCTCTTATATTAAGATCCCATTCTTGTCGGACATCATAAGCCGAAATCGACCTATTATCAACAGCCGACGGCCGATTTCCCAGGATGAGCATATCTGGTTCAAGAATGATATCTTTTCATAACAATCATCGGAGTACTAGCCGATCCATAGTTAGCTTTCCAGTATCGGCTAGGTTATCAATACATATATTTATTATCCTTTACTGTATTTAGGTTAAGCGGTTGATGCTGTCTCAGTATAGTTGATCCATTCTAGTCGCTTGGCTTAAATATATTTTGGGATAGCATATATATGCTCATGGATTCCCTCAGCCGATTCAGTGGGGATCTAACCTAACACTTAACGCATGTGTCTTTGTTTTTCTTGTTGGTTAACAGATCAAACCTACTGGCACGCCCTATACTGCACAGGCAGCCAAGAAGGACTTCCACTGGAGCTAAGCAGATCTCCCAGGCCAGCGCGTGAGAGAAATTTCTCGTCAACACGCTTCTTGGCACACCCGGTGAGACTTTCTCTGTCAGCTTGGCTAGGACGCATCGACTCAGCCGACAAGATGGTCGACTCCAAGAGCCTCAATGTTTCTCAGGACAACATCGTGCCTATGAAGATGGAGCAGTTTTCGGCTGAGCAGCGAGCCGATTACAAGAAGATGGTGGAAGAGCTCCAGGCCAAGTACTTGCAATCGTTCACGCAGACCAGATCCGGGGCTGTACATCAAAAGTACAAGTTCAGCATGGACGAACTCAAGGCATCCTCCTCCAGTGGATCAAAAGGCAAACAAGAGGTGGAGGAGCCGATTCAGGAACAAGATGATTCGGCCCTGGATACCTTGCAAGACCGGATCGATTCGGCCGTCCATCACGCGCTGGTCAACCAGAGTAGCATCCTTGTGAACACTCTCAACAACATGATCGGTACCATGGTCGACGCCAAGATAGCCGACCAGCTGCAACGGAGGCCGACGTACTTCACAGACGGTCAGTTTCCTGGTTACAGGACGTTGGCCACCCAGAATCGGCCGGTCCCAGCACCAACACAACCAGGGCCGCTGTCACACCCGGAAAATAGAACACTATATTCCGATTGTGAGTGCATAAATCCTTGTCCCAGGAGGCAAGATACACATTACATAGTTGGTAATTAACAGAGTAAACAAGCGGAAGCGTAGATAGAGTACTTTATTACATGGGCGACCAAAGGCCCAACACTGAAAGATAAACAAATAAAAGACGGCAGCTATGACAGGCCACCACAGGCGCTTTGACGGCATGCACGAGCTAGACACCAAAGCCTTCAACCTCGAAACACTCCTCTGCTGGAAGGAGAAAAAGAGGAGCAAGGCTGAGTACAACCACTGTACTCAGCAAGCCATGCCGGAAAAATACAAATATAATGCAAGGGAGTACAAGGAATTTATATATAAGGCTATTTTGCAGAAAAACAGCATTTCAAGCATTTAAATATTTAAAGGCATTTAATTAAAACACGAGCCTATCTCTAATCATATTATTATCAAACCGCGCACCAACGTGATCTTGCCTTAACCCAGGCCAACAAGTGCTATCTTTAATTATTTCAGTTTTAAATAGAATTAAAGTCTAACTTGGGTACATTGCTTGGCTTGCCCATAACCGAGGGCGCGGCTATTCGAATAGATTAAACTCTGATCAGAGGTGTACATCTTTACCCACCAGACATGTCTTCCTCACGAGTTGTGACGTGCCACATGCCACCATGGCATACGGACGGAAGCCATGACATAACTCATCGCTTAGCACTGCCCTAAACAAAGAAGACCGACATAGACTTCCCCCGCCAGGTGCCCTGGGTCGAGCAGACAGTCTATGCCCCCAGGCATCTCGACTCATTCTGAGCCTTCACTTGCTAGAGACATCAGCCCTTCCTAGGGCTTCATCCATCCCTATCCATGTCTTTTCTGTTTAGGACCGCACTAAACAATGTGTTAAGCCTTACCCATTAGACAGGTGGTAGTATGAAATATGCCTTGCAACAGAGGCCCGAAGACCGGTCCTTATGGCGGCCGAGGTGCGACTAACGAAACCATGCACCTCGTGCCTAGCCGAAAACATCGTTGGGGAAATTTTGAAGGGGAAATTTATTGTCAAAGCTAAACAACCAATATTTCCATTATTTACAAATTAGTTCTTAGTCTAATTATTGAAAACATCTAACTGTTTCTATTTAAGCAGGGCTAAGCATATTCCTAAATTTTTACTAGTAAGCACCACATATATAAAGTACTCACTAGTCTTATTTTTCCTAGGGTTACCAAGGTTAATAATAATACAATTAATAAGGCTATAACAAGGAGAATCGGTACGGCTAAATAAAACAGTGATACACGTGGAAATTTAATAAAGCGAAATGCAATAATTTAAATAAAAATAATTTTATAAATTTGGGCAACAATATGATCAAGATGACATGACTTGCCTTGCTCGCTACCAAAGTCTTCAAGGTCGACCTCGAGGTAGAGCGGCTCTTCCGGATCTGCAAGACGCGACGAACGCAAAAGAAAAAGGCCAAAATATAAATAACAACCATATAAGATACAGAAACAAAGCACAAAAATGGGTTTTACACAGTTTAAGGAAAAATTAGCAATTTGAACGGGTCGATTCGAGTTCAAACGGACAAGATATGGCCGTTTGAATTTTAGGCGTTGTTTGAATAGCGATTTACGAATTCGTGAATTATTTTCGCAATTTGAACAGATTCTTGCTGCTTGAGAAGGAGACTAAAAATAGAGAAAAGGAGAGATGGCGGTGGGTGGCGGCAAGCTCACCGGAGCAGCGAGAACGGCGAGGAGACGCGAAGACGGCGGTGGTTAGGAAGAGCGGCGACAACTTCGGATTGCTAGCGATGTCGTTGTTCCGTGGTTCCTTGCGCTCAACGAGAGAGGTGGATGAGGGAGAGGGAAGGGAGGATGGTGTGGGGAAGAAAGGAGGGGCTGGGCACCCTTTTATAGGCGGGGAGGGAGAGGGACGCCGGGGAGAGGAAAAGGAGGGTCGGCCGGAGGAGAAACGACGCGAGCCATTCATGGCGTCGGTTCACGGGGAGATGAACATGCATCGATTCAAGACGCATTAGTGCACGATTGAGGTTGATTCAAGAGGGGAAATAATGAGGAGGTGAAGGGGAATCGATTTTTGCAATCAAAAGGAGGGAAATCGGCCAGGGGCGGATCAATCGATGGTTGCGCTAGGGTTTTCACGGGAGAGAAAGGAACACACACTGCTCAAGGTTGAAGACGACATCTTTGGTGGGGCCCATCTCGCCGGTGCGCGAGCACGCGCCTCGCGCACGTGCGCGGTCAGACCGCGGCTGGCTGCTTTCTTTGGGCCGGGCGGGGAAGACAAGCGGGCCGAGGGAAAAAATGGGCCGGGGAGAGGGAAGAAAAGGAGGGGCGGGCTGGGCTAAGGAGGGAGAGAGAGAGATGGGTCGGCGGCCCAATCGGGAGAGGGAGAGGTTCAGTTTTAATTTTTTTATTTTTTTTAGAAATATGCGAAAGGTTATTGTTGCATTAAAAATATTTGATGCTCGAAAATTAAAGTAAAAATTCATTACATATTTTAAAGCATGAGGAATTCGAACAAAGTTCCCACATGCCGGTTCGAGTTGAACTTAGGGATTTTTAATTGTTGGAGGCTATTTTTGATTTTTACAATTTCTAGAAATTCCCTTTTCACAACGATTTATAATTAAACGATTTTTAGGGCGCGACAGCCGCCAGAAGGGGTCCTCGGCCAGCCAAACCTAACTGAATCGGCTACAAGGCCAGTGATTACCATGCTGGAAAGACCGCCCCAGGATCATATCGCTAACATGTTCAACAACAATCGGCAGTCAGAGCCGATTGCCTAGATTGACCTGGATAGACGGTACAATGCTGGTGGCCGACAGCTGTTTTCGGGACCACCAACGCCACCACCGGCGCATCGGTCGCCTCTCGTTGATCATCCACTCCACTACCAGTATCAAGGAGGCCGTCAAGATCATCACTACAGGCCTCAGACGCCACCACCACTGTATCGGCAAGCACCCGTGCCATATGACCCATATGAGCCGATACAGTAGGAAAACCGGACTTGGGCCGATCTGATCGCATATGTCATGCGCGATCAATTCGGCCTCAAGCCAAAGGACTCACGGAACATGTATCGGTATGCCTATCCAGAGCATTTCGAGCAGATTCCGTTGCCCAACCGATACAAGATCCTAGATTTTTTTGAAGTTCTCAGGGCAAGACAACGTATCAACCTACGAGCACATTAGCCGATTCTTGGCGCAGTGTGGCGAAGCATCGGATACAGACGCCTTGAGAGTCCGGTTGTTCCCTCTATCTCTTTCAGGATCGGCTTTTACCTGGTTCTCCTCATTGCCTTACAACTCAATTAGAGCTGGGCCGATCTCGAAAAGCAATTTCACATCTACTTTTACTCCGGCAACCATGAAATGAAGTTGTCGGACCTCACCAGTATCAGGCAAAAGCACAACGAGGACGGTCCCCGTTCTTCTTGGTCTACGGTTCAGAGGCAGTTCTCCCGGTCGGCATGCTCCATGAATCCACATGGATTCGGCTCTACGATGAAGGGATGGCCGAGCGAACGCGGCCGAGGACATCGACAACATCGAAGAAGAGCGCATGGCTACGGCGATCCGGATGGGCCGATACCACGCACTTCGCCGATATCATGACAGAAACGTCCAAGGGAGGTCCTTCAAGGTCGGCGACCTCGTGCTTCGAAGGGTGTAGTCCTCGGCTGGCATGAACAATCTCTCACCTCCGTGGGAAGGTCCTTTCATCGTCCTCGCCGTCACACGTCCAGGCTCCTACAAGCTGATTCGCTAAGAGGGACAGGAAGTGTCGAACTCATGGAACATTGTAACATCCCTAAAATTTACACTTTTAAAAATACTCAAATTAACGTAGAAAATTTTTGTGAACAAAGTTTATTGTGTGCTCTATTTTAAAACATTTAAAATCTCTTAAAGTTTATTTGCATTCTTTATTTATTCTCTTTTTTTCAATTTGAAAAGCCAAAATTTATTAAATCTTGTCCTTTTGAAAAATCTCAATTTAATCTTTAATTTAAGAAAATTCCTAAAAAATGAATTTAAATAAAATGTTTAACTTTAAATTAAATTCTTTCTAAATTTTGCTTAATCCTAATTTAAAAACCAAACATTAATTAAATCCTTATTTTATATTTTTGAAAAATCCCAATTTAATTTTTAATTCAAGGATATTCCCAAAAAAATTGAGTTTAAATTGATTTTAAACCATAGATTAAATTTCTCATAAGTTTTTCCAAGTTTCTCATTTTTCTTTTATTTCTTTTTTCTTCATTTTTCTTTTTTTCCTTTTTCCCTTATTCTTTTTCTTTTCCTTTTTCTTCTTCCTTTGTTCTTTCTTCCTTCTTCCTGCTTTGTTTGGCCGAACAGCGGCCGCAGCAACCCACGGCTGCCTGCCCTGTGGGCGCTGGCCTTGCCCACCGGCGCCATAAACCGACTCAAGGGAACCGCCATACTCATGCACATATGCCCACACTCCATTGGATCAATCACATCACTGTGCTCATCCACTTCAAACCAACATTGCTGAACCGCCATGGCCATCGGCAATATCCAACCTTGAAACCGACTTATAAACTCTATAATATACCATGCCAGGCAAAAGTGTATATATCAAAGTTGATTCTTACTTTCTATTCTAAATTTTCCCTAAGATCTCCCTAGCTATTACACATCACAGTACTCGAATTTTGAGAGAGATTACAAGAAGGTCACTAAGGAACCCTAGTTGGCCGCCAGGAGGGATCTCCCAAATTCATTGTCTTCGGCCAATTTCTTCTCCAATTGAAGGTAAATTCGTGATCCACACATCTTAAGCTTGCTTTCCTCTCATTTTCCCAGCCAATGACCCACCGGAAGCCGCTCTCGATGAGCGCCGCCGGAGCTCCTCTGCTCGGCCGTCGCCATGCGACGGTGCTAGCCCACACCGGAGCATCTCCAACCGAACTAAGGCTATAGTTAGCATCCCCATAACTCCTAGATGCTCCCCAACTCCTTATTTAGGTCGCTCGGTTACCGGAGCATGCCGGCGACATGCACCTTCGCTGCCGCGGCTCGGCCGCCGTCGCCAGCCCATTTCCAGACCTCCCCGGCCTAGATAAACCCTAAAATGGATCCCTCATAGTTGCTAGATGGAGGAAAACATGTTAATTTCTTAAGTCCAGTCGTCCCTGGCCGCGCGCACCATTTTCTTCTCTGGCGTAGGCTCGGGAACAAAGAGCAGAGGAAGAAAAAGAAAAGAGAGAGAAAGAAAAGAGAGGGAAGAAATAAAATAAAAATAAAATAGAGAAATAAAAGAAAAGAGAAAGGGAGAGAAAATTAAAAGAGAGGGAGAGAGAAAAATTAGGAAGTTAAATCCTAGGAAATTAAGTTTATTTTTAGATCCTTTCATATCTTTCAAACTTTATTTAAATTTCTCGATTTCCTTTAAATTTAGTTATGTTTCCTTTTAAATAATTCTTTTAACTTCCAACCCTTTCTAAATTATTTTATTTTAAGACAAGCCCAAGTTTTAAACTTTAGAATTTAACAAATAATCTTTCTATTTATTTTTTATTTCAAAATATTTTAAATATTCCTTTTAACTCTTTTTATTTTACCAAGTCCAAATTTTAAAGTTTAGGATTTGACAAATAACCCTAGAAAAATAATTTAACCCCTTTGACTCCTTCCAAATTTTATTTTAAATCCCTTCCATTTTTCTTAAAACCTATTTATTCACCTCTTAAAATATTTGAAATATGTCCTTCAACTCTTTTTATTCTTATTTAAGCTCAAATTTCAAATCTTAAAATCTAGCGAATAATCTTATTATTTAAAACTCTATAAACTACTCTTTTTCCTCTTTAAAATATTTTAAATACTCTTTTTATTTTTCCTTATTCATGCCTAAAATTTTAAGTTTTAGGACTAACAAATAACTTTTCCTTTAAAACCTCAAAAATCACCTTTTAAACCCTTTTTAAATTTTTATACTTATTTGGTGTTTATTTGGAGTTGTTCGTTTGATTTATTTTATCATTTATCGATAGATTGCGACGTTGAGTTCGCAGAGGAAACCGAACTCGACCATACCGTCAACGCAAACATCTTCGCTGCTATTCAAGAAAAATAAAGGATTTGAGACCATTGTTTCTGAAGGCAAGTCAAACTGTTTGTGATCATTTATAAAGTTCAAAAACAATAAGTTATCATGATTTAAATAATATATTTAGACATAAATGTTTTGTGGGATGGGTTAGCTAAGTTAGATAGTCAGTCATTTCATGTGGTTCTATATTTCTTGAGATTCTATCATTTCATGTGGTTCTAGATATTCTTTAGGTTATATATGTTAACGTTTCATGTGAATATAAGGACTTCTTTAGTTCATATAAGTGATTATTTTATGCATTAGAACTATCCTATCATTTTATGTATAGAAAATGAGAAGCTTAGTATTTTACATGATTAGATATATTCTCCTTCTCCTTAGACAACATTCTGATAGCCTGTAGTAAGAATAAAATCATGAGAATAATAAAATGAGCATTATCGTATGCATTAATATTTCATGCAATGGTCATATGGAATTATATTATTAATTCATACAATAGAATGGAAAAATGATCCATTATTTCATGTGATAGGTAAATGAAATTCCTATCAATCCATGTGACACAAATGATTTTGGTTATATGCCAGAAAACATAAAACTCTTGTGCCAGAATAAGGACATAGTTTCGCCCATTCGATGGATCGGTTATACCGACATGGCATTTATATATTTATCTCCGATCTCCCTGGGGACTCAGGAGATTTATTAATGCGCATAACATCATTGGAGATTTATAGTGTTGGTAAAGTCTTATTGGTGGACAGCTATGTAAACAGTGGATAACAACACTGATACTAACCAGATCGGTACCGTCTGTTAAGATAGTTCTCGGTTTCACCAAGCCGGGACAAGTGTGTGACGAGCAGCTATTAAATAGGGGTGATGTCACATCCTGGGTTTTTCCCTTTTTCTTTTAAAATAATTTACCCGGAAATAATCGGAATTTCTGAAATTAACCTGGAGTCAACCTATAATTTTAAAATGCAATTAATAAATGAAAATGACATGGTAGGATTTTTCTTGAATTCTTCATGTCAAAATACACTAACAGGATTTTTACTGGAATTTTTAGAGCACTCTAAGTATTTTTAAACAATTAAATAAGAAACCGGGAATTAATTAAGCCCTAAAAATCCTTTTTCCCTTTTTCTTTTTCTTTTCCGTACGGGCTGCCACGGTACTCCGCTCTTTCCTTGGGCCGTCGGCCGGTCCCTCCCGCGCGCGCCCGGTCGTGGGCCGAGGCCCGCACGCCGCCGCGGCACGCAAGTCCGCGGGCGTCCTCGCCGCGAGTCGGCGACGGTGGGCCCCGCCGTTAGGCTTCCGTCCCCGCGCCGGCTCGGTCCGGCCGCCGTCCGCCATGCGCGCCGCTTTCCTCCTCCTTTCCGTTTGAATCCGAGCCACGTCGGCCCGTCTGGGAGCTCAATCTCGCGCGCCGTTTCCATCCCCGCGACCCGCGCCGTTGGAAACCCTATCCACGCAAAATCCGTCGCCGATTGTTTCCCTCTCTCTCAGAGTCCGTGAACAACGGCGAGGAATCCGCGCCGTTTCCGTGTTTGTTTCGGCCCGTTGTACCCCTATAAAACTCCCTTTCGCCGCCGCGCGTTTCCCTTTGGTTCCCGTGTGCTAGCCCCAAAACCCGCCGTCGCCATCGTCGTCGTCTCCGTCGCCGGTGAGTGCACCGCCGCCCTTCTCCTTTTCGGTTTTCGGGCCTCCTCCCGAACCGCTCCGCGCGCATCGTTCCGCCCTTCCCGTGGTTCCCGCGCCCGCAGCACCCGCCGCCCATCGCCGGTGCCGCCGGAGTCCGGCCGGCGCCGCGCGCCATGGCCGCGGGCGAGCTCGAGCCGCCGCCGCCCAAACCCTAACCCTAGCGCCGCTCCCGCTGCGCCGTCCGATCCTTCGGATCGGGCGGATCCGCACCGTCCGATCGCGATCGATCCGTCGCCGTTCGATCCGGTTGCCGCACGCCGGATGGCTGCCGCATGTCCGCCCTCGGTGCGCCGCCCGAACCCTAACCCTAGCCGCGGTCCGCGCCGTTCGATCCCTCGGATCGGGCGGATCCGGACCGTCCCCCGCGCGCAAGGCCGTCGCCATCCGATCGCCGCCACCTCCCGATGCGCGCCACGTGCCCTCTCTCCGCCGCCGCCGTGGACTCGGTCCACCGTGGACCGCGCCGCGTCGCTTGCGTCGGCCGCTTGCGCCGGCGACGTCAGCCCTACGCTTGCGCCATGCTTGCGTCACCGGGGGCTTAATTGCGCAATAAATAATTTAATCTTTTCGTTTAGTTTAAAAATCGCAATTAAACTTCTAAAATTCATATCTTTTGAATCCGAACTCCGTTTTAGTCCATTCAAATTTCATTAAATCCAGAAAAATGTCAAGAATCCATTAAAAATACTTTTCAGTGCTGTTTCAGTAGACTTTTTAGGGTGTTTGTTGAGTGCTTTGTTTGTCGTGTAGATTCCGAGTTTTCCGGCGAGCCCGTTCTCTTCGAGTAGTCGCCGAGGTTCCTCGAGTCTCCGAGCAAGGCAAGTCATACCTTACATTGACCATATTCTACCTATTTTATGTAAATATCTCTTTTCTTTCGAATACGCATAAGTTTTAGAATGTCATTTTATGGGATGATTATACCTATTGTACTCAACCGTAGGATTGTTTGCCTTATACCATTGATAACTTGGGGTTCAATGTGACTAGATGATAGTTTAAGGTTGCTTAGCCATGCTTAGCGCAACTAGCTCACTTAAGGGAATCACACTAGTCAAGTTTCATTACCGAAGTTAACCCTCGGATGATGTTAAGTTGTGAGCATGTCTCTAATAATATTGATTTATGAAAAGGTGGGTCGTGAGCACATGGTTGGACTTTGGTTAGCGTGCTCATGACAATTAAGGACCGGTTCTCGGGAAACCACGGAAGAAATGCCGTGCATACCACAAGCCGGCATGGGTAATGGCTGGGTGCCAGGCGTAGCTGTCTCTAGTCGACGTATCCCAGAGAGGGTGGGCGTGATGGAGTTGGGTCGGCCCCGGTTTTAAGGGTTGATCAGCTTTCGGATTCACCGCGGCACTAGAGGGGCTGCCCATTGCCCATGGGAATGGGGCGAAACCTTGGTGTGGTACGATTGATTAGAGGGGGTTATGTGAAGGGTCCTCACAATTCCTTTTCGGGGCACCGTGGTGGTGCACCGGCGCACGGTAACGTGTTGTGGGGTTGTGTCTTGTGGGTACGATTGTACACCTCTGATCAGAGTAAAAACTATTCGAATAGCCGTGCCCACGGTTACGGGCGATCGACCAGATTCACCTTGATTAGTCTCACTTTTTATTTGAATGAAATGTTGAAGCATGACTAGTGCGGGTGGATGGATGGGCTGTCGCAACGTGGTTTGAGCGTTGGACAGTGTTTATTTAATCTTGCTAAAATTTACTACTATTTCTTGTCTTCAAATATTGTTATTATATTACGTAAATGATGTTTACGCAAAAGTGAGCCATTAACCCTCCCTTGTTATTTATCTTGCATCATGTCCCCTTTTCCGGTGTGACTTGTTGAGTACGTGGTTGTACTCGGCCTTGCTTCTTTTTCCCCCTTCGTGCCGAGGTTGAGGTCGAGGTCTCAGGAGGTGTAGGCTTGTTCTCGTCAAGGTTTAACGTGGAGTTGGTGTTCCGCTTCGCTCGTGTCAAGTTTAGCTTAAGTCGGTTTTTTTCCTTTCCATTTGCATTGGTGTAACTCTTTTATATTGTTTCTAAGACGAGGATTACGTATTATCAATAACGTCGATTTGTGTACCTCGGTGATGCCGGACGAGGATGTAATGCACAAATTAGCTGCGAGAAATTCGGTGTGAATTTCAGGCGTGACAAGTTGGTATCGAGCCTTCTGTGGCGTAGGACAAGCCAACTGGAAACCTTAAGAGCCCTCTAATTCTTTTCATGTGCATATGTTTTAAAAAAAAAGGGGGTGTTTTGAAAAGTGGAGTCAGTCTAGGGTTTAGGAATTGCGAAAATGGGGTGTTGGTCGTGGGTTTTTGAGCATGTTTTGATTTTCCCACTCCTTTGTTTCTATAGATGGCAGGTTCCCCAGCGACGCACTGCGGAAAAGGGATGACAGGCTTCGTGGCAGAGCTGGCGCGTATGGCCCTTGCAGTTGGATATCCCGAAGCACCGGAGTATACAACAGTTGCGCCTCTCAGTGGCGAGTTGCCCTACCGTGTTCGGTTGGAGGTTCACGGGTTTGTGGGAACGTGTCTTCCCAACATGGAGGTCACGGCTTCCGGAGGCACGTCGATCACGCTTGTCAAGAGCGCCTACATGATGTTGGCCGGGATGAGGGAGTTGCATGATGCGACCTTCGCACCTCCTCCTACCGCTACCATCCCCGTCGAGGTAGTTCCTCAGAGGTCAGTGCATTCAAGTCTACGGCAGAGGAGAATGACTCTACCTTCGGTCACATGTGCACCGTGCTCAAAGGACTGGATCGAGATGCATTCGACCTACACAAGGCGACCAAAGAGCTGAACGACAAGAAGATGCGAGGATCGCGCAGTGCAGGACGAAGTGGTTCGTCTAAAGAAGGAGGTAGCGGAATTGAAGGGACTTCCGCCACCGGTTGGGGTCGAGACTCCGCACTACGCCTCGGAAGACCACCACCGCGCTGTCCGTATCCAGGGGCACCTCGGATTCCACCGCCTTCTCAGCTCCACCCGCTCCGGTTCCGGCGCCGGTTCCAGTTCCTCCCGTGCAGGCTCTGCTCTCACCTTTGCTCCGGCTTCGGCAATCAAGGCGGAGGTGGCGTAATGGTTGGATCTCCGTCTCCGGTGACTCTAGCTCGGAGAATTCGGTGAAGACATGGACTCCGAAGAGACTCGAGATTCCTCGGAGGGAAGAGGCGGGATCGGTTGGGCTACGGCAACCGATTCGAAGAGTCCAAGTCGAGGTGACGCCCGAGGACTCCGGGAGCCGTTCGGAAGAATGGGGATCTCCGAAGGAAGCGTTTCGACTCCTCGTCTCGCGGATCGTTCTAGTTGCCCTCCTTAGTTTTACCGTTTACCTTAGTTTGTCTTCTTGGTAGTTGTTGTGTGTTAGGCTGTTGTGTGTGGGATAGGCGGCGATCGATATCAAGTGTGATATGAGTGACCAATTAAGGATGTTTGGTGCTTTTCCTTGTTTTTAGTCAAGACCGAACAATGCATTTGAATTCAAATAATAAAGATTAGTTCTAAGTCTGCGTTTTTCTTCTTTTCTCTCTCGGGCGGTCGTCTCCTTCGGATGGTGAACACCAGGGACCAACGGGCGAACAACAACAATGGGCGATCAGTGCCAACAACAACGAAGCTCACGACGCCAATGGCAATGCTCCTCCACCGCCACCCGAGAACCCCACCATTGCTCAAGTGCTCGCTTCACGGACACTGAGATGATGGCTGCAATGATGCAGCAAATGCAACAACAACACCACCGGATGCAACGGCGAGATGCTTCAACAAATGCAAGCAACAACGAGCGAATAATCGCTTCGCCGCCCCACCACCCAGTCCAAGCTGCTAGAATTCCTTCGTGTCCGACCGCCGACCTTCTCCAAGCACCACCAATCCCATGGAGGCTAATGATTGGCTTCATGCCATAGAGAAGAAGTTAGATCTGCGGTGCACGGATCGGGAGAAAGTCTCGTTTGCCACTCATCGATTCACAGGTCCTGCTTCGACTTGGTGGGACAACTATTTGGTTACTCGCCGGCGGGCGCATTACAGGGAAGAGTTTCGTCGTAGTTTTAGGACCGCACATATTCTGCGGGAATAGTTGCACGAAAAAAGCGTGAGTTCCGTTCTCTTGAGCGGGTACAGATCGCTACCTGAGTATCTACATGAGTTCAACCGTCTTGCCCGTTATGCCCCGGAAGATGTGCGCACCGATGCAAGGCGGGAAAAGTTTTTGGCCGGTTTGGATGATGAACTCACGGACAAGCTTATCTCCTAGGTGAGTATGCTAACTTTGAGAAGCGGTTGACAAGGCCATTTGACAGGAAGATCAGCGCAACAAGATGATCAAGAAGAGAAAAGTATTTCAGTCCCGACCTCCTCAACAGCGAGGAAATCAGCAGAGGCCGCGTTTCATGCCTGGAAGTCGAGTGGACCTACCACCATGATTGTTCGTCAGCATCGACCTTATCACCCAGGGAATTTCCAAACTGGCAGTAGTGGCAGTGGTCAGCAACAGCGTACTCCAGCCCCGCGCCCTCCAACAGCGCCATCCCAGCAACAGTCACAGCCACCACCTCCAAGGAAGGACTCGGGAGGAAAGCCGAGTCTGTTTCAACCGTGGTGACCTGGCATTTTGCGACAAGTGTCCGCCAAGACGCGTTGGGCCAAGGTTCATCCAGGCTCGAGTCAACCATGCGTCCGCCGAGGAAGCACAGACCGCTCCCGAGGTTATACTGGGTATGTTTCTGTAAACTATACTCCCGCCACGGTATTATTTGATTCTGGCGCTACACATTCTTTTATCTCAAAGCAATTTGTTGGGGCACATGGGTTGTCAGTAGTGGGACTTAAGATACCTATGCGGGTTCAAACCCCTGGAAACCATTTGGAGACCACTCGTATTGTCCCTCGGTGACCATAGAAATCCAAGGATCTATGTTTCTAGCCAACCTTATCCTCCTTCGGTCAAAGGCATAGATGTTATTCTTGGGATGGATTGGTTGTCCAGACATAAGGGAGTAATTGACTGCGCTAGTCGCACCATCATTACTCTAATTAATACGAAAGGAGAAAGAGTTGTTTTTCGCTCTCCCATGCAAGTCAAGACTATAGTAAGTTTAAATCATGTTTCCACCGGGGAATCGTCCGAAATGGCGGCCAAGACCCCTGTGAAGTTAGAGGATATCCCCATCGTCGAGAATACCCGAAGTTTTCCCGAAGACTTAACTCGATGCCGCCAAAAGGGAAATTGAATTCCGGATTGACCTAGTACCGGGACCGCCCCAATACACAAGAGGCCATATAGGATGGGAGCCAACGAGTTGGCAAGTAAAGCAAGTGGATGAACAGGTTGCAAAAGGGTATATTCACCCGAGCACATCGCCTTGGGGTGCTCCGGTGATTTTCGTGGAAAAGAAAGACAAGACCAAGAGGATGTGTGTCGACTATCGCGCACTCAATGAGGTTACTATCAAGAACAAGTATCCCCTACCACGGATTGATGACTTATTCGATCAACTCAAAGGGGCCAAGGTATTTTCCAAGATAGACTGCGATCGGGCTATCATCGGTTGAGGATTCGGGAAGAGGACATTCCCAAGACCGCCTTCACCACCGGTGTATGGACTATGCGAGTGTACGGTCATGTCTTTTGGGTTAACCAATGCACCGGCTTTCTTTATGAATCGATGAACAAGGTGTTTATGGAGTTCTTGGATAAATTCGTGGTGGTGTTCATTGACGATATTTTGGTCTACTCTAAGTCGGAGGAGGATCATGAGCAACATCTTCGGACGGTACTCGAGAAGTTGAGAGATCATCAACTCTACGCCAAGTTTAGCAAGTGTGCTTTACGGTTAAAGGAGGTACAGTTCCTCGGTCACATTGTGAATGCCCAAGGAGTAGCCGTGGATCCAGCAAATGTGGAATCGGTTACCAAGTGGACCCCGCCTAAAACGGTTACGCGATCGAAGTTTCCTTGGACTTGCGGGTTACTACCGCTTCATTGAGAACTTCTCCAAAATCGCCAAGCCAATGACTCAAGCTGTTGAAGAAAGATGAGAAGTTTAAGTGGTCGGCGAGAATGCAACAAGAGTTTTGAAGAGCTCAAGAGGAAGTTGGTGTCTGCACCGGTGTTGATCTTGCCCAGACCCAAAAAGGACTTCCAAGTTTATTGTGATGCATCTCGCCAAGGGTTGGGATGTGTGTTGATGCAAGAAGGCAAAGTGGTCGCATATGCATCTCGTCAATTGCGCCCACATGAAAACAACTACCCCACTCATGATGCGGAGTTATCCGCAGATGGTTCATGCACGAAGATGCGGCGACACTACCTAATTGGTAATCGTTGTGAAGTGTATACGGATCACAAAAGTCTTAAGTACATTTTCACCCAACCGATTTAAACCTCCGGAGAGAAGATGGTTGGAACTGATCAAAGATTATGATTTAGGGATACACTACCATCCCAGGCAAAGCTAATGTGGTTGCGGATGCACTAAGCGAAAGAGTTCTTGCACCACCCTCGGTGTCGAAGGAATGTGTGACTGTTGCGGCAGAATTCGAGAATCTAAATCTACGAGTGGTGGATTTTGGCTTTGTGGCGCTCTGGAAGCCCAACCCACTCTCATTGATCAAATTCGGGCTGCTCGGGCATCGGATCCCGAGATGGCCGAACTCAAGAAGAACATGAGAGTCGGAAAAGCTCGTGGTTTTACGGAAGACGAACATGGCACAATCTGGATGGGAAAGAGATTGTGTGTGCCGAAGACAAGGATTTGAAGAAGACGATCCTTACGGAAGTTCACCAAACCCAATACTCAATTCACCGGGCGGTACAAAGATGTATCAAGATCTTAAAGAAAAGTTTTGGTGGGTCGGCATGAGGAGGGAGATAGCTGAGTTTGTTGCACTTTGTGATGTTTGTCGGCGAGTGAAGGCGGAACATCAACGGCCGCCGGGGCTGTTGCAACCACTTTAGATTCCGAAATGGAAATGGGAAGAAATTGGAATGGATTTCATCACGGGTTTACCCCGCACAACGTCGGGATATGACTCAATTTGGGTCGTGGTGGACCGACTCACCAAGGTGGCCCACTTCATACCGGTACATACTACCTACTCGGGGAAGAAGCTAGCGAGCTTTATCTCGCAAGGATCATGTGTTTGCACGGCGTGCCTAAGAAGATCGTGTCCGATAGGGAAGTCGGTTTACTTCCAAGTTACGGAGGAAGTTGCAAGAAGAGCTTGGTACCCGTTTGAATTTTAGCACGGCCTATCATCCGCAAACAGACGGTCAAGCGAGAGAGTGAATCAGATTTTGGAAGACATGCAGAGCATGCGCGCTCGATTTTGGAAAAGCATGGGACAAAAAGCTTACCCTATGCGAAATTCTCTTACAACAACGCTTATCGAGCCGCATTCAAATGGCACCGTATGAAGCACTTGTATGGACGGAAATGCCGCACACCCCTATTCAGGACCGGACGGGTGAGCGCCAATTGTTTGGCACGAAGTAATAAGCGAATCGAGAGGAAAAGGTCCGAGTGATTCGGGAAAGGTTGAAGATTGCGCGTCCCGAAAGAGTTATGCGGATAATCGTCGAAGAGATCTCGCTTTTGAAGCGGGGATTTTGTGTATCTTCACGTTACACCACTCCGGGAGTACATCGTTTCCAAACCAAAGGTAAGTTGGCACCACGTTTCGTGGGACCATACGGGATTCGGGAACGTCGAGGAGAAGCGGCCTATCGGCGGAGCTTCCTCCAACATGACCGGTATTCACGATGTGTTTCATGTGTCCCAGTTAAAGAAGTGTTTAAGGGTACCGAGAAGAGCGGGCGAGTCCGGACGGATCGAAATCCAAGAGGACTTAACCTATGTAGAGAGACCAGCACATATTCTTGAGGTCGAGTGAAAGAAGGACGCGGAACAAGGTTATCGAGTTTTGCAAGGTTCAATGGACTCATCACTCCAGGAAGAAGGTACTTGGGAACGAGAAGATGAGCTAAAGGCCGCGCACCCGCACCTCTTCGCCGTACCTCCGAATCTCGGGGTCGAGATTCCGTTTAAGGGGTAAGTTGTCACATCCACGGGTTTTTCCCTTTTTCTTTTAAAATAATTTACCGGAAATAATCGGAATTTAAATTAACACGGAGTCAACCTATAATTTTAAAATGCAATTAATAAATGGAAATGACATGGTAGGATTTTTCTTGAATTCTTCATGTCAAAATACGCTAACGGATTTTCTTGGAATTTTAGAGCACTCTAAGTATTTTTAAACAATTAAATAAGAAACCGGGAATTAATTAAGCCCCAAAAATCCTTTTTCCTTTTTCTTTTTCTTTTCCGTACGGGCTGCACAGTACTCCGCTCTTTCCTTGGGCCGTCGGCCGGTCCCTCCCGCGCGCCCGGTCGTGGGCCGAGGCCGAGCCGCCGCGGCACGCAAGTCCGCGGGCGTCCCTCGCTCGCGAGTCGGCGACGGGTGGGCCCCGCTGTCGGGCTTCCGCTCCGCGCCGGTCGGTCCGGCCGCCGTCCGCCATGTCGCCGCCTTTCCGCTCCTTTCCGTTTGAATCCGAGCCACGTCGGCCCGTGCCGGCTCAATCTCGCGCGCGCCGTTTCCATCCCCGCAGACCCGCGCCCGTTGGAAACCCTATCCACGCAAAATCCGTCGCCAATTGTTTCTCCTCTCTCTCCGAGTCCGTGAACAACGGCGAGGAATCCGCGCCGTTTCCGTGTTTGTTTCGGCCCGTTGTACCCCTATAAAACTCCCTTTCGCCGCGCGTTTCTTTTGGTTCCGTGCGCTAGCCCAAACCCGCCGTCGCCATCGTCGTCGTCTCCGTCGCCGGTGAGTGCACCGCCGCCCTTCTCCTTTTCGGTTTTTCGGGCCTCCTCCCGAACCGCTCCCGCGCGCATCGTTCCGCCCTTCCCGTGGTTCCCGCGCCGCACCACCCTTGCCGCCGCCGTCGCCGTGCCGCCGGAGTCGGCCGGCCGCCGCGCCCATGGCCGGCGGGCGAGCTCGAGCCGCGCCGCCCAAACCCTAACCCTAGCGCCGCTCCCGCGCCGTCCGATCCTTCGGATCGGGCGGATCCGCACCGTCCGTCGCGATCGATCCGTCGCCGTTCGATCCGGTCGCCGCACGCCGGATGGCTGCCGCGTGTCCGCCCTCGGTCGCCCGAACCCTAACCCTAGCCGCGATCCGCGCCGTTCGATCCTTCGGATCGGGCAGATCCGGACCGTCCCCTCGCGCGCAAGGCCGTCGCCATCCGATCGCCGCCACCTCCCGATGCGCGCCACGTGCCCATTGTCTCTCCGCCGCCCGTGGACTCGGTCCACCGCGTGGGACCGCGCCGCGTCGCTTGCGTCGGCCGCTTGCGCGCGGCGTCACCCTACGCTTGCGCCATGCTTGCGTCACCCGGGGCTTAATTACGCAATAAATAATTTAATCTTTTCTGTTTAGTTTAAAAATCACAATTAAACTTCTAAAATTCATATCTTTTGAATCCGAACTCCGTTTTAGTCCATTCAAATTTCATTAAATCCAGAAAAATGTCAAGAATCCATTAAAAATACTTTTCAGTGCTGTTTCAGTAGACTTTTTAGGGTGTTTGTTGAGTGCTTTGTTTGTCGTGTAGATTCCGAGTTTTCGGCGAGCCCGTTCTCTTCAAGTAGTCGCCGAGGTTCCTCGCTCCGAGCAAGGCAAGTCATACCTTACATTGACCATATTGTACCTATTTTATGTAAATATCTCTTTTCTTTCGAATCTGCATAAGTTTTAGAATGTCATTTTATGGGATGATTATACCTATTGTACTCAACCGTAGGATTGTTTGCCTTATACCATTGATAACTTGGGGTTCAATGTGACTAGATGATAGTTTAAGGTTGCTTAGCCATGCTTAGCGCAACTAGCTCACTTAAGGGAATCACACTAGTCAAGTTTCATTACCAGAAGTTAACCCTCAAATGATGTTAAGTTGTGAGCATGTCTCTAATAATAATTATTTATGAAAAGGTGGGTCGTGAGCACATGGTTGGACTTTGGTTAGCGTGCTCATGACAATTAAGGACCGGTTCTCGGGAAACCCTGGAAGAAATGCCGTGCATACCACAAGCCGCATGGGTAATGGTGGGTGCGTAGCGTAGCTGTCTCTAGTCGACGTATCCCGAGAGAGGGTGGGCGTGATGGAGTTGGGTCGGCCCTGGTTTTAAGGGTTGATCGCTTCCAGGATTCACCGCGACACTAGAGGGGGCTGCCCCATTGCCCGATGGGAATGGGGGCGAAACCTTGGTGTGGTACGATTGATTAGAGGGGGTTATGTGAAGGGTCCTGTCACAATTCCTTTCCGGGGCACCGTGGTGGTGCACCGGCGCACGGTAACGTGTTGTGGGGTTGTGTCTTGTGGGTACGATTGTACACCTCGATCGGAGTAAAAACTATTCGAATAGCCATGCCCACGGTTACGGGCGATCGACCGATTCACCTTGATTAGTCTCACTTTTTATTTGAATGAAATGTTGAAGCATGACTAGTGCGGGTGGATGGATGGGCTGTCGCAACGTGGTTTGAGCGTTGGACAGTGTTTATTTAATACTGCTAAAATTTACTACTATTTTAATGTCTTCAAATATTGTTATTATATTCGTAAATGCTGTTTCGAAAAGTGAGCCATTAACCCTCCCTTGTTATTTATCTTGCATCATGTCCCCTTTTCCGTGTGACTTGTTGAGTACGTGGTTGTACTCGGCCTTGCTTCTTTTCCCCTTCGGTGCCGAGGTTGAGGTCGAGGTCTCAGGAGGTGTAGGCTTGTTCTCGTCAAGGTTTAAGCGTGGAGTTGGTGTTCCGCTCGCTCGTGTCAAGTTTAGCTTAAGTCAGTTTTTTCCTTTCCATGCATTGGTGTAACTCTTTTATATTGTTTCTAAGACGAGGATTACATTAGTGATATGCCCTAGAGGCAACATGGAGATGTTGGATATCACGTCAATGTTTATGTATTTATGAATAAAGTGTTATTCGTTCCATGAAATAGACATCTCGTATTGATCAATAAGTACGTGACTTATTTATGAGACTCTTTATGTATGAATCTATTTCTAAACGATCCCGATCATATGTCATATTGTTGGAACACATATGATTCTTAGATCGGCATGTTTATTGATTGATGATCATGTCTCATAGATCATGGGTATGGAGATACCAAATCAATAAACATGGACATATGTGTTAGAGAACACATTGTTGGATAGACCCACCATGAGACACTACGGGAATTAATATGCCATTAGTTGGTCTCGGGTAGTGTTGGTACAAAGTCCTTAGACTGAGATCACCATGGATTCCAACATGTGTAGTAGCCTACTTTGGGACTACCAAACGCTATTCCTGCGGGTAGTTATAAAGGTAGTTTTCGGGTTTGCTATGAAACATGGAGTGGGATGTGAGTGATCAAGATGGAATTTGCCCCTCCTTTGGAGAGATATCTCTGGGCCCCTCGAGGTAATGGATTATGGAAATGCATGGCCATGCTAAGTTGATTGAGGAGTCAATCAACGGACGGATAATCCAATACGGTTCGAGTGAACGGTTAAGCTATTGAAGGGATGGCACACATCTTGCCTATAGCTTAACCGGTATCGTGAGGCAAAGGGATTTGTGTACACATTACAGGTTCGAGCCGATATTATTCTTGTATACTATGGTGTCAATATGTGCTTGCTAGGCGCATGTTGTGGGTCGGGAGTTGGACTCGAGCCGACGATCGGCTAAGTTAGACTATAGCCGAAACCGAGTATACCTGAACCTCGGTCGCACGCTTAAGGGGATAAGAACAGGCATTCGAGTTGGACTCGGATACGGCTCGATCGGATAGGGATCCGATCGGATAGAGTCCTATGGGCTTACGACGTATGGGAAGCCAACTTTGTGAGATTCGGATAGGATCCGATTCAAAATAGAGTCCTAATCGGCCACTAGTCCTAGTCGGCCAACTCTATATAAAGGAGGGAGGGGTGGAGAGCTGGGACACGTCAATTGCATCGCGTGCAACAGAAGTCGCCGAGATCAATCTCCACAGAAACCCTCCCCACTTTCGAGCCAAACCCTAGCCTTGCATCGCGTGCTAGCACACGGGTGCTCGGCGTTGTCCCCGGACGTGTGGATACCGGTAGAGGCGCGCTACGTTGCGCGCTCTTGATCGGCTTGGATCGGCGCAATCGGAGCGATCGGGTGTGGTGGAATCGAGTGCGGTCGGGCGCATCGGAGCGAGGCGTGAGAACGCGGCCGGACGACTCGAATCGGGCGATTGGCGAATCGGCATCTCCGGGAATCGGCTACACTGCTCCGGATCGGATTGACTGATTGGCTATTCCGTGCACTCTACTCCAATCGGTAACGATCTATCGGCCCTTACTTGCAAGTGTTCCTGGTTTGTGCGGTAAAAGTTTTTGTTTTCGGCTAGCGTAGCCTCCGCGTAACCCTTCAGTGGTATCAGAGCTAATCTTGCTTAGTTCGGGTTTTAGATTGGATCTGGAACAAGTTTTGTGCACGGGTTGATTAGATCAATCGGTTTTCGGGATCTGTTGAGGAGAGTTAATGGTGATTGCGTTCCTTGATAGTGTATCGGAACGGCGTAATGTGATTACGTCGAAGCAATTTCCATATAACTCGGTTTGAGTCGGCTTCGAGATAGAGTTCCTTGATAGTGTATCGGAACGGTATAATGTAATTATGTCGAAGCTATCTCGTAGTCCGATCTTGTTAGCTGCCTCGCGCCTACGCAAACCGCCGTGTGCGTACCCCTTATAGGTTGTCTCGATGCCGTATCTGCGATAAGTAGAAACGTTTCTACGCCTAACTTGTTTTTGCGAGAGAATGCTTTGAGATGGTATGGCCCTATTGTATGTATGAGATGCATGTGATGCATGTAATATTCTTTCATATGTGCAATCCCCGTAATATTCTTTCGTACGTGCAATGCTTGTAATATTCTTTCACGACTGCGAGTCGATGTAATCTTCAATTAGAGCTTCTTTAGTAGTAGCTTAGTTTGAAGAAATCAAGCATTCGGCACTCGAAAGAACGGTGATGAAGATGGAGATCCTGTACACGGCATGGAGATGGAGATCACCATGTGAAGGGGACCATACTATTTCACTATATGCTATTCTTCTTGCTTTCATATGTGATATGTTTGTTTGATAGGATAGCATCCCTCGCAAAATTAAGTAGTAAATGATGCCCTTCCAAATGTTGCACCCGTCACCGTTATGCTCGTCAATGGTGGGTCCGCAAAGCGAGTGCCATTCTCTATCATAACACGAGGGGGTATATGTCGGACATATACATGCGAGGAACATTTGGTTTACTTAACAAGGCTATCAAAGCAGTTTTGGGCCTTGGGGCATAGGTTGGGGCCGGGCATGGAGATGCCACACCAACAACAAGAGTCACATAGAGATGTGATTAGCAAGGAGTTGCTTACCGATGTTATTAATCTTCTAGCAGTGATGCCAAAGCTCACTAGAAAATTAATTAACATGTGGATCTTGACCCAATACGTAACCTAGAGGGAAGGTGGAAAATACGTAATGGGAGTCTTATGTTAAATTGTTTAACAAAAGACATAGCATAAACATTGTGCTAAACTTTGCTTTTTCGTTGTAGAATAAATGACGGCTAATACTACACCCGTACCTTTAACTTGCGATCTATTCCGAAAAGGAAAAATTAAATGGAACAAACTTTATGGATTGGTATCGCAACTTGAGAATTGTTCTCAAGCAAGAGCGTAAGGAGTACGTTCTTGAAGTACCTTATCCGGAGGATTTACCTAATAATGCCACTGCAAGCACGGAGAGCTTACGAGAAGCACACTAATGATGCCCTAGACATAAGCTGTCTCATGCTTGCTACAATGTCCCCTGAGCTTCAGAAGCAATATGAGAGCAGCGATGCTCACACTATTATTCAGGGACTGCGTGGCATGTTTGAGAACCAAGCTCGGGCCGAGAGGTTTAACACCTCAAAGTCCTTGTTTGCGTGCGAGCTTGTTGAGGGAATCCCGTCGGTCCGCATGTGATAAAGATGATTGGCTATATCGAGTCCGGAAAAACTAGGTTTTCCCTTAGCCAAGAGTTGGCTACTGATGTGATTCTCCAGTCGCTCCCTCCGAGCTTCGAGCCATTCATATTAAACTATCACATGAACAATATGGATAGAACCTTGGCTGAATTGCATGGGATGCTAAAAGCAGTGAGGAGAGTATCCGAAAAACGGTCATCATGTGATGATGATGCGAAGGCAAAGCGCAAACCACTGTCAAGAAACTTTGCACCAAGAGAAAGTTAACTCCCGATGAGATCGCGAGTGCCTCCAATGCAAAGAAGGGCAAGAAGGGGTCGGCGGCATCGGATGCCGTTTGCTTCTACTTGCAAGGAGAGAGCCACTGGAAAAGGAACTGCAAGAAGTACATGGAGGATCTCAAGAAGAAGCAAAGTACGACTTCGCGGTATTAATGTTATAGACATTAATCTCGCTACTTCACCTCTCGACTCTTGGGTATTTGACACCGGATCGTAGCTTATATTTGCAAATCGTTGCGGGGAATGAGAAGAAGTAGAGGATTGAGAAGGGGCGTGGTGAACTGCGCGTCGGCAATGGAGCAAGCGTTGCTACGATTCTGTCGGCACGAGTACCACTTCATCTACCTTCGGGATTAGTTTTGGAATTGAATAATTGTTATTGTGTTCCAACACTATGTCAAAACGTTATTTCCGCTTCATGTTTGCAAGCGGAAGGATATGATTTTAGATCAATGGACAATGGTTGTTCAATATATCTTAGAGATATGTTCTATTTTCATGCTCCATTGGTGAATGGATTATACGTTTTGAATCTTGAAGCGTCTCCCATCTATAACATTAATACGTAAAGGCAACTCTCTAATGATATAAACCCCACGTTTATCTCGCATTGTCGCTTAGGCCATATAAATAAGAAACGCATGGAGAAGCTTCATAAGGATGGATTGCTTCACTCTTTTGATTTTGAATCATTTGAGACATGTGAGTCTTGTTTACTTGGTAAGATGACAAAGGCACCTTTCACGGGACACGGTGAAAGAGCAAGTGACTTGTTGGCACTCATACATGCGATGTATGTGGACCAATGAGCTCAACGGCCGGTGGTTATCGGTACTTCATTACCTTTACGATGACTTTAGTAGATATGGTTATATCTACTTAATGAGGCATAAGTCCGAATCCTTTGAAAAGTTCAAAGAATTCCGAATGAAGTACGAGAATCATTTAGGGAAAACAATCAAGTTTCTACGATCGGATCGTGGAGGGGAATACTTGAGCCAAGAGTTTGGTAATCATCTGAAAGATTGTGGAATTGTTCCACAGTTGACTCCGCCAGGAACTCCGCAATGGAACGGAGTGTCCGAACGGAGAAATCGCACCTTGTTGGACATGGTGCGGTCGATGATGAGCCAAAGTGATCTTCCGTTATCCTTACGGGGATATGCTCTTGAAACATTGCGCTCACACTAAATAGAGTTCTAAGTCGAGTTGAAAAGACACCATATGAGATATGGACAGGGCAACCCCTAGTTTGTCTTTTCTCAAAATTTGGGGATGCGAAGCTTATGTAAAACGTTCTGATCGACATGCTCACACCCAAATCGACAAGTGCTTCTTTGTGGGATATCCTAAGGAAACTAAGGGATATTACTTTTATAATCGGGAACAAGGCAAAGTGTTTGTCGCCCGACACGGTGTCTTCTTGGAGAAAGAGTTTCTTTCAAGAAGGGTTAGTGGGAGCAGGGTGCATCTTGAAGAAGTTCAAGAAACACCGAAAAATGTTTCGGCGACCACGGAACCACAACGGGAGGTGCAAAGTGTTGCGCCACCGGTTGTAGATACACCCCCCATGGAGGTCCGAAGATCACGTCGTGCACCTGACAGTACACAGTGCGGAACAATGTGATATATTGTTGTTGGACAACGATGAACCTAAGACCTATGAGGAAGCGATGGTGGGACCTGATTCCAACAAGTGGCTTGGAGCCATGAAATCCGAAATAGAATCCATGTACGACAATCAAGTTTGGAACTTGGTTGATCCACTGATGGTGTCAAAACCATTGAGTGTAAATGGGTTTTTAAGAAAAAAGGCCGATATGGATGGAAATGTTCACATCTATAAGGCGCGATTGGTGGCGAAAGGTTTTAAACAGATTCAAGGAGTTGATTATGATGAAACCTTCTCGCCCGTCGCAATGCTTAAATCTATTCGGATTATCCTAGCGATTGCTGCATATTTCGATTATGAGATATGGCAGATGGATGTCAAAACGGCTTTCCAAAATGGAAACCTAAGCGAGGATGTATACATGATACAACCTCGGGGTTTTGTCGATCCGAGAATCGCACGGAAAGATATGCAAGCTACGAAATCCATTTATGGATTGAAGCAAGCATCTCGGAGTTGGAATATTCGTTTTGATGAAGTAATCAAAGGGTTTGGTTTCATGAAATAGACATCTTGTGTTGATCAATAAGTACGTGACTTATTTATGAGACTCTTTATGTATGAATCTATTTCTAAACGATCCCTGATCATATGTCATATTGTTGGAACAAATATGATTCTAAGATCGGCATGTTTATTGATTGATGATCATGTCTCATAGATCATGGGTATGGAGATACCAAATCAATAAACATGGACATATGTGTTAGAGAACACATTGTTGGATAGACCCACCATGAGACACTACAGAATTAATGTGCCATTAGTTGGTCTCGGGTAGTGTTGGTACAAAGTCCTTAGACACGAGATCACCATGGATTCCAACATGTGTAGTAGCCTACTTTGGGACTACCAAACGCTATTCCGTACGGGTAGTTATAAAGGTAGTTTTTGGGTTTGCTATGAAACATGGAGTGGGATGTGAGTGATCAAGATGGAATTTGCCTCTCCTTTGGAGAGATATCTCTAGGCCCTCGAGGTAATGGATTATGGAAATGCATGGCCATGCTAAGTTGATTGAGGAGTCAATCAACGGACGGATAATCCAATACGGTTCGAGTGAACGGTTAAGCTATTGAAGGGATGGCACACATCTTGCCTATAGCTTAACGGTATCGTGAGGCAAAGGGATTTGTGTACACATTACAGGTTCGAGCCGATATTATTCTTGTATACTATGGTGTCAATATGTGCTGCTAGGCGCCGGCGTGTGACGTCGGGCTGAGTTGGACTCGAGCCGACGATCGGCTAAGTTAGACTATAGCCGAAGCCAGTATACCGAACCTACGGGTCGCACGCTTAAGGGGATAAGAACGGGCATTCGAGTTGGACTCGGATACGGCTCGATCGGATAGGGATCCGATCGGATAGAGTCCTATGGGCTTATGACGTATGGGCGGCCAACTCTGTGAGATTCGGATAGGATCCGATTCAAAATAGAGTCCTAATCGGCCACTAGTCCTAGTCGGCCAACTCTATATAAAGGAGGGAGGGGTGGAGAGCTGGGACACGTCAATTGCATCGCGTGCAACGAAGTCACGAGATCAATCTCCACGAAACCCTCCCACTTTCGAGCCAAACCCTAGCCTTGCATCGCGTGCTAGCACACGGGTGCTCGGCGTTGTCCCCGGACGTGTGGATACCGTAGAGGCGCTGCTACGTTGCGCGCTCTTGATCGGCCGGATCGGCCTGCATCGAACGAGCGCGGCCGGACGACTTCGAATCGGGCTGTGGCGAATCGGGCATCTCAGGAATCGGCTACTGTTCCGGATCGGATTGCCCTGATTGGCTATTCATTGCACTCTACTCCAATCGGTAACGATCTATCGGCCCTTACTTGCAAGTGTTCTGGTTTGCGCGGTAAAAGTTTTTGTTTTCGGCTAGCGTAGCCTCCGCGTAACCCTTCGATTCTGTATTATCAATAACGTCGATTTGTGTACCTCGGTGATGCAGGACGAGAATGTAATGCACAAATTAGGCTGCGAAAATTCTGGTGTGAATTTACAGGGCGTGACAGTGAGGACACCAATTCGGTTAGAATTGGTGCCCCTCTTAAGATATCCCTTCGGGTCTCGTTCACACATCGAAAAATGTTAGAACTATATAAATGCTATGTTATCCTTAGCCTTGCAACCTAGGGTTAATCCTCGGGTACAGCTAGGCAAACACTTGGAGGGTTGATTGTATTCGAATACGCCGTACTCCCGGTCAATGGAGTTATGTCTATGGGTGAATCCAGTATAATGGCATAAGCAACTTTTCTAAAATGTCATCCCTAAAATTTGATATTCATATTTAAGTAATTATAAGAAAGGATAGAACCTAGGTTCATGTTAAAGTTAGGCTTAGGTTATTTCCTTTTAGGACATCATGTATATCTATTTATGTATAATATGGAATCACATTAAGATTAGGCTTATATCATATCATGCATATCTATATGGTATAAAATCATGTTAAGGCTATGATTATATTATTCCTTTTAAGACATCTTGCATATTTATAAGAAGGAGTAGAATATAGGATTAGGCTAAAGTTAAGTTTATATTTTATGTTCTTAAATGTTTACATAGAATATTTTAAAAATAATAATAGGATATACCTTCATGCTAAGGATAAATTTGTAATGTATAATTCCTTTTAAAATATCTTGCATAATTGTCCATGTGTTGTTGACTTCAGTGTCGCTTGCTGAGTACCATTGGTGCTCATCCTTGCATATAATATTTTTAGGGAAGCCTGAAGCAGATGAAGAACTCCCAAGTACCCTAGAGGACTGGGAAGACGAGTACGATTCCTACGTCGACTCTACACTTGGGCTATCCTTGTGAAAGTGTCGTGGCTTTCTTGTATTGTATGGTTTGTACTTAAATATTAATAGTTTGTAATAATATACAAAGTTCATGTATCTGTACTATCTCACGCATAACCGGACTCCTAGGAGGTTATGTGGTATTATGGAGTTGACCTCTCCAGAGGAGACGCCACAAACATCGAACACCTGCGCCGATTCTATGCTTGAACAGCTAAGTACCTAGCCCTCAATTTCGCAATTTTGATTATCCTTTGACCCTTTTTGCAGGTCATTTTCCCGACCCCCAAACGACTTGGGGGCTCGAAAGCCTTCCCGAGTAGTATCGCCGGCCGCGTTGATCCCTTCTCGTGCAAACATACTCATGGCAAGTCCTGAGTAATGTGGGCCAAGCTTGTTAGCTAAGGGTTTCCAAGAAGATGTTCCGCCGCTGAGCTTGAGCTGCTCGGGGCTCATTCATTACCCGCTTCGACCGAACGTGGTTGGCTCGACCCCGAGTCCCTCGGATAGTGACTTTATTCCTACTCGGTGGCTAGGGTCGGGACTAGGCGTGTTTCGGTCAAGTGCCGGCAAATGAGCTCGGGGCTCTTAACGACTAAATCCTGTGTATACGACTAAGACGCCGGGAGCTTGACTTTGGTCACCCGACAATGTCTCGATGGCCCGACTCGCTCTACTTCGAGGGTTAGACACACGAGAGATTGGTCGGACGACGATGACCTCGTGTTCATTCACTACGTACACAACTAAGTGACCTTGCTCGACCGAATGCCTGCCCGGATCCATCCCGTCGGCTTTCGTTGCTCGGTCATGAGAGTTATACGCGTACCGAATGATCGCCGATCCTCCCCGTCCTCCTATTCGCCTGTACTCGCGAGTCGATCCGAGTAGGCCGAGGAAACCATCGGATCCGTCTGTTAAGGTACGAAGAACACTCGACATCGGAGGTCGGTCATGTGGCGAATAGAAGGCCGCCTCTTCGCGTTCCAACCCGCTATGAAGGAGAAAGATCTGCTTGGAGTTAGATCGGTAACCCTTCGGACTTGGGGTCTGTAGATGACCGAGATCACTCGGCGGGATCTACTCCACGAGACGAGATGTCCTTGAGTTTGGCTGGAAGCCTTCGGTCGTCGGTCCATTGATGACCTAAGTCGCTCGGCACAAACTACTCGAAGTGGTAGCTTCCCCGAGCTCACTGCCCTGCCCTCCGGATTCGGACGTTGAAGGACGAGGTCACTCCGACGGCTGTCACATAGCGGCGCGTGTCGGGTGTCCAAAAAAATCATATCGGACATATCGCGAATCACAGGTGGCACACAAAGGAGACTAAAAAAGTTTTCTTTATTATATTTTCTAGGGTGACAATCATAATTGGCGCCCGAGGTCCCCCTAACCTATATGTCCATGGCGGCTACGATCTTCTTTGCCGTCGGCTCCACGGCAGCGTAGATGTCGTCGACATTGCCCTCCTCGATGCCAGTAAGCCACCCTTCGGCAACCACTTCGACGTCAGCTCGGGGCTACAATTTATGTACCACTTCGGGGACGTGTGCACATGCTGGAATGATTGGAACTACAATGCCTACACATTACCATATCTTCACGGCACCACGATGTGTGCACATCTTTGTACCACACCAAGGATGTGTGTCGTGTCATCTACGCCACGCCACGGCGTAGGTCAGGAGAAGCTCCTTCGGATCGGCCATCACCACGGTAACACGCATCTCCGCAAACTCCAATTGCGGCAGAGCACCAACATCCTGCCATGGCATCAACACCTAGCAGGTGAGGTTCCAATAGAAAAACAAAAAGACAATAAAAGAAGAAGTATCTGAGTAAAGGATAAAATCCAAGACTTACCCGCTGGCGATGGCTCTAGGGGCTTTCGCTCCTGCTCCAATGTTCAGTGGAACTCAGCAACGAGGCCATAAGTCCAAGAACGCTTTGAGGAAGTAGAAGGTTGTGGAGCAATGGCGGGAGTCTTGAGGTTTTCTTTCGAACTGAAGGAGTAGATGGTGTAAGAAGAAAGGAACCTGGAATGACCGGGTTTAAATAGGGAGCAATGATGTGCTTGGTGGCGTAATTCTCGAAAAACATGTGTAGCGCCGTTTATGACGGGCGCGGAGCATTCAAGCACCCCCTACCCATCTTCCTGGCGTGCCATGTCGCCCCTGGGGAAAACCTTGACCGTCGGTTCCTCGGAATGGCAAACGGCGCCCGCATGGCTTCCGTTTCCCGTCCCGAAGAAAGTCACTACGTCACACCACCTTTCCCACCTCAGCATACTTGGCCGATGCTTAGGGAAAATGTGGGAAACCAAGGGTTCAACGTGATGTAGCGTTACGCCGGTTTCGCTCCTCGGCGAGGCATGACGAACTCTACACAAGGATGTCGGAAGATCTCTTCTTTGACTCCGTTGACCGCTACGAGCCTTCGAGGCCATGGCCTCAACGACTCGGCGTGGCTTCGGGCCGACCACCGGTCGGGGCGGGATTACTATAGGCCTTAGGGCGGTAGTCCCAACCGCCTTTGCCGACCTCCAGCGCCTCGGGCGGTGGCTTTCTGACTTCGGGGCGCTTCGGGTGACTCTCGGTCGAGGGTCGGGACTACAGTGCCTCCGAGCGGTGGTCCCGCCGGCACACCGAATACCACCCTTCGGGATGTGGTTTCTTCAACTCCATCGGTGGCCTCAGGGCTACGATGAAGGCAACACGAGGGACCGCTATATGCATCTAGGTAGTGAACCCGTTTGATCCAATAGAATCTTCGTTAGATCCTGGGCAATGCTCAGATCAGAGGGTGAACGAAAGACACTCTTGATAATTTGACCCTAGGCTCGGATGTGCCATCTGACCCTAGGTTTGGGGGCTACACCTACCAGGTGCACCTGGGCGGTGCACCTATAGAATTGAGAACTCCCAGAACTTCAACTACCTGCAGTGAACTAGCACCTTGGAAGGAAACTTGACCCTAAGGCCGAATGTTCAATTCACCCTTAGGCTCGGGGGCTACACCTGGCAGGTGCACCTAGGCGGTGCACCTGCCAAAACCTTGGCTCGATGCTTTGAGGACCCTTTCAAGACGGCGACAAAGAAGAAACTCTGATTCTAAGGATGGATGTTCCATTCCACCTTAGGCTCGGGGGCTGCGTGGGGGTGTCACCCAGGGGTGCCCTATGGTGAGTCAAAGTCCAGCGAAGTCAAAATCGAGTCCACGGGACATGGTCGATGGCCCGACCCCGTTTGTGGTGTCGGACGTCACGCCCTTTCCTCGAGTCCGACCTCGGCTCTCCTCTCTCAACCTTGATTCCACAACCTGACCTCGACTTTCTTCGGGACAAGACTTGGCGCGCAAGGAGGAAGAGGGAGGGGACAACCCGGCAATGACTGACGTCACCCAACAGCATAGTACAGACATCTCCAGTGGAGGAGGGATCCCAAGGCAAGGGAGAGAGCACAAGATGTCCACGGTGTATAGGACCTAGTAGACCATCTTGTACCTTTTAAGATGTTGTTTTGTACTCACCTTTTAGCACATTAGATATAGCTTTCTTGGCCCTCAAGCTCTCTGTTCTGCCCTTGAGCTATAAAAGGAAGGGCGGGCAACGAGCCGGGAGAGAAGCCCAAGACTTCTACATTCCGATCCCGAGCTTACATTCACACTCCCTTGTAACTCTTGTTTGTCATACACCCCAACAAAGAACACTGGACGTAGGACTATTATCCTTCGGGAGGGCTGAACCAGTATAACTCTCTGTGTCTTTGCTCTTTGGCTCGTCTTTGGACTCGAGTCGACCATCGATCCATCGTAGGACAACTTCTCTACCGTTCTCTTTCACCTCCTTGGTGTCAAGCCCCGATTTTCAATTGGGATTAAAAATCATTTAATAATGCATTTCCTAGAAATTATTAAAAGAAAAATAAATCAATCAAGTGAATTTAAATAAGGAAATAAAATTTTCCATTAAAAATCATGGCGAGAAAATATTTTTGAAATATTCTCCATGCCCTAAAATACTCTCGAAATTTTTCATGAAATTTTGGAGCTCTAGAAATAAATTTAATAGTACAAAAATAATTTAAGTGATTATTTAAATAAATTATTTAATCGATAAATGGATTGCTTACATTTTTGTTAAATACTTTGGATGCCTATCTATTTCAGGATTTTCTTAGATTTATTTGAGCATTGAAAGTATTTATAAAAGTATAAATATCATTTATGTGATTAAATAAAAAGAAAACAAATTAATTTCCCTCTTATTCTTGGGCCCGTTTTGGCCCAGATGCGAAGTCCGCAATTCCCTCCTTTGCGGCGTCCTTTTCTCTTTCCTCCCGTGGCCGGCCGCTGCGCCGCCCTTGAAGTCTATTTTTCCTCCCTAGTTCTCTCTCTCCCGACATGTGGTGTCGAGGCCCACATGTCGGCTCTTTCCCTAACCTCCAACCGTCGTTCTCGCGCCACGACGGCCGCCATCTCCACGCGCGCGTGGTCGACGGCTCACGCCCACGACGCCGCCATCCCTGCGGAGCCTCCCACTCCCCACAAAAGCTCGCCGACACCGGTAGGAGCCCACGTCGGTCGCCCAATATGCCGTGAAATCCGCCGCACCCGGCCACCTCATGCCTCCCAGCGCTATAAAACCATCCGGGTACTCCCTCCTCATTTCCCTCGCTTTCTGGGCCAATGGCGCTCCTAACTCCCCCACGTGAGCCGCACCGCCGTCGCTCGTCGGCCGTGTTCGGCCGCGCGTTGTCATTGCCCCGCGCCGTCGCCGCACCCCGCTGCCATTGCCTCGGCTTTTCCGCACCAAGGGCAACCGGCCGCCCTTTGCCGCCTCCAAGCACCGCCGCAACACCATTCCGTCGCCAACCCGAAGCCACCGCCGCTTTTTCATTTACGCCGCCCGAATCGCGCAAGCCGTCGCTCGCCATCTCACTTATCCACGCCGCCTTGTTCACTGCTGTGAGTAGAGCGTCGGCCACCCATTTTCCCTAAAATCCCGCACGCCATTTGCGTCGGATGCCGTTGTCTTTCCTAAGTCCGGCCACTCCCTGGTGAGTTGTCGTTTCCTTTCATTTGCCCTTTCCATTCGATTCCACGTCGTGCCGTGCCACCCTCCTCCTCACGCCAGGTGTCGCGTGCGCACACGCCGTGTCGCGTGCGCACACGCCGTGCGCCTCTTCCATGCTCGCCGGTGGCCGCCCGAGCCCGTGCGCCGCCATGCACGCCGTTGCCGCACCGCCGTCCGAGCCGCCGCATCTCGTTGCTCGCGAGCGCATGTGTCGTCGCTCCGCCCAAGCTTGTGCATCACCCACGTGCCACCGGCACCTCTCGGCGCCGCACGCCCTGCTTCCCGCGTCGTCGGTCGCCGCTTCCGCGTCGGCGTCGCCGCTTCCCGCGTCGGCGCGCCCAGGTGACTGTGGTCGCGCGCCACCGTCGGCCGGTTGGGCTCGGCCGTTCGGGCGGATCGGGTGTCGGGTCGACCCGGTCTTGAGGCCGGCCTACTTCTCTTCCCGGCCGGCCCATCACCCCCTCCGGGACCAGCCTCCCCATGCGGCCCATTTCCCCTTTCTCCCTCTCGAAAGTCTACTTCACCTCCCTTTGGGCCTCACTCTTCCTTTTCCTCTCTCTTGACCCAAGCGGCTCCACTTTTTGCAAAGTCTAATTGGGCTCCCTTGACTCCCTCTTATTCCTTCCCTCCTTTTGGGCCGCAGGCCCATAGGCCTTCTCCACCGCCAAAGTCCACTTTTCCTCCTTGGCCTAACTCCAAGAAGTCTAGTTCTCCCATTCCCTGTCCGCGTCCTTGCCTCCGTGGACTTGGTCCACGGTGGGCCGCCCCTCCGTGCCGCGACTTATGGGGCCCGTGTGTCGGCACCGACCCTCTTGCTGAAGTCAGCGGATACCTATTCCTTTGAGAAATTAATTAAATATTACACAATAAATCATTTTAATTTTCAGAATTCAATTAAATGGCCCAAAACTTCTAAAATTCAAATCTAATCTATGCGAACTCCAAATTGGGCCATTCAAATTGCCAAATTCATCTAAAATTGAGATCTACATGTTTGTTTACTTTCCATGTACTGTTTATTTGGTTCTTATTAGGTTTTTTCCTTGTTTTGCGTGCCAGCGTGTAGACTTCGTCGTTTCAGAGGTTTTCGCTCGCGAAGAAAAGAAGGTCAGCTAAAGAAGCAAGGCAAGTCACATTCCTCCTTGACGCATATTGATCCCAATTTATAAAATATTTATTGTTCTCAAATAAAATTACATTATTTTGCTAATTACACGGGAATCGGGACAACCTATCTGATCGCTTGTGCCATGATTAATTGATATCCATTCATTGTCAACCTGGGTGATTAATTTGACTAGCTTGCGTCACTTACATGACCTTGCTAGAATTGTTTACGTTTAGCCATGCTTAATTACACTAGCTCACCTAATGGGAGAACTATACTACTAGCTGATAGTCACATGAAATGATGGTCATGGATCAGTATTACCTTGGAATAAAGGTTGAATTAAAATATGACTTAATGGTGGGCTATGGGTGCATGGTTTTGCTTGTCGCACCCATGGCAATTAAGGACCGGTTCATGGAAAACCTTGGAAGACGTATAGTACTTACCACAAGCCAGCATGGGCAACGGCTGGACTTGTAGTGTAGCTTTTTCCTAGCTGACGCATCAAGGCAAGGATTGGCGTGATGGAGTTTGGATGGACCGAGGAAGGTCTATGCGGCTGCCGGATTCACCTAGGCACCAGAGGGGCTGCCTACCCTGGTCTAGGGGTAGGGACGAAACCTTAGTGTGGTGTCGCTTGGTGAGGGGAAGTTATGCGAAGGGACTTGTCACGATTTCCCCCTTTGCAGTATCGTGGCGATACTTCGGGGCATGGTAACTGTTAGTGATATGCCCTAGAGGCAACATGGAGATGTTGGATATCACGTCAATGTTTATGTATAAATGAATAAAATGTTATTCAGTTCCATGAAATAGACATCTTGTATTGATCAATAAGTACGTGACTTATTTATGAGACTCTTTATGTATGAATCTATTTCTAAACGATCCCTGATCATATGTCATATTGTTGGAACAAATATGATTCTAAGATCGGCATGTTTATTGATTGATGATCATGTCTCATAGATCATGGGTATGGAGATACCAAATCAATAAACATGGACATATGTGTTGAAGAACACATTGTTGGATAGACCCACCATGAGACACTACAGGAATTAATGTGCCATTAGTTGGTCTCGGGTAGTGTTGATACAAAGTCCTTAGACCGAGATCACCATGGATTCCAACATGTGTAGTAGCCTACTTTGGGACTACCAAACGCTATTCCGTAATGGGTAGTTATAAAGGTAGTTTTCGGGTTTGCTATGAAACATGGAGTGGGATGTGAGTGATCAAGATGGAATTTGCCCCTCCTTTGGAGAGATATCTCGGGCCCCTCGAGGTAATGGATTATGGAAATGCATGGCCATGCTAAGTTGATTGAGGAGTCAATCAACGGACGGATAATCCAATACGGTTGAGTGAATGGTTAAGCTATTGAAGGGATGGCACACATCTTGCCTATAGCTTAGCGGTATTGTGAGGCAAAGGGATTTGTGTACACATTACGGTTCGAGCCGACATTATTCTTGTATACTATGGTGTCAATATGTGCTGCTAGGCGCCGCTATTGACAGTCGGCTGAGTTAGACTCGAGCCGACGATCGGCTAAGTTAGACTATAGCCGAAACCGAGTATACCGAACCTACGGGGTCACACGCTTAAGGGGATAGAATAGATATTCGAGTTGGACTCGGATACGGCTCGATCGGATAGGGATCCGATCGGATAGAGTCCTATGGGCTTACGACGTGTGGGGCGGCTAACTCTATGAGATACGGATGAGATCCGATTCAAAATAGAGTCCTAATGGGCCACTAGTCCCGATCGGCCAACTCTATATAAAGGAGGGAGGGGTGGAGAGGCGTGACACGTCAATTGCATCGCGTGCAACGAAGTCGCCGAGATCAATCTCCACGGAAACCCTCCCCACTTTCGAGCCAAACCCTAGCCTTGCATCGCGTGCTAGCACACGGGTGTACGGCGTTCGTCCCCGGACGTGGGATACCGGTAGAGGCGCTGCTACATTGCGCGCTCTTGATCGGCTGTGGTGGAATCGGCTGCGGTCGAGCGCATCGGAGCGAGGCGTGAGAACGCGGTCGGACGACTCGAATCGGCCGATTGGCGAATCGGCATCTCCGGGAATCGGCTACACATTCGGATCGGATTGCCACGATTGGCTATTCCGTGCACTCTACTCCAATCGGTAACGATCTATCGGCCCTTACTTGCAAGTGTTCTGGTTTGCGCGGTAAAAATTTTTTGTTTTTGGCTAGCGTAGCTTCCGCGTAACCCTTCGTGGTATCGAGCTAATCTTGCTTAGTTCGGGTTTTAGATTGGATCTGAACAAGTTTTGCACACGGGTTGATTAGATCAATCGGTTTACGGGATCTGTTGAGGAGAGTTAATGGTAATTGCGTTCCTTGATAGTGTATCGGAACGGCGTAATGTGATTACGTCGAAGCAATTTCCATATAACTCGGTTTGAGTTGGAGTTCGAGATAGCGTTCCTTGATAGTGTATCGGAACGGTATAATGTGATTATGCGAAGCTATCTCGTAGTCCGATCTTGTTAGCTGCCTCGCGCCTACGCAAACCATCTCCCTTGATAGTGTATCGGGACGGCATAATATGATTATGCCAACATGGTTCCGTAAGCGAATTCATAGATTGGATCTATGAATTTCGTGTGGTGTTCGGCGCTGCCGGAAGCCCGCGAGGGACCGCCGTGTGCGTACCCCCTTATAGGTCGTCTCGGTGCCGTATCTGCGATAAGTAGAAAACGTTTCTACGCCTAACTTGTTTTTGCAGAGAATGCTTTGAGATGGTATGGCCCTATTGTATGTATGAGATGCATGTGATGCATGTAATATTCTTTCATATGTGCAATCCCGTAATATTCTTTCATACGTGCAATGCTTGTAATATTCTTTCACGACACAGAGTCGATGTAATCTTCAATTAGAGCTTCTATAGTAGTAGCTTAGTTTGAAGAAATCAAGCATTCGGCACTCGAAAGAACGGTGATGAAGATGGAGATCCTGTGCACGGCATGGAGATGGAGATCACCATGTGAAGGGGGCCATACTATTTCATGCTATTCTACTGCTTTCATATATGTGATATGTTTGTTTGATAGGATAGCATCCCTCACAAAATTAAGTAGTAATGATGCCCTTCCAAATGTTGCACCGTCACCGTTATGCTCGTCAATGGTGGGTGCCAAAGCGAGTGCCATTCTCTATCATAACACGAGGGGTATATGTCGGACATATACAAGGGAGCATTTGGTTTACTTAACAAGGCTATCAAAACAGTTTTGGGCCTTGGGGCATAGGTTGGGGCCGGGGCATGGAGATGCCACACCAACAACAAGAGTCACATAGAGATGTGATTAGCAAGGAGTTGCTTACGATGTTACTAATTTTCTAGCGGTGATGCCAAAGCTCACTAGAAAATTAACTAACATGTGGATCTTGACCCAATACGTAACCTAGAGGGAAGGTGGAAAATACGTAATGGGAGTCTTATGTTAAATTGTTTAACAAAAGACATAACATAAACATTGTGCTAAACTTTGTTTTTACGTTTGTAGAATAAATGGCGGCTAATACTACACCCGTACCTTTAATTTGCGATCTATTCTCGAAAAGGAAAAATTAAATGGAACAAACTTTATGGATTGGTATCGCAACTTGAGAATTGTTCTCAAGCAAGAGCGTAAGGAGTACGTTCTTGAAGTACCCTATCCCGAGGATTTGCCAAATAATGCCACTTGCAATGCACGGAGGGCTTATGAGAAGCACACTAATGATGCCCTAGATATAAGTGTCTCATGCTTGCTACAATGTCCCCGAGCTTGAAGCAATATGAGAGCGATGCTCACACTATTATTCGGGGGTGCGTGGCATGTTTGAGAACCAAGCTCGGGCCGAGAGGTTCAACACCTCAAAGTCCTTGTTTGCGTGCGAGCTTGTTGAGGGAATCCCGTCGATCCGCATGTGATAAAGATGATTGGCTATATCGAGTAGTCGGAAAAACTAGGTTTTCCCCTTAGCCAAGAGTTGGCTACGATGTGATTCTCCGGTCGCTCCCTCCGAGCTTCGAGCCATTCATATTAAACTATCACATGAACAATATGGATAGAACCTTGGCTGAATTGCATGGGATGCTAAAGACAGTGAGGAGAGTATCCGAAAAACGGTCATCATGTGATGATGATGCGAAGGCAAAGCGCAAACCACTGTCAAGAAACTTTGCACCAAGAGGAAGTTAACTCCCGATGAGATCGCGAGTGCCTCCAATGCAAAGAAGGGCAAGAAGGGGTCGGCGGCATCGGATGCCGTTTGCTTCTCTTGCAAGGAGAGCAGGCCAGGAAAAGGAACGCAAGAAGTACATGGAGGATCTCAAGAAGAAGCAAAGTACGACTTACGCGAGTATTAATGTTATAGACATTAATCTCGCTACTTCACCTACTGACTCTTGGGTATTTGACACCGGATCGGTAGCTCATATTTGCAAATCGTTGCGGGAATGAGAAGAAGTAGAGGATTGAGAAGGGGCGAGGTGAACTGCGCATCGGCAATGGAGCAAGCGTTGCTACGGTTCTTGTCGGCACGTACCACTTCATCTACCTTCGGGATTAGTTTTGGAATTGAATAATTGTTATTGTGTTCCAACACTATGTCAAAACGTTATTTCCGCTTCATGTTTGCAAGCGGAAGGATATGATTTTAGATCAATGGACAATGGTTGTTCAATATATCTTAGAGATATGTTCTATTTTCATGCTCCATTGGTGAATGGATTATACGTTTTGAATCTTGAAGCCTCTCCCATCTATAACATTAATACGAAAGGCAACTCTCTAATGATATAAACCCCACGTTTATCGGCATTGTCGCTTAGGCCATATAAATAAGAAACGCATGGAGAAGCTCCATAAGGATGGATTGCTTCACTCTTTTGATTTTGAATCATTTGAGACATGTGAGTCTTGTTTACTTGGTAAGATGACAAAGGCACCTTTCACGGGACATAGTGAGAGAGCAAGTGACTTATTGGCACTCGTACATACGATGTATGTGGACCAATGAGCTCAACGGCCGAGGTGGTTATCAATACTTCATTACCTTTACCGATGACTTTAGTAGATATGGTTATATCTACTTAATGAGGCATAAGTCCGAATCCTTTGAAAAGTTCAAAGAATTCCAGAATGATGTACTGAATCATTTAGGGAAAACAATCAAGTTTCTACGATCGGATCGTGGAGGGGAATACTTGAGCCAAGAGTTTGGTAATCATCGAAAGATTGTGGAATTGTTCCACGGTTGACTCCGCCAGGAACTCCGCAATGGAACGGAGTGTCCGAACGGAGAAATCGCACCTTGTTGGACATGGTGCGGTCGATGATGAGCCAAAGTGATCTTCCGTTATCCTTCGGGGATATGCTCTTGAAACATTGCGCTCACACTAAATAGAGTTCCATCTAAGTCGGTTGAAAAGACACCATATGAGATATGGACGGGGCAACCCCTAGTTTGTCTTTTCTCAAAATTTGGGGATGCGAAGCTTATGTAAAACGTTTACGGATCGACAAGCTCACACCCAAATCGACAAGTGCTTCTTTGTGGGATATCCTAAGGAAACTAAGGGATATTACTTTTATAATCGGGAACAAGGCAAAGTGTTTGTCGCCCGACATGGTGTCTTCTTGGAGAAAGAGTTTCTTTCAAGAAGGGTTAGTGGGAGCAGGGTGCATCTTGAAGAAGTTCAAGAAACACCGAGAAAATGTTTCGGCGACCACGGAGAACCACAACGAGGAGGTGCAAAGTGTTGCGCCACCGGTTGTAGATACACCACCACGGAGGTCCGAAAGATCACGTCGTGCACGACAGTACACAGTGCGGAACAATGTGATATATTGTTGTTGGACAACGATGAACCTAAGACCTATGAGGAAGCGATGGTGGGACCCGATTCCAACAAGTGGCTTGGAGCCATGAAATCCGAAATAGAATCCATGTACGACAATCAAGTTTGGAACTTGGTTGATCCACTGATGGTGTCAAAACCATTGAGTGTAAATGGGTTTTTTAAGAAAAAGGCCGATATGGATGGAAATGTTCACATCTATAAGGCGCGATTGGTGGCGAAAGGTTTTAAACAGATTCAAGGAGTTGATTATGATGAAACCTTCTCGCCCGTCGCAATGTTTAAATCTATTCGGATTATCCTAGCGATTGCTGCATATTTCGATTATGAGATATGGCGATGGATGTCAAAACGGCTTTCCTAAATGGAAACCTAAGCGAGGATGTACACATGATACAACCTCGGGGTTTTGTCGATCCGAGAATCGCACGGAAAGATATGCAAGCTACGAAAATCCATTTATGGATTGAAGCAAGCATCTCGGAGTTGGAATATTCATTTTGATGAAGTAATCAAAGGGTTTGGTTTCATCAAAAATGAAGAAGAGGCTGTGTTTACAAAAGGTCGGTGGGAGCGCAATTGTATTTCTAATCTTATATGTGGATGACATATTACTGATTGGAAATGATATCGCTATGCTAGAATCCGTCAAGTCTTCATTGAAAAATAGTTTTCCATGAAAGACTTAGGGAGGCAGCATACATATTGGCATTCGGATCTATAGAGATAGATCCAAGAGGCTAATTGGATTAAGCCAAAGTACATACATTGACAAGGTGTTGAAAAGGTTCAACATGCATGATTCCAAGAAAGGTTTCTTGCCCATGTCACATGGCATTAATCTTACCAAGAATCGGTGCCCTCGGACACATGATGAGCGGAATAAGATGGGTATGGTTCCATATGCTTCGGCAATTGGATCCATCATGTATGCCATGCTTTGTACACGCCCGAGATGTCTCGTACGCTTTGAGTGCTACGAGCGGATACCGTCGAGATCCGGGTGAAGGTCACTGGATTCGTAAAGAATATCCTTAAGTATTTGAGAAGAACTAAGGATATGTTCCTAGTCTATGGAGGTGAAGAAGAGCTCGTTGTAAGTGGTTACACCGATGCTAGCTTCCAAACAGACAAGGATGATTATAGATCACAATGCTGGGTTCGTGTTCGCGAACGGAGGCGCGATCACTGGAAGAGTTCCAAGCGGGATACCATTGCTGATTCTACAACGGAGGCCGAGTACATTGCTGCTTCGGAAGCTGCAAAGGAGGCTGTTTGGATCAAGAAATTTGTTTCGAGCTTGGTGTGATGACTAGTACGACTGGTCCAATGTCTCTCTATTGTGATAATAGTGGAGCCATTGCGCAAGCCAAGGAGCCGAGGTCACATCAGAAGTCCAAACACATACTTCGGCGATATCATCTCATCCGCGAGATAGTGGACAGAGGTGATGTCAAGATATGCAAAGTGCACACGGATCTCAACATAGCCGATCCGCTGACAAAACCTCTCCCTCGCCGAAGCATGAGGCGCACACAAGAGCAATGGGTATTAGATACTTACATGATTGACTCTAGTGCAAGTGAGAGATTGTTAGTGATATGCCCTAGAGGCAACATGGAGATGTTGGATATCACGTCAATGTTTATGTATAAATGAATAAAGTGTTATTCAGTTCCATGAAATAGACATCTTGTATTGATCAATAAGTACGTGACTTATTTATGAGACTCTTTATGTATGAATCTATTTCTAAACGATCCCTGATCATATGTCATATTGTTGGAACAAATATGATTCTAAGATCGGCATGTTTATTGATTGATGATCATGTCTCATAGATCATGGGTATGGAGATACCAAATCAATAAACATGGACATATGTGTTGGAGAACACATTGTTGGATAGACCCACCATGAGACACTACAGGAATTAATGTGCCATTAGTTGGTCTCGGGTAGTGTTGATACAAAGTCCTTAGACCTGAGATCACCATGGATTCCAACATGTGTAGTAGCCTACTTTGGGACTACCAAACGCTATTCCGTGACTGGGTAGTTATAAAGGTAGTTTTCGGGTTTGCTATGAAACATGGAGTGGGATGTGAGTGATCAAGATGGAATTTGCCCCTCCTTTGGAGAGATATCTCTGGGCCCTCGAGGTAATGGATTATGGAAATGCATGGCCATGCTAAGTTGATTGAGGAGTCAATCAACGGACGGATAATCCAATACGGTTCGAGTGAATGGTTAAGCTATTGAAGGGATGGCACACATCTTGCCTATAGCTTAACGCGGTATTGTGAGGCAAAGGGATTTGTGTACACATTACAGGTTCGAGCCGATATTATTCTTGTATACTATGGTGTCAATATGTGCTGCTAGGCGCCGCTATGAAAGGTGGGCTGAGTTAGACTCGAGCCGACGATCGGCTAAGTTAGACTATAGCCGAAACCGAGTATACCCGAACCTACGGGGTCGCACGCTTAAGGGGATAGAATAGATATTCGAGTTGGACTCGGATACGGCTCGATCGGATAGGGATCCGATCGGATAGAGTCCTATGGGCTTACGACGTGTGGGGCGGCCAACTCTATGAGATACGGATGAGATCCGATTCAAAATAGAGTCCTAATCGGCCACTAGTCCCGATCGGCCAACTCTATATAAAGGAGGGAGGGTGGAGAGGCGTGACACGTCAATTGCATCACGTGCAACGAAGTCGCCGAGATCAATCTCCACGGAAACCCTCCCCACTTTCGAGCCAAACCCTAGCCTTGCATCGCGTGCTAGCACACGGGTGTACGGCGTTCTGTCCCCGGACGTGTGGATACCGGTAGAGGCGCTGCTACATTGCGCGCTCTTGATCGGCTGTGGTGGAATCGGCTGCGGTCGGGCGCATCGGAGCGAGGCGTGAGAACGCGGCGGACGACTCGAATCGGGCGATTGGCGAATCGAGTGTCTCCGGGAATCGGCTACACTGTTCCGGATCGGATTGCCCGATTGGCTATTCCGTTGCACTCTACTCCAATCGGCAACGATCTATCGGCCCTTACTTGCAAGTGTTCCTGGTTTGCGCGGTAGAAATTTTTTGTTTTCGGCTAGCATAGCTTCCGCGTAACCCTTCAGTAACATGTGTGGAATCGTGTCTTGCGGGTACAGTTGTACACCTCTGGACAGAGTAAAACTATTCGAATAGTCGTGCCCGTGGTTATGGGCGATCGATCAGATTCACCATGATTAGTCCCACCTTTAATATTCCATGGTTTTCTCAATGCTAGACAGTTATTGCATTATCGATATCTAGAGACCAATTGTGAATTATGTGGTGTTGGAGAAGAATCTATTCTTCACCTTTTGAAGTACACTTTGATGAAGCAGTTCTGAAAGCATATGAAAGATTTGGCAGGGGTCAAACTCCATCAGTTGAATCTTGCAACTTGGTCTAATAAATTACTTTGATGCAATATGTTTTTGGATGATGATATGGCAACCACAAATCTTGTGTGCCATGTGGAAGCGAGGAGACAACTCATGATCCTAGGCGATCAATTTTTGGAATAAGGCGGGGACCCTAAGCCTAAGGATTTTATTTTTGGCTTAGTTGGTTAATTGCTCAATCCAACCATGCCAAAAAAGAAAAAAAAAAAAAAAATGATAGTACCAACAAGACAGGGTTTCATTTAGTCTGTCCCACTTCATGTGCTGGTGTAATAACTTTCGTTATTAGTTTCTAAGTTTGATGTTGACTATCCTTATCCTGGTCTATCTCTTATGATATGATCTGTCTCGTTGTGATAGCCCTTCGATCTTCCTTTTAATGCTTTGTGCATAGCAGGTTTCGCTCTTCCTATCCCATCCTTTCCAATGATTAATCGCGATTTGTTCATTCTTTGTTGGAATATTCGAGGAATTAATGCTCTGAGAAATGGGAGGGAAAGAAAAAAATAGAGGAGAGTGCTTGTTCATGGTTTGCATTCAAGAAACTAAGAGAGAGCACTTTGATAGAAATTAATCAGGAAGCTAGCCCCTAGGCGCTTTGATTACTTTGATTTCATTCCTTCGGTGGGTGCCTTTGGAGGTATTCTTGTAATTTGGAAGAGCAGTGTTTTTTCGGGTGTTGTGTTTGATAAGTAGAGTTTTGGCATCTCCATCATCTTCAACTCAATGCACGCTCCTCTGTCCTAGAAAATGACGGTTGTTTGTGGTCCTTGCGAAGAGCGGCTCGCTCGGATTTATTGATTGGTTCAGAAGTCATGATATCGAGGAGAATGACAATTGGATATTTATGGAAGACTTTAATTTTTATAGATCCTTAAATAACAGAAACAAACTAGGTGGCAATCTTTTGGACACCTTGACTTTCAATGACGCAATTGATCACCTTGGGTTGATTGAATTACCCATCAAGGGTAGAGCTTACACTTGGAGCAATATGCGGGTTGACCGTACTTGATTGGTTCTTCACCTCCACCAATTGGACTATAGATTTCCCCAACACCACTATGCTACCTCTGGCTAGAATCACATCGGATCATATTCCCTGTAAGATTTCAATCAACACAAACATCCCCAAGGCCAAGATCTTCCATTTTGAAAATTTTTGGGTAGAACAGAATGACTTCTTGGATACTATGGCATGCTCTTGGTCCTCTTACTCAGCTTAAGGAGATGCAGCCAAGACCATTTCTAGGAAATTCAAGGACCTAAGGGCGAGGCTAAAAGATTGGAGTAAGAATATCTCTAACCTTAGAGTACTCATCAGCAATTGTAATACAGTCATCGGCTTCCTGGATTCCCTGGAAGACAGAAGAGGTCTCTATAACACTGAAGCTAATTTAAGAAAGGTTGTTAAGAATCAGTTTCAGATCTGGTTTCATTATAAAAATATCTACTGGAAGAATAGGTACACGGTTAACAAGAAAAAGCTGGGAGATGAATGCACCAAATTCTTCCACAGCATGACAACAATTTCTTATAGAAGAAACACCATAGCTTAGATCAAGAACGATAGTGGAACATGGGTTCAAGAACATGTAGGAAGGCAGACGTCCTTTGGATGGCGTTCAAAAACAGAATGGGAACTACCTCAGATCCAGTCAAGGTTTTCGATCTTCAAAGCTGGATCACGCCAGTCGATGATTTGAATTCTCTTGCTATGCCCATCACACGCGAAGAGGTAGATCTGGTTATTAAAAAAATGCCCAATGACAAGGTGCCAGAGCCGGATGGCTTCAATGGTTTTTTATGAAGAAGTGTTGGCATCTCATTAAAGAGGATTTTTATTCCCCGGGAAGGTGCAATAAGCTTAGAGCCTATCAACACCTCGTTTATCACTTTGGTCCCAAAGAAGGATAGCCTAGAAATAGTTAATGATTTTTGCCCAATTTCTCTTATGAATAACTCTCTCAAGGTGATAACTAAGATTTTGGCGACCGACTACGGTGCATCATCCGCGAGTTATTCATCAAAACCAATATGGCTTCATCCGAACAAGGTCAATTCAGGATTGCTGGCTGGACCTATGAATATATTCACCAATGCCGGCAATCCCGAAGAGAGGCTATCATCCTGGCCGGATTTTGAAAAAGCCATCGATCTTGTTGAGCACGTGCAATCATCCGGATGATGCATTGTCAGGTTTTCCAAGAAAATGGATTGATTGGATCAAAATAGTGCTTTCTTCAGGTTCCTCGACGGTGCTCCTAAATGGAGTACCAGGGAAAACATTTAAATGTAAGCGGGGAGTTAGGCAAGGGGACCCCTTATCCCCCCTTCTCTTTGTCTTGGTTGCCGAGCTGCTTCAGGTCCTGATCAACAGAGCAAGGCAAAATGGTCTGCTCCATCTGCCAATCCCTCAGCCCACAGAGGACTTTCCCATCGTCCAATATGCCAATGATACAATTCTTCTCCTTCAGGCGGATGCAAAGCAACTTTTCTTTCTAAAACCCCTACTTAACAGCTTCCAACTCGCCACTGGTTTGAAGGTCAATTATCGAAAATTGCATATGTACCCAATTAACATTGGTTCAGACAAGCTAAGTCTCCTAGCCAATACTTTTGGTTGTGACGTTGGCACGATGCCTTTCACATATTTGGGACTGCCAATGGGCACAACAAAACCAAGGATGGAAGACTCGACACCGATGATGGACGGAATATAAAGAAAGCTCTTGGCATGCGCCACTGGCTTTCCTACTGTCGAAACTTGGTTTCCTCAATAGAAATTGGGGGTGTAGTCAAGTCGCCAAACACGATGGGTTAAGTGGAAAAAAGGGTTTAGACAGGTTCAGGCCCTCTCGTGAGGTAATACCCTACTCCTGTTTCGGGGATTCGATCCTCCGAGTGTCTTTATTGATCTCTTGATCTCGTATATCGCGTATCCCTCAAGGGACGCCCCTTACCCCCTTATATAGTCTTCGTGGGTGAGCTTACAAGTCGAGACCCTATCATATTCTATGTCGGACTCCTCAATCTTACCAAGTTATGACTATGAGCCGTTACCTTATCTCATTGGTAATGTAACACCCAAGTCATAGCCAGTTTACATAATCATGAAGCGTAACCTATCCCTATTACTAATCGGACAAGCTAGCCATGAGGGTATCCAGTTCCCATAATCTCCACAGTAGCCCCCGAGACCTTCGCAGTCGACGAGATAACTTTGCCTCGAACCAAAATAACGCACGCCAAATGACTCCTTGGCCGAGTGCTTACATTGCCGAGTGGTTTTATCATCTCTGCCTGAGTCTCCCGAGTGCTTCATCATCCGATAAAAAGACTGTGAAGGGCTGAAAAACATCTCAAAAATTCTCAAAAATAAAAATAGATACCTAGGTGCATCTCCTAAACGCCTAGCTCAAGCTAAAAGCGTTCATAAAAAATCATATGACACATAACCTGATAATTAAGGCATAGTATGTAATGAATCCAAGAACTCAAGCAAGCTCATGCTTATCCGAGTCAATTTACCGAGTCATCTCGGAACAAATAGCTCAATCAACCCTCATGGGTGAATAAGCGAGTTATTAAACTCAACATAAATTTTTCGTTATCTGAAAAATATGACCAAAATATTAAACGGCTCTGCCATAATATCGAGTCTTAATCAAAAAGAGCTCACCAAGGTGGCAAAATAGCATTGACATAATCATTTAGTCAAATGCTTTTAAAAACCAAACAGTCCCCTCATCGGGACACCCATGAAAAGCTTAATTGTTAGTCACCTTCAAATTGCATCGTGCCAACTTCTCATGAAATTGCGCAAACTACGGTATGAAAGGATTTTAAAGGTATTGGGCAATGAGACACGTGCATATTGCCGGGCAAATCGCTTAAGTCCATCCACTTAAGTCCCTAAGAACACGCGTCAAACCACACCTTAGCCGGTGTAAGTCTCTCATGGGCTCGGCCCACTCACAAGAAAACTTAGCAAAACACTAATTCTTTATCGAAGTACCGAGGTTATCCCCGCCACTTCATCTTCCCAAATTTCCTCTTTTGCGCTCCTGTTCACAGGTTCTTCACAGAAACCCTAAACTCGCGCTCACTCAAATCCATTCATCCAAGAATTCAAGCTCCATCATGGTCCCGTCTTCACGCTTTAGTCGGTATGCTCCTGACCAAGTCACCTCAGCGATTATGTAGGGTCCTTCCCATAATGGAGATAATTTGTGACGATCCTTGGTGGTCTGAACTTTGCACAAAACCATATCACCGATGATGAAAGCTCGCGCCCGAACATTGCGATTATGGTAGCGTCAAAGTCCTTGAAGATACTTTGCCGACTGGATCAAGGCTGCCTCACGGGCCTCCATAGTTTCATTTAAACACGACCAGTCTTTCATTACTTGATTAACTACCAGCTGAGAATCTCCTCGCACAATCATCCGTCGTATCCCGAGTGAAACGGCGAGTCGTAGACCATGAAGCAAAGCTTCGTACTCGGCGACATTGTGTGAGGCGGGGAAATGAATATGGAGGACATACCGCAACCTTTCCCCAGTTGGGGAAATCAGCACGACTCCTGCTCCCAAGCTAGTGATCCTCTTGGATCCGTCAAAGTGCATGGTCCAGTATCGTAGATCTTCCCTAAGTACATCTTCTTGTCGTTCGGTCCACTCGGCTAGGAAGTCTGCCAGGACTTGGGATTTTATAGACGTCCTCGCCTTGAAGGTTAAGTCCAGCGGCATTAGTTCTAGAGCCCACTTCACGATGCGCCCAGTGGTCTCCCGGTTATGAATGACATCGCCGAGTGGAAACGAGGTAACGATGGTGACCGAGTGCCCCTGAAAATAGTGTGCTAACTTCCTCGGGGTTATCAGAACACCATATAATAATTTTTGTACCTTGAGGTAGCGAATTTTGGCTCTGCCAGCACTTCGCTAACAAAGTAGATTGGCCTTTGAATCTTACGGGCTCGTCCTTCTTCCTCACGCTCAACGACGAGAAGCGTGCGCGGACACTGGTGAGTCGCGAGACATACAACAACGGGGTCCCCGAGGCTGAGGTGAGGCTAGGACGGGTAGCGTCGTGAGAAACTCTTTGAAGTCTTCAAAGGCTTTATGGGCTTTTGTGGTCCATTGGAAGTCGTCGGTCTTCTTGACAACTTTGAAGAAAGGCATACCTCATTCGCCGGCGATGCGATCCCGCTAGGGTTTAGTCCCGATCTTTCGATGAGAGGTGGAGGATAACTCGATTGGGGAATAGAGGAGACGTTCACGGCCCGACTACAACCGTCCAAGGACGATGCGCCTTAGCAACCGATACACCGTCTCCGATGGTTGACGCGATCTTGCGGTGCGCGACAACCCGCCACTAGGGCACTCGTCCCGCAAGCAATCGAAGAACAAGCAAGAACAAGTAAAACAAGCACTGAAATTGCTATATATTAACATGAAAGATTCAATCTGAATACACGATATGGTGGAGTTCCGAAGACAAACAGATGGACGGTCTAGCCGACACGCGCGCTGTGTGCAAGTAGCAAAAGGCTAACTCTAATCAACAAAACCCGCCCTTCTTGGTGGCGGCTGAAGGATTAAGTAGAGGGGAGAGACGACCACGGGGTGCGGGAGTCGTGCTAAACCCTAGGACGCGCCCTAATGGGCCCAACTTGATACACGGCCCATTGGGCCAAAAGAGGTGACGCAGCACCAAAGACAGAAAATACTCGGTAGAAAAAGAACAATTGCGGCCGCTCCAGGACAGATATTGACATGGGGCTGGATCCATTTGAAAGTAGACTTGATAACCTTTCCATCAAGTACTTGCACGCCCAAATCGGAGTTTGCATGAAGTCGTGGCGGCCGTTAGAACTTGGCACTGTGCTGCAGTCCGAATCCACCCCGCGCGAATCCTCTTCCCGTTGGATCCTCTCCATCGTTCTGAGTAAAACAAAAGTGCACGCGCCTCCGGGGTATAAAGAAGAGGAACATAAACTTAAGAATGAACTCACCGATGGTTGAGTTGACGTGCACGAGCGCGGGTTATTGGGCCATGAAGTTGTACGTGTGGAGGCGTGGATGTATCGGTAGTATTGATGTCCTCATCATCCTCCCCTTCTTGCATTGGAGTCGTCCTCGACTCAAGCTCATCTTCGTCTCCCAAATATGGCTTTAAATCTGCAACGTTAAAAGTGGGACTAACCCCAAAATCTGCAGGGAGATCAAGCTTGTATGTATTTTCATTAATTTTTTCAAGCACTTTAAAAGGTCCATCAGCTCTAGGCATCAACTTAGACTTTCGCAAATCGAGGAAACCGTTCCTTTCGCAAATGTAACCAAACCAAATCACCAGGTTCAAAATTCAATTGACGTCTACCTTTGTCACCAGCAAGCTTATAGTTAGCATTCATGCGCTCTATGTTTTCTTTAGTTGTTTCATGGAGTTTTAACATCAACTCAGCATGTTGTTTAGCATCAAAATTCAGTTTTTCAGAAGATGGCAAAGGCATTAAATCAATAGGAGCACGAGGCAAAAATCCATAAACAATCTCAAAAGGGCACATCTTTATAGTGGAATGCAACGAACGATTGTATGCAAATTCAATATGAGGCAAACATTCTTCCCACATCTTAATATTTGTCTTTAAAACAGCCCTTAACATAGTAGACAAAGTCCTATTCACAACTTCGGTTGCCCATCGGTTTGGGGATGACAAGTAGTAGAAAACAAAAGCTTAGTCCCCAATTTAGCCCACAAAGTTCTCCAAAAATGGCTGAGAAATTTAGTGTCACGGTCTGAAACAATGGTGTTTGGCACACCATGCAAGCGAACAACCTCCAGAAAGAACAAGTCGGCAATATGAGTAGCATCATCGGTTTTATGACATGGTATGAAATGTGCCATTTTAGAAAACCTATCCACAACCACAAAAATACTATCTCGCCACCTCTTGGTCCTAGGTAAGCCCAACACAAAATCCATTGAAATATCTTCCCAAGGAACACTAGGAACGGTAGAGGCATATATAAACCATGGGGGTTTAAGCGTGACTTAGCCTTTTGACATGTCGTGCGGCGAGCCACAAATCGCTCCACGTCTCTTCTCATCCTCGGCCAAAAGAAATGGCTAGCAAGAATGTCCTCCGTCTTCTTGGCACCAAAATGCCCCATCAACCCACCGCCATGCGCTTCTGCGCAACAACAAACGAACGAGCTAGTTTGGAATGCATAGCTTGTTAGATCTAAAAATAAACCCATCATTGAAGACAAATCTGTTCCATGTCCTTCCATCCTTACGGTGCAACAACACGTCTTTAAAATCATCATCATTCACATATTGGGCTTTGATTATTTGAGGCCAAAGATTTTGTAGTCAAGTTGTGTCAACAAAGTATATCTCCTAGACAAAGCATCGGCAATGATATTCTCCTTTCCCTTCTTGTGTTTAATGACATAAGGAAAAGATTCAATAAATTCAACCCATTTAGCATGCCTACGATTCAGTTTGCCTTGACTATGAATATGTTTTAAAGATTCATGATAAGAATGTATGACAAATTTCTTGGGCCATAAATAATGTTGCCATGTTTCGAGTTCTCACAAGAGCATACAATTCTTTATCATAAGTAGAATAATTCAGAACAAGCCCACTCAATTTTTCACTTGAAATATGCAACGGGTTTTCCCTCTTGTAGCAAAACACCACCCAATCCAATCCCACTAGCATCACATTCGAGTTCAAAAGTCTTATTAAAATTTGGAAGTTGGAGGAGAGGTGCATGTGTCAACTTATCTTTTAACATGTTGAAGGCGTTCACTTGTGTGGTGCCCCACGTGAAAGGCGCTCCCTTCTTTGTAAGCTCATTCAGCGATGCGGCAATGGTGCTTGAAATCCCGCACGAAGCGCCGATAGAATCCGCAAGTCCTAAAAGCTTCGAACTGTGTGACCGTTTTAGGAGGCGGCCAACTCGAATTGCCTCGACCTTGGCTTGATCAACCTCAATTCCCTGCGGAGTAACAACATAGCCAAGAAACGATACACGATCGGTGCAAAAACTGCACTTCGCAAGGTTACCAAACAAACGTGCATCGCGCAAAGCATTAAAAACAGCACGTAAATGATCAAGGTGTTCCTCTAAAGATTTGCTATAAATCAGAATATCATCAAAGTATATCACCACAAATTTGCCAATGAAAGCACGCAAAACCTCATTCATCAACCTCATGAAAGTGCTAGGTGCATTAGTTAAACCAAAAGGCATCACTAACCACTCATATAATCCAAACTTAGTTTTGAAAGCTGTTTTCCACTCATCTCCCAACTTCATACGAATCGGTGGTATCCACTACGCAAATCAACTTTAGAGAAGACAGTAGAGCCACTCAATTCATCAAGCATATCGTCTAACCTAGGAATTGGATGACGATATCTAATGGTAATGTTATTAATAGCTCTACAATCAACACACATACGCCAAGATCCGTCTTTCTTAGGCACCAAAATCACCGCACAAGCACATGGACTAAGAGACTCTCGCACGTACCCTTTATCAAGCAACTCCTGAACTTGACTGAATTTCCTTGGTCTCGTCGGGGTTGGTTACGTATGGCGCGCGTTGGGTAGTGAAGCCCCGGAATCAAATCGATTTGATGCTCAATTCCACGCACGGTGGCAGCCGCCGGTACATCCTGGGAAAAACATCCTCATACTCCTGCAAAAGATTAGTGACCGCAGGTGGAAAAGAAGCAGTATATCCTCAAAGGAAAACAAAGCATCCTTGCATACAAAAGCATAGCATACGGTTTGAGTTGTATCCAAATTGGCAACATCGATTTAACAGCAAGCATGCAAGAACCTTTCAATTGAATCACATTTTTATTGTCGATTTAGATTCTCTCTTGTTATGTTGCACATGTTCTTTGGCTACAATCCGATTCTTCTCTTTCTTAGCTCTAGCAACATCATCCTCAAAAACAGCTTCGGGGGTCATGGGATGCAACACAATTTTCTTATCATGGTACATAAAAGAATATTGATTTGATCTACCATGATGCATAGAATCCATATCAAATTGCCATGGCCTACCTAACAGAATATGACAAGCTTGCATAGGTACAACATCACACTCAACAACATCACGATATGCCCCAATTGCAAAATTAATATGCACCAGCTTGGTTACCTTTGCCTTACCACTTGTTGTTTAGCCATTGAATGTGATATGGGTGGGGATGTGGTTTGGTGCTTGAGTGCAAGCTTCTCCACCATTTCGCGCTAGCCAAGTTGTTGCAGCTTCCTCCATCGATGATCAAGCGGCAAGAACGCTCTTTAATGACGCACTTTGTTTGGAACAAGGTGTGCCGCTGATTTTGCTCGGCCTTCTCCATTTGTGTGCTTGAGCACACGCTGCACAATGAGGCTGTCATAGCGTTCCGCAGCATCGGCACCAATATGTTCTTCTGTTCCCTCATCTTTATCGCATGGTCAGCCGCAAGCAAAGCAAGTGTATCTTCATCGAAATCACTAGCCGAGGAATACTCACCATCATCTTTTACTACCAAAACACGCTTGCTTTGGGCAGATCCTATTGGACATGCCCATAGCCCTTGCACGGTGACATTGGACATCTCTTGTTCTTCCGGTGGATGCAACGGAAGAAGCACTCGCGGCGGGCTCTTTGGGCTGTCTTAGTCGGTGCACTAACAGCCGGGACACGTGGCTTGTCGCTGGATGGAGAAGGTGCCGACCGCCGGGGTGTGGAAGATGGTGAAGGAGTAGAAGGTGTGCGTGGTAGCCATGATGTCGATTTTCCTGAAACATTAGTCTTGGCACTAGCACGTCGTCCCTGCACTTCCCTTTCAGCTTTGCAAGCAAGATGAAACAATCGAGTCATATTAGTGTAATCTTTGTAGTCCACAATGTCATAGATCTCACGGTTTAGACCACCCAAAAATCTAGCCATAGCAGCATCCTCGAGACTCGTCTAAATTACAGCGAAGCATGCCCATTTGTAATTCATGATAATATTCCTCTACACTTTTAGCACCTTGCCTCAATTGTTGCAATTTATTTAACAAATCATGTGTATAGTAAGAAGGAACAAATCTAGCCCGCATGACCCGTTTCAAAGCATCCCAAGTCTGTGGCATGTTGTTAGGATTTTTCTTGCCATGTTCTATCCACCACACGGGCGAAAGCGATGAACTCACTAGTAGCGGCTCTAACTCTAGAGTTCTCGGGGAATTCATGGCATGCAAATTTTTGATCAACAGCAATCTCCCATGTAATGTATGCATCAGGATCATATTTTCCATCAAAAGGAGGTATCTTAAATTTGACTTTAGAAAAAGCATCTTCATTGCGTACCTCTCGTCGGTGGTGTTCTCCCATGCCTCTACGGTTGTTACGTGGCCAGACGGCGATCACGGCGTTGCGGTCATCATGTTCGATGTCGGCGGTATAGTCACCATCGAAGTTGTCCTCACCGTACTCACCATCAACGTCGTCTTCATCACGCTGATCATGGCCCCGAGCATTGAGGTTATCAAAATGCCTCACAAGTGTAGCAAGGCTGGTGTCAATACGCGCGACCGATGCCTCCAACCCGGCGAGCCTGGTTGTGGCATCGATTTGTGTGGCCTCCAATTGCCCGATCTTGTCATTCGTCACTGCAGATCTGCATCAAGTCCTTCGTGTGCCGCTTCACTTCCCTTGCAAAATGTTGTATGATGCGTCAGTGCGTGGAGAATGGGATGCACCTTCTTCTTCCTCCGAGCCTGCCATGGTTAATATAACAAAACAAAACGAAAACAGTTGACAAGAATTAATCCCTACAACTATTGGGGTGTGGCTACTGAAAGGCGCTCGCTCTCGCTTATCTCACAAGTTCTTACCAGTTCTTACCATGCTCACGGGAGGGGTGACGACAGCGACAAGTCGCAACCGTGGAGCGAGGTGTATCGGTGCCGTAGCAACAAGGCTGTTGTCAAGGCGTAGTCGTATGTGTGGAGCTATAGGAGGGCTGAAAGTAATGCACAAGGAAGTACTAGCAACCACGTTAGTAAAAGCAAATTGAGTAAATGCTCAAGGTCGGTACCGTGCTGGTCCTAGGCTAGACGAAATAGAGACGTGAGCCTAACCACAAAGGACGCCACAAGATACAAACCCAAGCAGACACGATCACGGGAAGGTGGAGACAAAGGGGACTAAGGGGAAGGAGACAAAGGAGACAAAGGAAAGGTTCTCACGAGTCGGCCCCTTTCTTTCTTTTTTGCTCTCTTTTTTTCTTTTTTTTTTTTTTTTTTTTCTCTCTCTAGTGCCGAGGAGAGAGATGCGACTTTTTTATTTTTTTATTTTTTGATATTTTTTTCACAACCAGGGGCACACTAGAACCAACCACAAAAATTCTTAGCTCAAACGGACAAAAAATGAGGCACGTGGAATTTTTCAAAGTTTTACCGAAAGGGGTTCCGAAGCTTCTCGCCACGAAAACAGAATTTTGCAAGCGGACTTTGGCGATTTTAAGATTGCCGAACCCGACAAAGCGGGAAACAGACGGATGTAACTTTTTCTGTAGATGTCCGTAGATATCTTATTTGCCTAATTTCGAGCCCGTATGAGAAAGATATCACTGTTTTAAGGCAGGCAACTCGAATCAGGGTTATATTTCCTTTCTTGCGATGGCTGGATCAAAGGCAAGACAAATTACAAACGGAAACAGATCAAACTATGGAAGGAAAGTAATTGGTGGGTGACAGCGATGGTGGTGATGACGGCTAAAACAAAGGTGATGGCGGCGATGGTGAAGGTGGTGGTATGTGGTGGCAAGAACTCGAAACTCTAATCGCCTAAACACTAAGACCAGCACATTGACACGACCATGCAATCGAAGACTCAACAAGCCCTAACTAAGCGGTCCTAGTAAAAAAAAGGCTCAAAGGGTTTTTAGGATTGAGCTAATCTACTATTTTTTGGCTTTTTCTGGACTATAGGAAACAAAATTAAACAACGAAGGGCAAAAAAAATCTCTCAGATCAACGCGCTCGATACCAGCGATGCGATCCCGCTAGGGTTTAGTCCCGATCTTTCGATGAGAGGTGGAGGATAACTCGATGGGGGAATAGAGGCGACGTTCACGGCCCGACTACAACCGTCCAAGGACGATGCGTCTTAGCAACCGATACACCGTCTCCGATGGTTGACGCGATCTTGCGGTGCGCGACAACCCGGCCACTAGGGCACTCGTCACACGCAAGCAATCGAAGAACAAGCAAGAACAAGTAAAACAAGCACTGAAATTGCTATATATTAACATGAAAGATTCAATCTGAATACACGATATGGTGGAGTTCCGAAGACAAATAGACGGACGGTCTAGCCGACACGCGGCTTTGTGTGCAAGTAGCAAAAGGCTAACTCTAATCAACAAAACCCGCCCTTCTTGGTGGCGGCTGAAGGATTAAGTAGAGGGGAGAGACGACCACAGGGGTGCCGGAGTCGTGCTAAACCCTAGGACGCGCCCCTAATGGGCCCAACTTGATACACGGCCCATTGGGCCAAAAGAGGTGACGCAGCACCAAAGACAGAAAACACTCGGTAGAAAAAGAACAATTGCGGCCGTTCCAGGACAGATATTGACATGGGGCTGGATCCATTTGAAAGTAGACTTGATAACCTTTCCATCAAGTACTTGCACGCCCAAATCGAGTTTGCATGAAGTCGTGGCGGCCGTTAGAACTTGGCACTGTGCTGCAGTCCGAATCCACCCCGCGCGAATCCTCTTCCCGTTGGATCCTCTCCATCGTTCTGAGTAAAACAAAAGTGCACGCGCCTCCGGGTATAAAGAAGAGGAACATAAACTTAAGAATGAACTCACCTGATGGTTGAGTTATTGGGCCATGAGCGCGGGTTATTGGGCCATGAAGTTGTACGTGTGGAGGCGTGGATGTATCGGTAGTATTGATGTCCTCATCAGTGTCCGGAAATGAATCGACTTAGCGCCGCCATGCAGCAGGTGAGCTTACGGACGTCTTTCGGGTACTCGGGGCTTCATGTTCAAGATAGCATTGATTTTCTCTAGGTTTGCTTCGATGCCGCGATGAAATACCATGAAGCCGAGTAGTTTGCCTGACGGCACACCGAAGGTGCATTTTTCCGGGTTCAACTTCATTCTGAAGGCCCGTATGTTTGCAATGGTTTCCTCTAAGTCGGCGATCAGGTCTTCCTTCCACCCTGTCTTGATGACGACATCGTCGACGTAAGCTTCCATGTTTCTCCCGATCTGCGTCTGAAAACATCTCTGGATCATGCGCTGATACGTGGCTCCGGCATTCTTCAGGCCGAAGGGCGTCGTGATGTAGCAATAAGCTCCAAACGGTGTGATGAACCTTTGTTTGAGGCAGTCGGACTCCTTCAAGCTGATCGTGGTAGCTTAGGAAGTAACGATCCAGCCTCGGAGCGCCGTGTTGATTGAGTCCATGGCTTGGTCGATACGAGGCAGTCCGAAGGGATCCTTAGGGCAAGATTTGTTGAGATCGGTGTAGTCGACGCACATGCGCCATTGCCCTGTCTTCTTCCGAACCAGGACCGGGTTAGCTAGCCAGTCGGGATGGTAAACCTCTTTGATAAACCCAGCGGCTAGAGTTTTGTAAGTTCTTCCTTGATAGCGTCATTTCGATCCTGAGCAAAGCAGCGTAGTCGTTGTTTAATAGGTTTCGCGTCATCTTTGACGTGTAAAGAGTGCTCGATCACCTCCCTAGGAATACCCGGCATGTCAGATGGTTTCCAAGCAAAAAAATCTTTATTATTTTGGAGGAAGGTGACGAGCGCGCTTTCCTATTTAGGATCTAGCTCAGCACCGATTACAGTGGTTTTGGAAGGATCGGATGGATCAAGGCAGATTTTCTTTGTTTTGGCGTCGCCTTGTCCCGACTTGGCTATCTTCTTCGTGGGGATTTCACCCTCTTCGATGTCGATGCAGGCCGGTCGATTTCTTCTGGCCACATGATCTCACGAGATTGTGCCATATCGCGCTTTCTTTATCGTAGGTGAAGGCTTGTTTGACGTCGCTACGTAGGGTAATAACATCGTTGGGACCGGGCATCTTCATGCGAGAGGTAAGTGTAGTGTGGTATCGCCATGAACTTGGCGGCGCAGTCTTAGATGATTGTGTGGTAGGTCAGCTCGAAGTCGGCCACCTCAAAGGTGATATTCTCCGTCGGAAGTTCTCTCGAAATCCGAAGGTGACGGAAGGGTGATGTGCCCGAGTGGCGTAGATGACAGCCCGGGATAACTCCGTGGAAGGGGTTGAACTCGGCTTCAACTCGGATCTTGGGATGCATCTCGTCCGGCATCTTGGCGAATAGAATGTTGAGGCGCTGCCCCGTCGACGAGGATGCGCTTGAGCTTTATGTTTTGGACCACCGGGTCTAGTACTAGGGGATACCGCCCGGGTGAACCACTCGGTCGGGGTGATCCGAGCGGTTGAACGTGATGGCCACCTCCGACCATCGTAGATAATCTGGGACTTCGGGTTGTGTCGCATTGACCTCATGGTCGATCGGCTTTTGCTTCCTCTTGGACTCATAAGCCTTTGCAAACCCCAGAAAATATGATTTAGCTCGCCCACGGGGTCTTGAAAGGGCTCTAAGTTGCCGGTCGGGTTGTTCTTCTTGGTTCCCGATAGGCGGCTTCATCGATCGGCTTACGGCGTAGTTGTGCGCGTATTGTTCAATGAACTGCTTGTAGATAAAGCAATCCTTGGCCGCATGCTTGTGATGTGGATGATGCGTGCATTGAGCGTTCATGATCGTGTCGTAGGCTGCAACCCGGGACGACGTTGGGAGTTTGACATCGTGGCGACCGGATCCTTGGGCTTGCGCTTGCGATCTTTCGCGTGTGATTGTTGTTGTCGTAGTCCTTCTCGGGGCGCTTGTTGCCTCCCGGCGCTTGTCGTCCCTTTTGTCGTGCCGATCTTGTCGTGAGGCCTTGATCGTGTCATTGGATTTCACGTAGGAGTTTGCTATTTCGAACATTTGGTTTACCGTCTTCGGTGGCTTATGCCCAAATTTTCCAATCGGCAACTCATCGCGGACACCTTTACGGAATGCGGCTATTATGACGTCATCGGTAATGTTGGGGATCTTGTTACGCTTCTCCGAGAAGCGCCCGATGTAGTCCTTCGGCGGCTCGTCGATTTACGGATGACGTTGTAGAGATCGAAGTGGGCCTCGGGTCTTTCGAAAGTGCCACGGAAATTGGCGATGAAGTGGTCCCGAAGCTCACTCCACGAGCTAATCGAGCCTCTTAGCAAACTCGTGAGCCGAGTTCTGGGCGAGTCGGCGGGCGACGGGCAAGTAGTTGCCCATGGCCTTGTTGTCTCCTCTGCTGCGCGCGAGATGGCGAGGGTGTACACGGTCAGCCACGACTCGGGGTCGGTCTTTCCGTCGTACTTCTCGATTCCTGTGGGCTTGAAGCCACTCGACCAATCCACTCGACGCAAGTCCCGAGTGAACGCATGCACTCCGTCGTTGTTGTAGTCGAGCGATCTCCTTCGGTCTTCATAGGAGCGTTGCTCACGCTCCCGATGGCGCCGGTCAAGGACTTCCCGCAGATCACTCGGCGAGGTTCTTTGGAGGCTGCTACGGTAGTTGGAGTTACAGCTGTGATGGATCCGGTCGTGGACGGGTGGTCGACCATGTTCTCTTTTGCGAGAGTCGGCCGATTGTTCTTGATGCCTCCATATTGTCTCGTGGAGGGGCTCTCTTGACCTAGCGGCCGTCTTGGTTTTCTCGGGCCTCCTGTAGTCCTTCGAGCGTAGCGGTGGAAGTCGGCTTCCGTCAGGTGTTTCAGAGACGGACTCGGTTGGTCTTCGTGCTGAGGTGGAGGGAGAGCAGTTGGCTATAGCCGCGACGATGGTCTTGATCTTGTCCGGGATTGGTGTTACCGTAGCGGGTGCCGCTTCGATAACGGTGTCGAGGAGGGTGAGGGCGGCAACGGCATTGTTGAGGCGTGCGGAAGATGTTGGTGTTGTTGACTCGTGTCTGAAGTATAGCCTCTCGGGCGGATCGCCCAGTCGCCCTCAGGTCTCGTTTCCTCCTGTCGGCTTCTTCTCTGCGCCTATTCTCTTCCTGCGCAAGCTTGCTCTCTTGCTCAAGCCTGGCTTGTTCTTCTTCTACAGCTCTGCGGGCCATGGCCGAGTCAGTCTCGGCTACCTCAGCCATGAGAATGTTGAAGAACTTTGGCTCGTAGTCCTTGTCGAAATCGGAGTCGTTGGCCTCGTCCGTGGAGATGTCGTAGAGGTCATCAAAATCGAAGAGCTGAGGTACTCATTGAGCTCCGTGGATGAGCATGACCCGAGCGGTTGGAGGATGACGGCGACTTCCCTTGAGCCCGGATTGCTTGAGTCTGGATCGTTCCAGTCCGGGTCACAGCTTGATGATGATGGTTCTCCCGAGTGGATCGGTTCCAACTCGAAAGACAGAAGACTGCAATAGATCTTAGCGGCGTTTGGTAACCCAAACGGCGCCGAGTGGTTTTCTCCTCCCAAGTGGATAGGTTCCAACTCAGAAGTCAGAAGTTGCAGTAGATCTCAGCGTCGTTTGGTAACCCGAACGACACCGAGTGGATTCCTCCTCCGGACTGGTCCGAGTCCGAGTCGAGGAGGGAGAGTTTGCCGAATCAATGCTTGCCCAGGGGTGAAGGCGAAGTCGTCGATGCCTGATGAAGATCCCATCGCGCTTGTCGGCGAGATGAAGAAAGTCTTGACGCGTTGCCCCTACCTGGAGCGTCAACTGTCAAAACTTGGTTTCGTCAATAGAAATTGGGGGTGCAGTCAAGTCGCCAAACACGATGGGTTAAGTGGAAAAAAGGGTTTAGACAGGTTCAGGCCCTCTCGTGAGGTAATACCCTACTCCTGTTTCGGGGATTCGATCCTCCGAGTGTCTTTATTGATCTCTTGATCTCGTATATCGCGTATCCCTCAAGGGACGCCCCTTACCCCCCTTATATAGTCTTGGTGGGTGAGCTTACAAGTCAGAGACCCTATCATATTCTATGTCGGACTCCTCAATCTTACCAAGTTATGACTATGAGCCGTTACCTTATCTCATTGGTAACGTAACACCCAAGTCATAGCCAGTTTACATAATCATGAAGCGTAACCTATCCCTATTACTAATCGGACAAGCTAGCCATGAGGGTATCCAGTTCCCATAATCTCCACACCTACTCGCGAGATTGGAGATGGTTAATTCTGTCATTGATAGAGCTCGTTAACATTGTCTTTGGAGAGGAATGACCACGAGAAGAAAGGCGGTAATTTGGGCGCTTGGCCAATGGTCATGCGCCAGAAGTTAAAGGGTGGTCTAGATGTCTGAACCCGAGGCGCAAAATGATGCACTTCTCCTCAAGCGCTCTCCAAGTTCTATAACCAAGAAGATGTGCCATGGGTTAAATTAATCTGGTTCGGATACTACTCCTCCAAGGTGCCCCATGCAACCAGAGAAACATGGTCATTTTGGTGAAAAGATATACTTCGCCTAAATGATATCTTCGGAGCGATGGTTACTTGCTAGATAGGGAGAGGGCATACTTGTTTGTTTTTGGGAAGATAATTAGAACAACATAACCATTTCAATAAATTACCCTCATCTAGCTTCTTTTGCTAAGAAAAGGTACACTTCAATGGCGAAATCATGTAGCGAAGATCTAGACAACATACTCCACTTACCGCTTTCGGATCGGGCTTTCCATGAGCTGGAGACATTGCAAACTCATTTGCAAAGCTTATCCTATGATGAAAGCTCCAAGGATTCATGGACCCCAGTTTGGGGGAGTAAATACACCTCTAGGAGGTTATCTTTGTCATATTTTCAACACAATGGAGGATCATCCAAGCTACAAGTTCCTTTGGCGGTCAGTGTATACCATGCATAAAGTTCTTTGCACAGTTGCTTGGTAGCAGACCGAACACTAAATCGATGCTACAGAGAAGACATCTAAATATTCAGGATAACAATCTTTGCGTTATGTGTGATAGGGGCAGGAAGAAACCATTGATCATCTTCTTTTCTGGTGCCCGTTCGCCCGTGATTGTTGGACTTCGCTGCAAATCCAGTGAGATAGCGAGATGGGTCATGTGGACAGATTGGCAAAAACAATCTCAACAAGTCCTCTGTCTTTCACGACGAAATTAGTTTCCATAGCAGCCTGGGAAATTTGGAAACTAAGAAATGACAAAGTATTCCACCGTGCAACCCCAACCTATTCACTGTGGAAGGCTAACTTCAAGATTCAGTGTGATCTACAGATTATCCGCCTCAAGAAAGGGCTCAAGTCGTTGTTCTGTGCTTAGCTGGACGCTTTTAGTTAATTTCTTACGGCTTTTCATTATTTCCCTGGTTTCTACCGGGGCAGGTTGTACTTCTATACCCTTTTCCTTCATTCTATAAATTTGCTCGTAATTGTAGGGATCTTTCCCCTAGTCTTTACGGTGAAAAAATAGATAAAAATCTGGCTTTTATATCCACAAGTGAATATAGACGGCCAAAGACCTACTTTTAACTTAATTAACTTAGCAAAATCTCCTTTTGCTCTAAATCCCAATGAACAAGGAACTCGACAACTTGTAATTTGGTGCAAAGAATTTTTATGTGGAGAGCCACACTCACTCAGGCCACACAGCATCACACGGTGAGAGGGATGGACTGGACCTGATGCATCGGAGTGCAATGAGGGCAGCAGGCATGTTCGAGCGACCTATCACAAAGGAGGCTGGATCGTACGAGGATGCAATGGTGCTAGTCATAGGATACTGTGGGATAAAACTGACTGCGGCGTAACCGTAACTCTATGAGTATTTTGGATACGTGATTGCATGAGCATGTGGCCCTGCTTGTGATTGGAGGGCTTGTAGCATCTACGGCTACTCCAAAAATCATACAATTGTTTTAGAATACTGCAAAAATATTAGATTTCTAGCTAGATTCTCATCAGCCAAATAGTATAATTAGTAGTTAGGAATCAATACTCCCCAAACAACACATATATCCCAAAATATAAATGTCCCAAAATATAAAGGATTTTAATCCCTTATAAAACAGTGGTAGCAATGAATTGAAAAACACAGTTGTCCATGAGGCTACGTGAACCTCTCACTTCCTCGTGAAAATCCTGCCAATCTAAGTACATATTTACTGTGTAGCTATGAAAATTGATATATCATCTATTCTAATAGCCTAAACACAAATAGTTAGCTATAGATACTGCACACCACTCCCCACATTATTAATATCTAGCATACCACTCCCCACAGCTTATTAAAGCATCTTCAACAAATAGCTTTCCTATTTCTAATTTTTGAGAAAAACAACAAAAATCATCTCTAACAGTTTAGTAAATAGCTTTTTATTTTTAAAAACTTAGCAAAATGAACTCTATTGTGTGCATTTATACACGCCGGATGGGAAGGTGCATCCTTGAGCAATTTGATTGTTTCATGTGTGTGGCTACTACCGTGTTTAACTATACTCCACTTTGCATATTAAACTGTATCTATAATATAATATAATATTTGTAAACAAGTTAAAAATATTAACCGAATTAAGAACAACAATATTACTATTTACATCTTAGAATCTAAAAAAATATTGCATAAAAAATATCTCTTATGCAAGTTTTATTTTAAATAAAAATAAACATAACTTCATGAAGGCGAGTTTCCCTTATTCTAAAATTTTTCTGAATAAATAATAATATTATTATATCATAATAATAATAATATTTGCATTTTTTATTAAAGGTTATGCCTTTGGGCTATAGAAATTTAAAAATCGGCCCAAATTATTGGCAAAATAGTATGAATAGAGAACAAAATTTACCAAACTGTTGAAGATGGTCAATTTTTTCCTCTCCATATTACTTAGGGAGTTAACAAAAAAGAACATAAATGAAGAATAAAATTTGCCAAACTGTTGAAGATGCTCTTTAAGACCCATGTTAAGTTGGCCAATTTCATTACCATATTACCATGCCATCCGAGGAGGGAGACAAATCTATACTCAACTTTTCTTTTCTCCTCTCTTCTCTAGCCCTAGCTGAGCATAAATCTAATGGATAACTTAGGGGTGTTTGGATTCGGAGACTAAACTTTAGCCGTGTTACATCGGATGTTTGAATATCCATTTAAAGGACTAAACATGAACTAATTATAAAAATAATTACAGAAATCAAAAAATAATTCATGAGACGAATCTATTAAGCTTAATTAATCCATGATTAGTAAAATAGTAAATGTTTCTTGTAACATCACATCGTCAAATCAAATCATAACGTAATTAGACTCATTAGATTCATCTCGCGAATTAACCTCATATTATAAATGAGTTTTGTAAATAGTCTATATTTAATACTCTAAACATCGATGTGACCAGGACCAAAATTTTAAGGGATGTTTGGTTTTAGAGGATGTTTGGACTGCTCCAGCTCTATGTTTTTAGCTCCGCTCCATGTTTTTTAGGCAAACGGGTTCAGCTCCACGCACACGCTCTAGAAAAAGGTAAAGTTGTGAGAGTACCTAAAACCACAAACTCCGAGTTTTTATGAAGTGCTCCACGGTAAAGTTTGTGAAGCGAGTTTGTGAAGCAGTCCCAACCAGGCATCTCTTAAATAAACGGCCTTATAGTCCGCTTACATCGTCTAACTGACAATGGCTATTACCTGTTGAAGTCGCTCAATGAGGTCAATCATGTTCTCTTGCCAATAATACAAGAGCCGAAGAGTTGCCAAATGTACTTTGCTATTTGCTATTGGTTTGAAGTTCCGCAGGGGACCGCATAACTGCAAACAACCCTGGAGCTCAATGCTTACATGGCCTGAAAAGGTGGCCATACTCTAGGAATGATTATAATGTATACATATCTATGTGCTGAGAAATATAAAAAATATTATAGGACGATAACAGCTAAAATACAACAGAAAAAAAAGAACATCTTTGTTGGTCAAAGGATGCACTGAGCTTTACAGGAGGCTCGCCAATCCTTGCTAATAGTTGGTCAAGATTTTATCTGGTGATACACCATCTGCTACAAGGGCTGATGTGATCTCCTGTGAAGCAGATTACATCATCATCATCATATACAATTAATGAACGAGAATAATGGAACTCATCAGATTTTAGTCAACGATATAACATAATGAGATAACTCGTACCAAACTACCATCCAAAAGAAAAGAGAACAAAGACCGATAAATTCATCTGTGCAATTGAAAATCCATACAGTGCACGGGCAAACCACAAACTAATTTGAAACTATGCACCACTTGCCCCCATGTATTGGTAGCCAAGAGCAGGCTGGCCAGTGTTGTGTGTTGAACCAAACAAACTCATCGACAATGAAATCGACATCGCAGTGCTGGCCATAGTGTTGAAACACCATGGTGTTTTGAGCCTACCACAGCTGCTGCAATCTCCACCAGGAACATATCACGCTATTGAAGCTGTTAATCAATGGTCACAACCCAAGCAAAACCAGCTTCATAGACATGAAGGACTAGCAGGTGCCTACCATAGATGACCCGAAATGGAGTGGAATGCTGGCTGTCTAGAAATGAGTTGTAACGAATCTTAGCACAGGACCTCCAGTGAACCCACTGCGGGCCGTGAAGCTCATGTGTAAAAGGCAAAGCTCATGTGTAGCATGACATATACCAACTAGAAGAGATCCTCTTAAAAGGCACTGGTAAAGATGGGATCCCTTTTTCTCTTAATAGAGAATGGGATACTCTGTGGCTGGACGATCTCATTGGACAAGGCCCTTGCGACGGAGCTTGTTATATTGGGATGGTCAAGGGCGATGAAGCGCTACTGTGTAGCTGGGATGATGTTGTTGGAGAAGGCACTTGTGGTGGAACCTGCGATATTAGGATGTTCAAGGGCAATGAAGTGAGCACACTTCAAGAACCAGTCCCTGACGGTAGGACGGCAAATTTAACATTCACCTTTTGGAGAACCTCAAAAAGGAGATATGCACCTACATTAGAGATGACACCTGAAGGGGTTGCATAAGACTAATGGGGTGGAGGTGTTCTATCTTATTGTTTTGCCACATGATATACGCTCATACAAAGTCTTACATCAAATTTCGCATGCTGGGCACATCCAAAAGTGCAATTGTAGTTGGTGCAAGGTCTTTTGGGTGCCCTCGTCATACCATGTCGGCCAACAAGTCAGCCAAATCGTCAATCGGCTGGCACATGGACCTTTCCACGGTGCCGTAGGAGACCATCGACCATGCTCTAATATTACATCTTCCTTGTATCATAATATTGCATCGTGACCTGCCTATACCCTAAAAGCATAACAGCTTACAGAATTATTTGGTGGGATTGTGGAGAGGCATTGATCCTAGAAGTACTTCAATCTAAGAGGTCGGTGAAACTATGGAAAACATCATTTTGATTGATGTGACAATGCCTGCTATGGATACAACTATTGCTCACATCATAGGTCAACAAGGAGAATTCGAGATCAAGTCGCACAACAACACTAGATTCAAACGGCTGCCAAATGTGCATACGGGCTCGTTTCGGGTCCATAAGTACTTGATGGAAAGCTCTTAGAGTCCTCTTTCCAACAGATTTAGTATCCTCTCTATATTCCATCAAAGTTGTCCACAATTAAAGAAAGAAGATGTTGTGCCATCTGTTATAAGCCTTTAGGCTTTGTGTGGAGACTAGGACCTGGGTCCAAGTGGGGACCATGTGGAGTGCCCCTCAATCGGTGGAGCACGGCCCTAGACACCCCTAAGTTGTCCTCCCATCTCCTTAAATAGCTAGGCATCCTTCGGGTTTCTCGGGTTTTCTTAGATTAAAGTTAGCCATTGCTACTTTACCTTGTAGTTGCACGTGTCTATCAGACCACCTAATTACTCGTCTCGGAACCACACCTTATCAAGTGTTCGATATATCGTGAGCTTGAATTCCTATTTGCATTATCAATTACTTTAATCTTGTTCTTATTTGTTTCTTCGATTTACTTGTAGGAATAAGGTTGATCTGAACAGGACAAGATCAACAACTGATGAAGAGGTGTATCAATCGCTAAGGTGCAACACAACGTCTATTACAATTGTAGTCGGGTCATCAACTTCTCTCCCAAATCGTAGTTATCAACTCACAGAAAGATTGGGCCACCCCTGCTCATATCAATTGGAATTACAGAGCTGTGAGCGTTTCACTGCTACTGGAAGAAAACCTTAATTAGTTGGATCAACTCTTACTCCTAGGACAATAACTTTGTGTTAAAGTATGTACGCCTTGTTGAAGAAAGCAAGGAGGGAATCAACTTGATGGAGAATCGGACTAAAGTCTAGACCCAAGGCATCACAATCGTTGCAAGAGGTGTTGAAGTTAGGATCTACAAGACAAGCTAGTGGTCGACGAAAATTTTAAGAGCTTGGAATGTAAGCTCACCTTTGGTCCCTCAATAAAGTCCTTCACAAGCTTGGATAGCTAAACAAAGTCATAATCCTAGATAAACATTTTATAGTATCCACACAACCAATATAAGATCTATCGCTGTAGAGGATTAGGTATTCAACTCACATGGTGTGGCCTCTAAGCCATGCCATGTGATGAGATGTCGAGATGGTTCTGCCACCAGAAGGACATGGACGGGCCATCAAATTTCCATATAGGTCCCAACATTTTAAACAACTATACATTGACAATGTCAAATCCTCCAAGAGGACTAATCACCCTTTTGCTAAGCCAAGTGCTTGTCACCCAATTGTTATTGGTGATGCCAAGCTTACACGCGTCGTCTCGTGCACATAGTTGTGACATGAGGAGACCATGAGGCAACACAATGGAGGTGCCCTTGATAGAGCTAGCAGCTACAATGTTCTACTAGTGTGGATGATGATAACATGCAGTGATATTTAGACGTCCTCAGTTGGCTTGCTAGGCTCTTCCAACTCTCTGTAGTACAACCCCATGGGCGATGTAGTGGTATATGAGACCAAAATTCCTAGTCAATGCTAACATAGCCTCCTGGCTTCGATTGGTCATTTCCTTTGGGCGAGCTAATTGGACAAAGACTTAAGGCCTTACATTGGGGTTGAGGGCTGCTAGCGCCCTGTCAGGGCACTGGTGTAGGCATTGAAGGTGGCTTATTAGACGCAGTTGGCTTGGTGACCGGTTTGGCTGTGACGTCCTCTATCAAACGCCATTGATAGGTGTAAGGCACATGGTCACATGGAGGTTGTTTGGCATATTCCTCCCTAGACCTCTTAGGTGGAGTAATTCCAATTCACCAACAGATTGTTACACATCATGATCCATGTGCATATTAACTATCTAAAAAGTGAGGTCATGAAGGACTCCTCATCACGCTCAAGCATATGGTAACATTATTGTGCAACTCCAAAGAAGTGGTGTGTCATGGTGCAGCCAACCACAACCCTACTTTGAAAAGAAATGTTCACATCATTAACATGGGTAAAGGCCGTACTTAGGTCATAAAGTTTAGCTATCTGCATAGTGTCAGCTTCTCAACCAACAATACTAACTTAAACTAGATAGAACTAGGCATAGCAATTTCCCATTGGGGCCGAGGCGGGGCAATTTTCTCACCCGGGTTGGCGGCGCGAGGCCCCCAGCTTCAGGGCGGGAGTGGGTTATATGTTTTACCCGTGGGTAACCGGCGAGTCCCACATACAAAGGAGATGAGAAAAGAGACTCCACAAAAGCCCATCAAGAAAACACTATCCTGTTATGTCAATCTCTCAATCCCAACAAAAATCCATCCCACACCGCCACAAGCAGCCACGCACTGTCTGTGCTACGCTCGCCGTCGTAGACCTCCTTCGATATCGTGTCCCTCGATCTGTGCTAGGCATGCATTTAGCCACACCACTACGCTACACCCGTCGTCGCGGGCCTACCCCTTGACCTCGACTCTACATCTCGATGCAGCGGTGGCGGGGCTCAGGCACCGCAGCCAGGCCTCGACCTCCTGTTCCTCATCCCGAAGCGTGGTGGTCGAAGGCGGGCGACGGCTGGCCTTGACCTCCGCTCCCTCCATCTGATATGGTGTGTCGGTGCTCCTCGAGAGGCCACTATGGGGCCTCGGAGAGGCCGAGGGACTGATTTCGCCCCACTCTTCACCCCGGGCCGGGCTGTTCCTGTCCAATCCACACCAGCCCCGCTCAGTTGCCAACCCCTAGATAGATCTATTGTCGCCAAAGAAGATGACCTCAATGTACCACAATTCAATGCTAGGTCCAACATAGAAAAATTGATTACTCCCTCCAAGTTGAAAGCAATTGTCGTTTCGGACAATGACACAGTCTCCAAAAAATAACTTTGACCATTGTTTTCTATTACAATATATATAGAAATATCAACAAATATTTAGCTTTGTTTCTCAATATATAATATTATAATGATTATAGTTGAACTAAATTCAAACTACTTAAAATTTTACTTACCACATGCATATCGTACTTCCTCTGTTTCACAATATAAAACATTTTGGGTTTTAAATAGATTCATAGATGGGTAATGTATATGCTTCATATATGTGTCTAAATTCATAAGGATGTTAGTGAATCTAGATGAGTGATGGAGAGACCAAAACGTCTTATTATGGAGAGAATAACGTTTTATACCCAAATCTGAATTTTATATTGATTAAACGTATGTATTGGACACTTCATGATGTGGATTTACTCCAATTCATAAGTATGCAAACTAACATTACTAGCTCCTGACTGAAACTTGCAGACTTCAATAAAATTTCAGGGTGAATCAAATTAGTTTTATCTCAAGATGTAATACAGATCTGAGCACACAAAATAAAGTGCAACAGCTAGTGGTGGTTTGATATAGCTATATGTTCTTGCAACAGTCAGCATTGGGTTTATCACAATTATGATAAGAATCTAGGAACTACACTAAGTGCAGGGCGACATTTGATTGCTACAGAAGTGTAAATTGTTTTTCTTTTTTTCAGAACAAATAGCTATCGACCTGGAAAAAAAAGGTTCCCTTTTGGAGTATTTACTGCATAGTATTGAAATATATCCTTAAGGTTTCAGCTCTATGGCCACAAGAACCTAACATAATACTTATAACCTGTAGAACACATAACAATACGAATGTGCAAAAGTACAAAAAAAGAGAGGATAAACATGCCTCAGACATTTGTTTTTGTCCACAGAGCAGTGCCCCAGTAGAAAAATGATTTGCAATGTTCTGGGCTTTCAAGAAAGCATCCTGGAAAATGAAAATGTATGATATAAGGTTGTATGTACCTATGAACATATAACAAAATTACACTAATGTTGGAGTTTTCATATATTACCTGAACATATCCCCGTTCTCCTTTCCAACTATCATCTGCTCGTGACAATACCGGTATTATTTTAAGCCCAGTTGACTCCCAGTTTGTAAACCTATCCTGCCAGGGAGAAAAGGTTTGTGTGAAGATATTGTTTACATAGAGCAGAATGAAGGCAAGTTCGAAGTCTCAACCTGATATGCCATTGTTTGGAGATTTCTGGCACCGTAATAAAGTCGTACATCAACTCTTTGATCCGCAGCAAAACCAAACTCAATAAGTGATCGAACCGGACTGCATGATTAACATACAAATTAACCCGGGCAGGATTCCATCAAAAGGATGCCAGACTATACTTTATCACCAAACCAGACAGTCAGCAACATTATGGAGGAAGAATAAATTATCATGAAAGATGTATCAACATTCAAGACATATTTAGCCCTGTCTTTCCTATCCAGCAAATAAGATAACAGCATGTTGATCTCCCTTAGAAGCAAGGAAACCTTTTCCTGCTCTTGGGTTTTTACAAACAAAATACATGTCCTTGACAAACGCTAACTAACATCATGTACATGTCCTTGCCAAATGCTAACTAACAACTAAACATTCTTACAATATTATAACAAATGTGAAGTAATAGTTCATTTTAGGTCCAGTAAATTGGTACAACCCTTCAAAAACATATAGGAGCAGAAAGAGAAAACAGAATCCCTTACTACTACAGTACAAATGCATTTTTCTATTTAATTTACATAAACATATAAGATGATGCAGGCATGGTTGGACCGAGCAATATGGAGAGTCAGGGTGTAGCCACACCTACTGGTGCTGGCAAATACACTCCCCTTGCTAGAGCTCAGTCCAAGCCACTGCCAAAAGTGGGGAAGAATAGAAGATGGAGGGAAGCAAGATGAAGGCCGAAGCCCTGTGCATCTAATGTTAAGTAAGACAAGGTCCATATGTGGTTAAACTGATGAAGCATTGAAGATGTGAAGCTGTTGAGTCAGACTCTATTAGAGCGTCTTCTGTCTCCCTCCCACATCTCCACGTGCTAAATCTAAAATGGCAGCACAGGCCACAGGTGCATTGGCAGGTTGCAGCTATGTACACAGCAGATTGTGCACCTCTGGCCACGTTGAGGCAGGGTCTAACCGGGGCCATGGTATGCAGTAGCTCAACAAAACAACAAATCCAACAATTGAAAGACAAAGCTGCTGGGAGGAGAGGATTAGAGTTAAAGGCAAAGTTTAGGGAAATAGGTTGACAGGAAAACATATTTGTAAATTATCTTTCTACCCAAGGCTGCATTATAGAAAAATGAAATCAACATAATTGCATTCAAATGCTTTTATCTCTTCTTATGTTCAGTTCTCATGACTATCTTAGTCACTTCATATGAAGTTGCTCGAAGAACACAAGAATAGTGCCTGAACATTGTCTAGAAAACAGTGGAGGCAGCTATGAGACATTAATATTGGCATCTATTTTTTTCTTTAATTTTCTTTTTCTTTGCTTTACTTTATGTTTGCCTCTATGGCTTCTTAGGAATAAGAGACTACTTTGAATCTTAAATACTCTTAAATTTCACATGAACAGGTACTAAACTGGCAAATGAGAGTTTAATGTTCGGTTTTACATGCTTTATATGGAAAAACTATTTTTTACTTTTCCAAATCAATTTCGAGTAGGGACATATCATATAAGTTTTCCTTAATAAAAACTTATGCTATATTATAAGCTAAGCTTTCACAGAATACGACATCTTCCTTGATAACTGCCATCGCCATTTTGGGCCCATGAGGCCATGAGACTAAGACATGAAAATCATGATTCTTTTAAACCCTTGATTACATGATATTAAGTTAGCTTAAGTCCTACTTTCTTACATGTTTCCCTAAAAAACCTTGGGGCTAAATGGGGGTGATGGCCAAGCAGATCAACAAAACCAAGAGTATGGCTGATTTGTAACCTGTAAAAATTTCGTACTAAAAATTGAGAAAGCCAAAGGAAATTGGGCACTATTTGGCTTACTAAAAAAAATTGGCATGCGAAAGGAAATTAGTAATACCAGGCCAAAACTAGCCAATCTACAGACCATCCAATGGGAAACAAATAGCTCACAATCTTTTGCTGCCCAATCAACATGCTGGGGCAGCTGAGCTGACATGGAAGGTGGTGATTGGATGCATTAAATATGCTATTGGTTTATTTAGTACTAATGCTTACAAATTCATATATTCTAAACTAAAAGTACTTATTTTGTAATCCATTTAGAAAAATTCTATTTCTCATAACAGAAGTCAGACCAGTCATAGAAAATTCACTCTTTTTACATAGAGTAATAGAAGGAAGGTAGAACCAATTCGTAAGTAATCATATCCATATTGGCATTTTACTTTGCTCCAAGCCAAAGGCTACCCTACCTATTTTCCAAAACAGCATGCTACTGCCAAAGTTGCAATCTACCCAATCCTTCAATGACAAACATTTTGTCATGCCCAGATATCAGTTGTTACCAAATCTTGATATGGTTTATCAAGGCTAACAATCAAACAGTCAACACAACTAAGGTTTGGCTATTCCTTCCGCCTAGCCACCGCTGCAAATTTTGCAATGACTACTGACCAGGGACGGTGGCCGGAGGGTGTGTGCCCCAACAGGCCCAGGACCACATGCTGTTTATCGAGCCACCTCAACTTGTGTCACATTGCATATGCTGTAAGGCAAAGTGCGTTGCCTAACCTTACTGCCATAGTAAACATGCCATTTAAATAAAAATAATGCGTATGCAGTATAACATAATTGCTTATCTTCCTACACATACCATCCATTTCTCATGTTAATTTTTCATACAGGTATTTTTTTGTGATCTGTTTCATCTGTAAGGAACGTTTGAAGAGGTCCTTAGCAAAACAAAAACAAAAGGCACTTTTTAGGAAAGAACCAAAAGGTGAGGTACTAATTTTCTAGCTTGATTTATATGCATAAGTAATAGATAACACAATTATGTCAGCACCTATGGTCATTATTAGAGATACTGTTGCTCGACGATATTGTTGTTTTCTCATCTTGCATTCTTCCACTAAGTCAGCCTTTATTTATTTTACAAACTGGATTACAGTAAGTAAATGAGTCGGCCGATTAATGAAGTACATCAAAAGAAACAAGTTGCATTACAGTGACAGCAGCATGTTCAAAATTACTGAAGAACATTGCGATATTTCTAAGCTTATACAGATGAAATTTGTTATAGCTCAGAACTATTTTAAATGCTACACTATGTAAACTGCAAAATGCTACTAAAGCAATAGGTGTGACAACTGACTAATGCAGTGTTAACCACATTAAACTCAGCTCAGCATATACACAAAAACAAGCATTCATCAGAGAGATAAGCAATCACCTGATCCCGGTCCCTAGCAAAGAGGAGCACAGTTTGCGCCTCATCTGGCGGATTTATCCTGCTGATGGGAACCCATTACCCATTATCGCGCCAAGCTCCAGCACGTCCCCGTCGCGGAGCCCACACAGCTTCTCCGCCGTGGTACCAGGTACGGTCTTGACCAAGAACTCGAACCCGGCACCCCCGGGAGGCGAAGCGATGGCCATGAAAGCCGGCAGGCTCGTCGTCGCCGGGGACGCGGATTAGGAGATATTGCCCTGGCGTGGTGTAGGACGCGGCGATGTCGGCGGCGTCGGAGAGGTCCACGGAAAAGTGGACGAGCAGGCCGTCGGCGGTGGCCGGCCGAAGGAGGAGACAGGGGCGGGGTCCAGACGGCCGCATCCTGCTGGACGGCGGCGACGCGCCGGGAGCGCACTCGGCGCCGGAGGAAGGGCAGACAGACCATTGCGGGCACGGCGAAGGCATGAGGGGATGGGCGGAGGGGAGGGTTGCCAGGCGATGTTGGCGACCGCAGCCATGGCAACCGGTGGCGGTGGGAGTCTGGTTGGGAGCAGCCTGGTCGACTGGGGTGATTTGAGGCGCCGGCAAGGCAAGTCTGGACTGGAGGGGATAGAAATATAGAATGATCAGGTGGGGTCACCGATGGAAACACAAAGATAACGGGTAGGCCAATTGGTGAAGGGTTACGCGGAAGCTACGCTACCGAAAACAAAAACTTTTAACCGCAAGCAAACAGGAACACTTGCAAGTAAGGATCGATAGATCGTTACCGATTGG